>JAKWJA010002497.1:76443050-77043050 GCA_027704765.1 Solanum habrochaites
GTTATAAATAATCATATCTCTGTTACTTCAATCTCCTTAAATTCTATTATAAAAAGATAAGTTAAGTGACTTTTTTTTTAATTCATTAAATTAAAAATATTTTTTTCATCAATGGAAAATTTTAGTTCTTCTTTTCGCTGTTCCATTACTTAAATTTTGGTATGTATACACCTACCATTGCTTATACACCTACCATTGCTATTTTCTCTTCTAATAATTTTGACTCCGATTTTGTACGTACCTAATTGTGTTATATATGGTATTTGATATGCGTTATCTGAGTCAGGAGTTTTTTAGAAACAAATCCGTAAATATTTGATCTTTTTTGGGGTATATTGGTGTAGAAGATTATATGGATGAGAAACTGGTTTTGTTAGGTGTATTATTTGTACATTCTTTGATTTGTGTTATTTGATTTGGAAGTCTTTCAAAAACAAATTTGTGTATATTTTACTTTTCTCAGGGTATGTTAGTGTAGTAGAGTATCTGAATGAGAATTTGATTTGTTACGTCTATAAATTATATAGTTTTTGACGTACTGAGTTGGTGTCTTTCGAAAACAATCATATTACTTTTAAAAATTAAGAATAAAATCTGTATCCACTTTTTTTTTTTATATCTCATATGAAAAAATTACATTGAGTATATGTGTTGTTATTGTAGATTATAGGGATGTGTGTTGTTATAGTAGATTATATGGATGAGAAATTGATTTGGTTATGTCAATTATTTATATGTTTTTAAATATGTATTATTTGATTCGGGGGTTTTCAAAAGCAATTTCTAAAATAATGTAATTCACATATAATTATGTACTGATTTATCAGAGTTCGTCAAGCAATAACATGTGTTAAATATTAATATTAAAGGTGAAAAATGCTTAATTATTTTTTTCTTTTTCCCTATGTATTAATTTCTATTTAGGCATATATATTCAAATTTAAAAATATAAAAAAGTCTAACTTCTCTTTAAGTCAATTTTCCAAAAATAATAGGGGCAAGAAAAAGAAGACTAACTAATAATTATAGATAAGTCAATCTCACCCTTATTCAAATTGTATGTAAAAATACTTTTAACATTTATTATTATTAGACTCCCTCTTAAATTAGAAAAAAAATAATTCTCCGTTTCAGATTAGTTGTCATATTTTAAAAAAATAAATTTAATTCATTCTCAAAGTTAAATTGGATTAGATCGACTCAATATTTACCATTTAAAATTTAAATATTAAAAATTATATAATAAGTATTGCAAGTAACAACTTTTCTCATTTTAATTTGATTAATAAAATATATTTTTTACTTATTGCTTTCCATATCCTACATATTAATTTATAATTAAGGGTAATTAATGCATTCTCCTATATATTCTAGCATATATAAAAAAGATTAGTGAAGTTCATAGTTTTTATATTCATTAAAATTTCTGCAATGGAAAAAGTTAATGCATCTTTTCGTTGTTCCATTTCTCTCATTGCTTATATTTTTGGTACGTATAAATCTATAATTGCTATTTACTTTATATATCTGTGTCTGTTTTTTCGTACAATTTCAATCGAAATTTAATTTTTTCTTAAAATTTTCCGATGGTGGATTGGAGGCTGAATTTAACTTTTATGTTTTTGGATCTTGGACTTTGCACTTTCGAAAATTTAGAAATTTGATATTTTTTTTTATACCTTATAGTTATTTTTATCGAAACAACATAAACTCATATACGTATATAACTAATGTTTGAATTGATTGAGAAGTTGTTTAACTTGAGTATGAATTATATCTAGACTTGATTTTACTTTGTTTTGGTTAAAATTTTCTTGGAGCTAGAATGAATATTTTAATTGGAAGATTGTTTTGTTGGCAAAATATATTTGATATCTCAAAGGAAAGAAAATCATTTTTCTATTTACAACTCCTACAAATTAATTTTGATAAAAAAAAATGAGTATGGTCAAAACGTTTCAAGTAAATTCAATATAATTTGGTATTAACCTTAAATTAATCATTGGTCCTTTACCCCGAGAAAATAATTAAACAATAAAAATGTGTTTTTTCTGTAGTTTAAAGTTTTAGATGACATTGTTACACACTTTAATATGATATTAGAGCAGATGTTAGGTCAAATCTCACTATCGTCCATATCAATGAATTTCTGCGTGCTTTGTCCCCATAAAAAAAATAAAACTTTTGTAATCAAATATTTTTCGTAAAATTTTCAATACACGAATTAAAAATCGAAAATTCAATTAGAAGTTTCCATACACATATTTTATGTCAAAAATATTGAGTTATTTATTTTGTGACACTTAGTGTATATATCATTTTGCAGGTATTTTCATAATGACTCAAGTTCTTTCAACAAATGCTCAAACTGTATGCCCATATGAAGTTATTGATTTTGCTTGTTCAGATGCAGAATTACCTCATTGTCAATCACTTTGCCATGTTGTATTTGGAGATAATTTTGTTACTTCAGAGTGTGTGCAGAAACTAACAGGACCAGTTTTTTGTACTTGCTTCTACAAATATAACAAGCCAACATGTCCACCACCAAATGTAATATAGAAAATTTACATATTTTTCTATGAATATTTTCATAATTAGATTATATGGATATGAGAAATTTACATGTTTTACTTTTATTTGAAAAGATATATGGATCGCGTTTGTGTTAGTTGATTAAAAACAAGTTATTATACAATGATTTTTACTGTTGAAACTGTTGTTATCAATAAATGGCTATGTGTTTTAATAGGAGTGTTAAAATTGATAATTATGAGTTTGAGGTATATAATTCAAGGAAGCAATATGTAACAATATAAATATAATGTTCTGACCGTCATCCATATTATTCGATAATATAGATTCACAAGTTGCGTTTGAGATTAAAGTATTAAATATTTAGGAATTTATACATTTGTCCTCCTTTCATCCAAGACCTACAGTAACATGATGATCTTGCTAATTTTATATCGAAATAACTATCAACCAAGCTTAAGTTGACCTTTTAAGTTTGTTTATCTCTATTCTTTGTCTAACCAAACTTGTTGATGTTTAACGCATTGTTGTCTTGTTAAATATGAGTATATTTGTAGCGATTAGTTATAAGTAAATCTATATATTATTCACCAACATGGGTTGTTGTCAAGTGCGGAGCAATCTTTATAGAAGGGATTCATTCGAATCCCCTTCGGCTAAAAATTATACTATTTATACATAGTTAAAACAAGTTCATATGTATATATAGTAAATGTCAAACCCCATTCGCCTATTTATTTCTATAGATTTTGAATCCCATTATTAAAAATTTTGGCTCCGCCTCTGGCTATGGTGCACTAGTGAGAGTGTTTCAACTTTAACCAGAAATCTCTGGCAGAGCGCGATTCAGGTATAGTCAGAGCTCTAACATGGGATCTGGACATCCAATGGAAAACCAAAAAAAATTATAAAATTCACATATTATCGAATTTAGTCTAAGTTCCAATGTGGTCTCTGAGGGAAAAAATGAGAAACCAAAAATAAAATCCATATACTATTTGATGCTTTAGTGGTCTTACTCTTGAGCAACATACAAACAGGTAGAGAAATCAGAGTGAACATGAAATTTGGATTTTTAACAGTCAATGGATTGGAAGATATGTTTATACCTGTGTTGGAAAACTGCAAGAACACAGTTTTTTTGAAGAAAATTCATGCCCAAATTATCAAATTTTCTCTTACACAAAGTAGTTACTTGGTCACCAAAATGGTTGAGATTTGTGACAAAATTGGAGAAATAGAATATGCAAATTTGCTATTCAAACAAGTTGAACACCCAAATAACTATTTATACAACTCAATAATCCGAACTTATACACATAAACATAGATATATTTCATGTATCAATGTATATAAGCAGATGATGACATGTGCAATTTCTCCCGATGAATATACGTATCCATTTGTTATTAGATCATGTAGTGCAATTTTGCGTGTTGATGTAGGTGAACAGTTTCATGTTCACGTATGCAAATTTGGACTGTATTGTAGTAATGTGATAGCGAATTCGTTATTGGATATGTATGTTAAATGTGATCAAATGAGGGATGCACATATGGTGTTTGATGAAATGTCTGATAGAGATGTGATTTCGTGGAATAGTTTAATTTGTGGACATGTAAGGTTGCGACAAGTGAGGAAGGCGAGAGCATTGTTTGATGTAATGCCGGATAAGAGTATTGTTTCTTGGACTGCTATGATTTCAGGGTACACGAAAACGGGGTGTTATGGAGATGCTTTGGATGTTTTTAGGAGGATGCAAATGGTTGGTGTGAAGCCGGATTGGATTAGTTTGGTTTCGGTTTTGCCTGCTTGTGCGCAACTTGGAGCGCTTGAGTTAGGGAAGTGGATTCATTTTTACGCGGAGAAGTATGGGTATTTGAGGAAGACTTCTGTTTGTAATGCGTTGATGGAAATGTACGCGAAATGTGGAAGTGTAAACGAGGCTTGGCAGTTGTTTAATCAGATGTCTGAAAGAGACGTAATCTCCTGGAGTACGATGATTGGTGGCCTAGCGAATCATGGTAGAGCTCAAGAAGCGTTGAAGTTGTTTCATGAAATGCAGAGGTCTGCTGTTGAACCGAATGAGATCACGTTCGTTGGTCTTCTATGTGCTTGTGCGCATGCTGGTCTTTGTGATGACGGTTTGAGGTACTTTGATTCCATGAAAAATGATTACAACATAGAGCCCGGGATAGAGCATTATGGTTGTTTGGTTGATATTCTTGGGCGTACAGGACGTCTTGAACGAGCTCTTGCAATCATCAAGACCATGCCGGTTAAGCCTGACTCTGCAATATGGGGTTCTCTGTTGAGTTCTTGCAGAACTCATCGCAATCTTGAAATAGCAGTTATTGCAATGGAACATCTGTTAGAGCTCGAACCTGAAGATACAGGGAACTACATTCTACTCGCTAACATTTATGCAGATCTCGGAAAGTGGGATGGTGTATCAAGGATGCGGAAGTTCATTAGAAGTAAAAGCATGAAGAAAACACCGGGCTGCAGTCTGATTGACATAAACAGTTTGGTCCAAGAATTTCTATCAGGTGATAATTCGAAACCATTCTCAAAAGATATCCAGGAGGTGCTAGAGCTATTAGCCTTACATCAAAGCAAGGAAAATGATCTAGTTGATACAACGCTCGAGTACTTAAGTCCATGAATATATTGAGGAGAAGTTGTCATTCTGAGTGCATCCGCTCTTTTCTTGTTCAAGTTTTTAGCACATTCGTTATGTTAATTCAGATTTGTGGGATAAGCAAAGACGGGACGATGAACTAGAAAGCACATATGTGAGCCTGGAAGTCTAGGCCAGACACACAACAGAGTTCGATGCCTGAAATGAGATTCTACGAATACAAATTTCACTGATTTCGCTGGCATTGGTGACAAAGGTACATACTGCAATCTTTATATGTAAACATAGGATTGAACCACTAGTATCCGTATGCAATCGACAAGTAGTAAACAACTCATGACGTGATTTTCTTGTTGCCTTCAAAACAACGAGCAGGTCATTGTCGACATGTCTGCTTGCCCCTGTGAATGTGTCATCAATCATCTCACCTATTAACCTATCAATGACAATGTGTTGATCTTCTGGTTCTTACTTGTCTATGTTCTATCACTCTGTATGATTTCCGAGCCTCTGATCGATGTTATTCGTATAAGAAAAGGCGATAAGGGCATTTTCGGAAGTGAAATGAAGCTGTTGCCAGAGAAATATAAATCACCATAAGAGGAATCTATATAGGTTGCTGAAGCTTAATCCACAGAAGGTCACTCTAGACTGACTTAGATGCATCCAACATAAGTTCTGTTTTATTGTAAAACAAATTATTACTGTTGTTCCCGTTTATGTGATACTATTTCCGTTTTATTCTTTTTTTTAAATTTTTTTTTTATATATTTATTTAAATCAATTTAACTTCAAACTTTTCATGTCTGGAGGGACAGACAATGAGAATCGAACTCACACCAGCACTTTAGTATGATGTTCAAATGAAAAGTGTCTCTTTTTTAAAAAATATTATACTTATAAATACTTATAATTAGTATTTTCTGTCATTACGTATAACTTAATTTTTTATTTTATATTGGAATCCTAATATAAATCATTAACTAAAAGGAAAAAAGAAATCCTTTTCCTTCACTACAACCGCTTCTTCAAAAAATCCTATTTTACTTAAAAGAATTATTTTCTTTTTTTACCTTTATTAACTTATACGAAAATAAACCCTAATTATTAGCTCTTTCAATATGTTTCTATACCAATCTTCTCCAATAGCAGCAGATATTAGACATAATGTCAAAAAAGAAATCCACTAATATTAATGTTCCATGTGATCTCCTAGTTGGCATTCTTACTAGACTTCCGATTAAATCTTTGTTACGTTTTCAATCTGTTTCTACGTCATGGAATGCTATAATCTCTACGTATGAATTCAAGAAAACAATTCTCGACCAATCCAACGCGTTAGGACGTATAAAGTTATTGTCATCACAAGGATGTAATTGGGACAAATTCAAGTTTATAAACTTAGAATATTCCAACGTTACTATAGAGGGGCAAGAATTTCCACTGAAAGGATTCGAAAATGCTAATGTATTATGCTCATACGATGGATTGGTATTATTAAAAAACCCTAGAGCTTATAAGAAGTTTGTTTTATGGAATCCATCGACTAGACAATGCCAAGAGCTAGCATCATGTTCATATGTGAAGAAATATGTATTTCCTCGTGCTTGTGGGTTGTGTTATGATTCTACTACCAATGATTACAAGGTTATATTGATTTATAACTCGTTTTATGTTGTTTGCTCGAACATGAATTATTGGAGGAAGCAAACAAATCTCCCTATATTAAATCAAGTTCTTCCTACTATAGAACAAGAAACTAAATTTTGTTCATATGAATGGGCTGAAGGTGTTAATGTTAAGGGTTGTGTATATTGGTCTTTGCATCGAAAACTTCGTAAATTTGACTTGAACGTAAGAAGAAATTCTACTATTATATATTTTGACGTGAAATCAGATGAACTGAAGATACTTTCAAAACCAAATTTCATACGTAGTAATGATGAGTGGTTTCGTTTGACTAATATGAAAGATTGTCTTAGTTTATATGGTGGCATGACAAGTGGTGACAATTTTGACCTAGATATTTGGACCATGGATGTAGATGGTTGGAAATGGTTAATGAAACTTTGTAATGTACCAACTATATGTTGCAAACATTATTTTATTACACATACTAAGTTTTTGTGTTGCAAAGAGAATGGTGAGTTGATATTTGTTGGACCAGGGCATCAAAATATTTCCATTTATAATCCTAAACAACAACAATTTTTTGTTAAAAAAGAGTATTTATATTGTGATGCTACATGTTTGGATAGCATATGTTTTCCTAAAATCAATGTCATGGTGAACAAGAGGAACAAGAGGAAGAGGAAGTAGCTCACTCACTTCTTACATTCAAGAAGTTTACAAATTTATCGAAAGGAATGACGATAGAGCAGGACAGGGTGAGGTAGGTTAAGTACTCTTCTCTTATTAGGGTTTGTTTCTTCGTGTCTTGTTTCGTTTAAGTTATAGTCATGTCATGTCTTATACTTTTTATTTACATATTTATTGTTTTTGTTGTTATGGTTAAAAATACTTCTTTTGTCTTTTTTATGTCATTTTCACACTTTTCTTATTTTTTGCATTTTTTAAAAAATTTATTAGTTCTACTTTTAATGTTGATCCATTTTGATTTTGAGGTTACTAATTTTAACTATCATGATTAATCATAGTGTAATATCAATGTGTGTGTATATGTAAAATTTAAATTGGTCACTTGTCAATTGGCATCTTAGTTTTCCAATTAGTATTGATTAAGTGATGAAATTAATTTAATAAAAGTCACTTAATTTCCAATTAGTATTGATTTAGTGGTGAAATTAATTTGATAAAAGTCATTTGATTTGATTCAATATTTCAAATTTATTTGGAACAAGTGGCAAGTTGTAACATCAAAGATCGTTAGTGACAATTTAACTTTAAAATGTTTATTTTATCAGTATGAAATGATTTATAACCACACAAATATTGAAAATCTGTCTTTTTCATATTTTAAATCAAATTAAACTAGAATACATAAATTAAAACGAAAAGACTAAAAATTATGTATTTTAATAAATAATAAATATATTACAAAGTAGTCAATACACAAATAATATAATCTATCAAATTAAAGATCTATAAATCTAATTTTCAAGTCACTAAATTTGCATCATTTGAAATTTAGAGTAAAACATTCAGACCGTAATATAACTCTTATTTATTAGATATAAAAATAAAATATCTCATATTTGCATGAATATAAGATGCTAAATAATTTTGTCTAATCAAATAACTATTCTCATATTTCATATATTGAATTCTATTCAATAAAATATATTTTAATAATAAGTTTAATAATATTGTACTAGCATATATACAAATTAAAAAACAGACAAAAATAATTATTATTTTGATTTAACTAAAAACATTAAAAAAAAGTTTGTCAAGTAAAGTTGGTCAACATAATGATATTATCATAATTACTTGTCATTAAGAAAATTTCTAGTATTAAATATTTCTGTTACTACAATTTAAGTACAATCTCTTAAATATTTAGTATAAAAACTGATTGAACTGACTATTTTATTCACTTAAAATATATTCATCAATGGAAAACTTTGGTGTCTATTCTATTTTTCTCATTACTTTCACTTATGGTATGTATACAATTATTATAATTTTATTTGCTTTTCAACTTCAACCATAATTATTTTCTCATTTCATGTGTCAAGTTGCTTTTTCTTCATTGAGTTTTTCCCTTCTTGTGATTTTTGTATTCTTATACTAATTAAACGAAAACGATTTATCGTATAAAAAAATTAGAAAAGATCAAGATCTAAATTTTCGATCAATTATTTTTGTGTTTCAGTGATATAGACAAAACTTAAATGATAGTCTAAAAAGAGATATGTACGTACTAAATCAGTCGAGATGTTATTGAAATTATTTTAATTTTTTAAAAATAATAGTATTATAATTTCTTAATATTATAATTTTTATTTGCTTTTCTACTTGAACCATAATTATTTTCTCATGTATCAAGTTGCTTTTTCATTGCACTAAAAAAAAACTTTTTCTTCATTGAGTTTTTCCTTCTTGTGATTTTTGTATTCTTATACTAATTAAAGGTATAACGATCGATCGTATAAAAAATTTATAGAAGATTAAGATTGAAATTCTCGATCTATTATTTTTGTATTTCAGTGCTATTGACAAAACTTAAATGATATTACTCTAAAAAGAGATATGTACATAATTAATCAGTCGAGATGTTGTCGAATTTTTTTTAAAAAATAATATTATTATATTTTCTTAATATTTTTTTTATTTTTTATTTTTTTTGTAGCTACGTTGATAATGACACAAATACCCTCAACAAATGGGGTTGTATGTGAAGAAGAACTTCAAGTTCCTTGTAAGGATGGCAATGTATTATATTGTGGCTCTATATGTTATGAAAAATATAGAGAAAATTATATGTCAACAGAGTGTGTGGAGAAATTTGCTGGTAACCCTATTTGTGTGTGTATTTACAAGAGTGAGTATGCTTGTCCACCAAACCAAAAAAAATATTAGAAATTATATTTTATTTTATTTTATTTGCATAAAAAAAATATTTATCTTTATCAGATTATATAATATATAAAGAGTTGTTGAGAAAACCTCTTTTTTTTTCAGTATTTGAATTGCATTTATAAGTTATGATCCACACTTTATAGTTTTAGTTTTTTTTATGTCTTATAGTACTTTTATCATTTGTGATTTCCTATCATGATTTGTGAAATATTAGTTTGAACAGATCCAAATATTGTGTAATAATAATAATGTATGTTCGATAATATAAATATTAACTCTCAGTTCAAGAAAAATATGGAATTTTGAATATTTGTTAAGGGGACTTGAAACATAAAAATATAGTTCTTAGGATTTAAAATTGCAATCTTAAGGTGAATTTTGAGCTCAGTTAATCATTGAGTTGACGATCCTTAAAGTCTTATAACGAGAAGATTCAAAATTTATATATACACATTTTAAAAAATGTATCTTATATATACAATATATCTTTTGTCGAGAGGGATCAGATATCTAACGATTAAAATAAACCATACGATTCAATATAATAGGCCACAATCATCCAAACAAGCTGCAACTATAGATAATATATAACTTATATTATAACAAGGAAACCATAACATAAAAAATAAAATAGGAAGTTTACAAGTCCAAATATCTTAAAATTCTTAAACTTGGTAATGAGAATACACTTTCTGCAAAACAAAAAACATCGTAAATACAACCTTTTTCTGGTAACTGTTGAATTTCCAAATATTTCCAACTATTTTTCCTAATATCATAAATATATAATATCGTAAAATTCCATTTCGATACCATAAATACAATTTCACCATCACAAGAGTTGCAAATTTCTTTACTAGTATAATTACCCAACTTGACTTCTCGAGTAAAGCGAATTATATGTCTCCTCCATCGAGAATTTCTTAAAATCCACAAATTCTCTTCACCAAACAACTTGGAATTGTTCACGACTCCTAATTTTCCCTTCACGTCTATCAGATTGTAATCCCCGAAATTATTAAAACCAAAATTCTTCCATAATTTGATAACGCTAAACTTTTCAACTTTAACATCGAATGCAACAATAGCCTTATTTATCTTGTAATCCAACATATAGATAACTCCGTTGACACAAACTCTTCGATTAAAAGAGGGGACAAAATCAATCATACTTTCAATCTCTCTCCATTCTTTGTCTATACTTAATGTGAGTACCCAATTTTTTGTGGGCCTACTACCTCTCTTAAATTCTTGTGTCATCAAAACTTTATATCTTTTTTCTTCGGGTTCATAACCTAATGAATAGTTATACGTTAGAGGGTGAATTGAGCTTCCACATCTTAGATTGGGAAGACGTATTACTTCTCTTGTACTGGGATTCCAAATTCTAGGTGTCTCCACATTATCTTTCCACATGCAAAATAAACCATTAGCATACATTACATAATCATAACGATTATTAGGGTTCCATTTATAGGTTTTTTCATCTTCGTTTCGTTCAATTGTGTAAAAACCTTCTATTTTTCGTAATAAAAATTTTGTTCCACCATCACGAGTCACAGAACGACGATGATGAATATCTACGAAGTCTGGTTCCAATATAAGAGAATAAATTTTTTTCGAAACACACCTGAATTGCACCAACGACTTGACAGGAAGCCATGAGAATATTTCGAAAATTATTTCTTCGGGAAAAATAGGGTTTCTTGTATTAGGTTTCATCTCGTATGAGTAGAAGGCAGCTGAATTAGCAATAAACAATCCTGTGTCAATTAAAATACCCTTAACCAATTTTTTTTTCTAAAAAAATGTTTTTAACTATATCAAATAAAGGGGATATTAATTTACATAAATCAATTCTTTTTTATTTGGTAATTTAGGTATTATTATTTGGCATTGTTTGTCTACTCCTTGTATAACACATTAAAGGGAATTTTAAAATCCTTCTTATTTTCCATCTCTTATACTCCGTCTCTCCGTCTATTTTTACTTAAATTCATGTCTGACTTCACATACACCGTAAAAAACAATAAATAAATCACTTTTATAATAATAAGTTATCTAAATATTAAAAAATAAATAATATATGTTGACATTTATTTTATGTATCATTGGTTAAGGAATATTGAACCTTAATAAAGTTAAACAAGCTGGTGGAGATATTTTCAGAAAACTACTAGTAAATATAATCATGTTAACTAACTTTTTAATAAATGGTGTTATTACAATTCATTGACAGACAAAGGAGTTTAATAACGAAAGAAAAATATCTATTTTCATTTGTTACTTTGTCATATAATTTGCAGCTCATATACATAAGCAACATTATTCCTTTCATTTTATATACAGTAACCAAATATTTACAAGTAAAATCGTCCATGTACGTTTTCTCCTCCTGATTGTAACGATGCAATCTGAGAAATGTAGCAGAGGGCTCAGGGAAGGGCAACGAGTGGAGTTTAAGGGAACGTTTCGTTCTAAAAGATTAACGAGTTACCAGATCCTCGTCACAAGGAAGCTGCAGTGCTGAGGTTTGGTGGTGGTGAGCATTTTGCTTGAACAGCCAAACTCTTCACAACGTGTCGACATGGATCTCCAAATACACCATTGGAAATGCCAATGCTGCAACTATTTCTTCCTATACAAGCCTGTAATATAGTGAAAAGTTTGATTAAGATACTCAGAGGTGAATCTAGAATTTGAAGCTACCTCAGATGAAAGCTATAATAATAATTGGATTCATCGTCAAACAATATAGATATTTGATGGATTTCATAATACGTAAACTTGGTCAGGACAAAAACTACAGAGTTCACGTGATCCGCCCCTGAAGACAATCTGAGTATTTGACAGATTGACATGATCACTTTCTGCATCAGACTCTATCCAGACCCCATCCTACTTGATATCAAGGTTCATTTCTTTTTATGGTTTATTTTTACTTTGCAGTACAAATATAACAGTGAATTCGAAGTCAAGCAGTAAATATATTGATCTATTAGAAAGGAACATCAAGATTTAACTCCCAATCAAAACAGTCAAGTTTTCATGCATCGTTGAGCCTGACACGTCTCTTGTAATTGAAACATACCAGTAGAGCCTTTACCCTGTACATCCACCTGGTATATAGCTATCACTAATTTAAAAAATCATCACGTGTTGATCAAACGAAGGAAACCCTATGCTCTTTGCAGTTCTTAATTATAAAGGTTGATCGACTTGTCAAACTAATTAAAAATCAATCATGAAGCAACTTAGTATCTGCAAGGGATACATTTATCTATTCTTGCAGTCAACATATTGTAACGAAGAGAGGTGAACATAGAACACGATTTTAAGAAATTAAAAAAGGAAACAAATGACATACCTGAGATACAACAGACAAGGAATTTGCAGCATGGCATTTGCCTTGTGAGAACTTTTGACAGCTGCCATTCGGACTTCCATAGCTTGCAAATTCAATAGAAGAGATTGTATGTCCTTCGTCACACTGCAAGTGCATTTCTGGTGTTTTATCCATCAGAGACGACTTTCTGTCAAACTCCGAATGAGACCACTTATGTAGAGGTGGATAGTGCTTTTCCGATACTTGAGCACAAATGGTTTCAGTAGAACGCGTAGAAATGGAAATATCAAACGGAGTTTTATCTGTTTCTTCAAAGATAACTAGTACATTATTTGATGTCTTTAGCCATGATCTAGGTATATGGTACCTGGTCCAAAAAAAATTATCTTTATAAGCAACAGAATGTACCAGCTTAGATCCATTTCATTGCACCTACACAGGTGTAGCCTCTTACAATCATGAGCGCCAAATTTCCGAGAATGTAAATTATAATTTCAGCATGTAAAAGAAGTTCCTACCAGGCCTGAGTGATCTCTCCACAGTTTGTCCTACATTTATCAGAGTGGTAAGCACCACGATAATCACAAGTTCTTCCACATCCATTATTTGGTGCAACCAAAGTCCAATATCTTCCTATATGGTGACCATTAACCCATGCCTGACCTTTTCCCATGCTACTAAAATCAAGAGCAACTGGATCTGTCCCGCCTGGAGCATCAAACTTTGTCTGCTCAACCAACGATACAAACCACTTAATATCACTCTTACACCAACGAACAAAAAACAAAAATAAATGTAGCATAGAAAGCACATGTTCCAAGAAATTCTGCAGTAGCATAGGAACAAAGAAATGAAAAGGATTGTAGAGAATTCCTAATCTACAAGCTATTCGGAACCTATTCTCGAGAAGGAATTTTCCTTTTACCTTATAACATCTTATTCTACGATCTATGAATAAGAAATAGGAGTATCTAGCTATGGAGCAATCAATAGGCACAGAAGAAGTCAAACAGCGAATATTTCCTTGATCCCCTCTTCAATAAATGATTTCGCCTCCGTCGTATAGGAAGTAAAGGATCCATATCTGGTTTTATTATAGTACTCATTAAATACATTTTGACTAATCCCAAAAAATGCTTAGTGGTACTTGTTACACGCACTTACATTTGAACCGATGTTTATTGGAAGTCTTTTCATTCTGGCTATACATTTGTATCCATGTAAAGATTGGAAGATTTTGAGAATCTTCAACAAACTACTAATTTTCTTTACAAGACAAATTATCACGTATTGCAACGAAATGGGCCCCAACAGAACACAGTGGATTCAAAGAAATTCATATAGCTGGCTCCAGTTAATTTGAAGCTGAGGCATGCATAGTCAATTGATTGGTTAAAGTGAGAATGAAAGGTCCTTGACCCATTGAAAATTTTCCACTTTGTACTCCGAGTTTCTCGTTACATGAAAGAAAAACGGTCAAAAAAGTTCACATCACTCTTACTTGGTATGGAGAAATGAAAGGATATCTTAGATAATAAAAGTTAAATCTTAAGAGATTCTTAATATACAATGTAGCTGAAAACTTAAAATACTATCACAGAACTTGACCAAACAATACTGGACATTTCTTATAGGAGTCTTTCTAGTAGTATCGAATGTGGTGACTTGCTTCACCCACAAATAAATGATAGCTTAAGAAGGCAATAAAGGACATAAGCACATACAATAGTCAGAGAATCAATGTCATATATATATAACCTGAGTGACACTAAATAATAGGAAATGATATTGCCAATAATTAGCAAGTTCTCCCCTATGTTAGTGACAGCTGAATCTGGTATTTGATCTTTGTCGACTTACCTTGTACCACGAAAAGACTGACGGAGTTGCACCACTGGGAAACTCAGTCCATCCTGCACTTTCAGTACTATTGACATCATATACTTCCAGGAATTCGCCTTTAAGCCCCACCTGTTGAACATATAACTAGAAGTCAGGTTTCCTATTTTTCCATTGTATATGAAAAGGCATTAAACAAGTTTAGTCATCTTCAAGTTCACATTAAGATCAATTTTATTTATTCCATGTAGAAGAAATGGTACTTTTTTTTGCAAGTTGATTCTGTGTGCATAGCCTGGCTTATATTATATTTTGTAAATTCACAAGCAGAGAACAGATGGATATAGAAGCCTTGTTTTTTGAAGGTTATATTTTCTATACATATAGGAAGCATTTTAGCTTAACTGAAGGAACACTATGGGTCTACAAATGAGAAGTAATTCCAGATTCACAATCTATTTAAATATGACAGAAAC
This sequence comes from Solanum habrochaites, assembly GCA_027704765.1. Taxonomy (NCBI): domain Eukaryota; kingdom Viridiplantae; phylum Streptophyta; class Magnoliopsida; order Solanales; family Solanaceae; genus Solanum; species Solanum habrochaites. Next base: position 76,458,430 of record JAKWJA010002497.1, read on the forward strand.
CAGATATTCACTGAGAAAAGATGCATACCCAAAAGCTTTTGGACAGAAACTAATTGGGACTTTTTCCGCGTATTATCCACGATTCTATCATCAATTTGCTCAGCACCATTAACACTGTTCATATACCACTAATGAGTGAAGTAAACCAGCTTGTCTTTCCAGTCTAGTCGGTCTAAAGTAGTTTCTCAGATTTTTTGTTTTCTTTTTGACAAGGTAACTAATGGTCTATAAATCATCAACACGAAGTGTCGGAAGCCAAAATGGAGTGTTCACTAAGCGAATTCAATCCCCCCAAAAAAAAGGTTAGAGAGGAACCACCTAAGCCCTATATATTATCTCATAAGGACCCTACAATGTCTATAACAGAAATTGGATCTATACACTCTGATTTGCACCTATAAATCTACCTTTGGACTCATTACAAACTGCAAGTTACCTGAGTAATTATCTGTTAACACCAAATACAATTAAGAAGTTTGATCCTTTTATCACGTGTGACCATCAAGATTCATTTAAGGTGGAAAAAATGAGGTACCTGGTAGGTCCATAAAGATGTTGTGAGATTGATATCCCCGCTTTTGCATCCTGTAAGCTTTATCTGACCTTTAAAACCTGCCCCATCCTTCTCCAAGAAGGCACCATAATTCTGAAAAATGTGGCAAAAAGTCCTTTTCAGCTTTTGAAGTCAGCATGGGATGAAGTTTGAGAGCCTTTTATGAGTCATATTAAACATTTGAAAAACCATAAAGTGAAATGGAAATTAGCCTGTAAAACATACATCATCGCTGCTTACTCAAGTAAGGAAATAAATAAGAGAGAGAAATTAAGGTTAGAGATTCAAATATGGAGTTTGAACAATGGGAGATCTATGTCGTCTTTCCCCAATTCTGATGAGAGTAAGGTATGATAGAACTTCAGGTTTACCACGAAATTAATTTTCACCTCTTTCAAGTTTAAGATAAGATAATACTACAGGTTTCACCAAAAAAATTAATATCACTTCTTTCAAATTTAAGATAAGATAATACTTCAGATATACCATGATTCAAATCTGTCATCCGAGTAATTCTACTTCTAAACTATCTTTACCTGCAATCCCACCGTCTCAGATAATAGCAGTATGTCGTTGTATCCCTGAACCAGCTTAACAGGTTGAACCACCTTGATCCATTTGCCTTTCACACTACCTACACTTACAACAGACATGTCATAGGGTAAAATGGGTGACGAATCAGAGATATGAGGAGAAAAAGGGAAATAAACGACTACGCTAGCTTGACTAACGTTTCAGCCTCATGCACTATAAACACAAGCAAAATAGTGAGATTTTATATTTTTATTTGACAGACATTCTATGGCAATTCATCAGACCATTATGCTCAGAGATGGAAACCAACATAAATTGGAACATATTTCTACGACAGTCCATCAGACTGTCCCCATGCTCAGAGATGGAAATTAACATAAATTTGAAAATCATATTCATACACTGTTACCTTTATCAAAAAAAAAATAAATCATATTCATGCAGACCAAGAAAAGTTCAATGTCTGAAGTACAATTCGATAGTACAAGGAGAATTGGATAATGCTATAACACAAAGAAAAGAGATGAATAATAATATAGCACAAAAGAAACCTAACCAAATACCTGCAAGCTGCCCATTAACAAAAATGCGAACAAAATCACGCATGCTATCAATATCAATTGTTGGACTAACATCATTTTCCTCCCAAAATGAGATGTCATCATCAGAAATATATATCCTGCATTCACCAGAGATAGCAGAGCAAGTCATCACTATTTCAGTTTGCAACCAATGATAAATGTCATGAATCTATTTGTAACCAAATCTTTCAGTGTTTCTTTTTCTGATTGAGAAAGTTAACATTTTATAGACAATAATACACCATTGGTGTATTTCAGTAGTAATTACATCAGGAGTATACAGTAAGCAAAAACCAAAAGATTTATCATTTATACCCCTCCTAAACTATCTAAAAAGTGAGTAATATCCTCCACCTCTTTGGGGAGGAAACGATTACACCAAGAATAAAGGGTTATAAGACAGTTCAACTTCAAAATCTTCCAGTGTTTTTGTATAGGTGTTGTGTGGTTATTCACTTGTTAAAGTATAAGAAAACATGAGTCAAAGAGAAAGGGAGACAACAGAACATTGAGAGAGAGAATGGCGTTATTTCTCAACGAAGTTCATTTCCCTTAGTTGAAATTCCAATATTCCTTTTAGTCCTACAATTTGAAATCCTCAGACCACAGGTTAAGTATCACATCTCTCCAGTGATACAGAAGCCAAAGTATATTAGTATAGGGGTTAAAAAGGGAAAAAAACACAGACAAATATACAAAGACAGGCACGCACAGTGGCAATACAGGGAAAGAGAACAGTTTGGTTAAACCAGAAGTTTCCTGCCTGTAGCTTTTTAAGTTAGTCTTACGTCTAATGTTAAGTTAGCGAAGAGCAGACAGAGTGGCCATGTAAGTGTACCCATTTTCTTCAAAAATGTTGTCGCGTACAATACTCTGTAGTGTATGAACATCAAACTCGTTAATTCATGCAGAGTGTTCCACTGGCCATCTTATGTCGAAACATTCAATACTGCTCACAATCACATTTTACAAGATTTTGGCTTCTGAGGGTATTTTCTCATGTTCAAAGTCGTTTAAAATTCCAGTACAGATGCCATCTAAGAATGTGGTATAAAGTGCGGTTTTAAAGCTATGTATGGAATTGGAGAAGCTCCATTATCAAGTGGCTCCAAATTAAGGTATTACTCACTGTTCAGTCTGACCTAACCTCAGTTATAAGTTTGAAATACCTGGTCAGATACCACAGGTAATCAGACTGGTCTTTTGTCACATTCAGATGCTCCAGTATTCCTTTAGAAGTGAAATTCTTGTCGCCCCACACACCAAGTGGCTCCTTCAATGTCATCCAAGATTGTGAAAAACTTTCGAGCTTGCTTTTAGTGATTACTTGTGGAAACAAAGAATTATTCACAACTGATACAGAATCTGGGCCCACTGTTTTGATTGAAGTTTGTGCCCCCACCTATTTAAGGAATGCAAAGAGAAAACAATTAAACACATTATTAAAATTAATCACAAAGTACTACTTAGTTTTAGAAGCATTCCGGTGATGAGGTCACTATGTTATACTTGAAAGAGAGTCTAAGTGTCAAACTAAAGTTTAACTTCAGTAACCAGGATATGTTTCTCTTTCAAACAACATGTGCTAGTAACTGAACACCTAAACTGTAGTTAAATTTACAATGCATCGCCAGATCTTATGGTGACAAATCATAATTTCGGATGAACTATTAGCCAAAAGGGTCATAAACATTTTATTCAACCATTTTTTTTTCAGAAGTTATAGGAGACAACTTGAGTTGCAATGAAAAATCAATCTTAGTAATCTACCGACTACCATCATCTACACAGAAATGGCAATACAGCAGCCTCAGTTTGTGGAAACCACATATATGATAGCATTATCAATAAAATATAACAAGCTTGGAACAAAAGAAAATAATGAAACAAGTACACATGCAAGCATTGACAGCAATCTTTTGAATTTTAAACTTATACTCTTTCAACTGTGGGAACATCAACAAACCTTAGCTGTGTTGAAAGCTGTATTTCTGCAATCTGGCAGAATACTCACTGACCATGGAGGTAAAGTGAACTCGTGACCGTAAAATTTCACTGTTGCTGATTCATGTTCATCAATATTTGCAATAAATGCTGCGCATATGCCTTCATTTAAGGACATATATTGGCCAATGTTGTTGGATGTTCCACGATAGACATGTGCCTGAAGTAACATGACAAGCATCAAATACCAAGTGATGAAATGGTAAAGCGGAGAAGGGATCACATATATGATGATTTACAAGAACAATTTAAGGTAAGCAGGAGAGAGTAATATTATCCTAAAAGCGCAGTGATTCATGCTTGCATAAAATAACGAAGTCCATCTTTTATTCCTTTCTGCCTTTCCTTTATTTTTCAGATAAAGTCCTTTTCAGCCTTCCTTAACTTTCACAATCATATTAAGAACCGAGTAGGATTGCCATGTGTTGCCAACTGTCCACTCTAACAACATCACAAGTAGCAAAAGATGCAAAGTCTCATTCGTAGTTCACAAACTTCCCCCAGCAGAAGGCTTAGTCATTTGGAAGAAAAAAAAAATGACTCTGTAAAATTAGATTTGGTAGGCCATTAGTTCACGGTAATTAATTTCCTGATCTGAAAGAAAAGACTTTTTCCTAAACTGACAAACCAAATCAACTAGATTGATCCATTGACCAGATAAATTTCCTTGATTTGAATGCGACATTTTCCTCCTATTTTCCAGCTATATATGGTGTTGTAAATAGCTCGCAATATTCTTTTTTTAGAGAAAGGTAACTTTATATTCATAAAACAGGCTCATCATCCCAAAAATGATGAGACTGATCAGCTAAAAAACCCTTCTGGGAAATGCAAAAAGCATTAACACTAAGTCATGGTTCATTAAGTTTTCCTATAAAATCCACAAAAGTGTATATCCCCACCATTTCCTGTTTAGACCAAAAATAGCTCGCAATATTCTTATCTGCTCTTCTGCACAAGAATGATAAATATAGGTGCCAAATATTTTGTGCAGCAAGTAATCTGTAAACGTAGATGATATATTGTTCGTCCTGTTAGCAACAAATGACTGCAACCTTCTCAAAAAGCAAGAATAACAATAACTATGTTCTATCAAAGACATAAGCATCATAATAATAACTGATGGAATGTTGGAATTATGAGTTATCTCAACACATTTTCTAGCTGTTCCACAAGAATAGTAAAAACATGATGCGCCTTTGATAATTCACAAAAAGTAATAAGTACCTCTGCAAAGGTAGTCTGGCTAAAACACATTCATCACAATATATTCAACAGTTGACATTTTATTTTACATTTAAAAACATGTGAACTTACAGCAATACCAGGGTTAACTCAAGCTAACTGACCTCCTGTTTTGGTCCCAGTTTAATATACTGAGGTGAATCAGCAGCAACAAGAGCCGGTTCACAAAGCTTTATAGCAGCATGCAGATCCTTCAAATGGCCCCATTTAGGTTGACGTAGTAGTCCTATACAATATAGTAACCGTGAGAACAAGAGAGAAAATATTGATTGTTTGGTGATTATAAGACACTAATTTATAGACATAAGTGGGACAATATCTTTTTAAAGGACTTGACACTTGAAATATTTTAACCATACGGATGATGCTAAAACTAACACTTAATATTCCTCAGTGATTGCTTAAAATAGACCTTTTTCATGAAGTAAAATAATTATCGAAGTAGTTATTGCAGTCTATTTAATGAATACTTATGAAAAAAAGAGGTTAATATCAATGTACACCTGGCTATCAAATTTTATCTTGACAGTATTGTTTTTATAGAAGAGTACATAAAATTGAAAAGTTACCATATTCATCCAGTGGAGCATCATAATCATAGCTAGTGATTTGACTTGGGCCACCAGCAGTCCGGCCAAAATTTGTCCCACCAAAATACTGTTATTACAAGATGAAACAGCCAGTCAGCAAGGAAACTATTTTCTGCCTGGAAAGGAAGAGAAAAGTGACAGAAATCCAAGTTTCCAGCCTCTCTTTTTTGTGTTGAATTACTCTGGTAGTGGTAACACAGTTTCCGGCAAGAAACTATGAGTCATGCAAAAGTGTGGGGAAGTTGAAAGGAAATGGTTTCTTCTTATTTGAACTATCATTAGACTAGAAAGGTTGGTCTCTTCTTATTTAAACTATCATTTTACCATCAAACAAACGCGTGGAAAAAAGTGATCATTTCTCCTTTTACCCAGTAGTAATGAGTAACTTCAAACTTCTCTAGTTTGCATAAACTGGTAATCAATATTTAGCCACACATAAAATGTTTGTTTTAACTCTTCAAAAAACAAATACTGGATATAGAACGAGTCTATTAATCAAGAAAAGAGATGATCATGTGGAACTGGGTAATCTTGACTATCGGTTGACAAGAGAACTTTTAAAATAATTACAAGTAAGGTCAGCTGGAATAGGAGAGAGTTAAATATATTAGGGAAATGCCTTATCTGTACCAGACTGCAAAATAAAATATAAAGAGCATCAGAGGTATCTAATACCATATAATAGTTCTGTAAGCTGCCCCCACGTTGAAAGAAACGAGCAATTGCAAATGCAATATCCTCGGAAGGTCTATATGGAAGTCTTTCACCCCAATCTGCAAACCTGCAGTAAAGAAAAGAAATAAGATTGTCTCTTTTTCCTTCATCTGTATGTTATTGACTCCTCAACTTAATCCAAAACATAGCTAAGAGTTCCTGCATTCCTTTTTGAGTTGTATACATCAGAGGGAGGCATAAAAAATAAAGAAGAGCATAGTGAAGGGATATGAGCTCAAGTATACCACATTTTCCTGGTTCATAGTTCTTGAGTTAGATTTCAGTATGCAATGTACATCAAGCTTTACACCCTCACTGAAGAACTAATAATACTAACTTAACTAAATGATCATCTGACCAAACTTTTCTCTGAGGAATGGATTTTAACACATTGGTAGAAACATAACAAATCGAGTGTTGATACTTCATACAGTACTGAATTTATTGTTCTAAACTTGTTCATTTCATACGAAGTTCTAAATCCTATTCTAACTTTCCTAACATTTTTTCCTTGATATTATTCTCCTTCGGTTAAGAAGTGATGTTCATATATTTACACTAGCTTCAGGACTTGAAATATTATATATGAGAGAGATAAAACGAAGCCCTAACATATGAAAGGGAAAACTCACAGGAACAAACTTTCCTCTCATCATTTTCCATTATTCTAAGCTTTCCTAACAGAGGATATGTGGAAGAATAGAAAGTCAAGCACAAAGGTCAGATTCTGCTGAAAATCTGACCTTTGTACAATTTAGTAGAAACCTTGTGAGAATAATCAAGATTTTCTTTATTTCTAGCGGTGGCTATCCTTCTCTGCAGATAAGGTATAAATGTTGATCTATACAATGTTACAATTTTATTTATTTTTTTAAAAGAAAGGGTCCGATTCTGCCGAGAAAAACTTTTTCTAAATAGGTACTTTATGCAAGCAAAATACGTTGCTCTTTGGTTCATGAGTTATAGAGAACTCAACTCACATGTTAGAGATCGTACAATCATAACACTACAAGAACCTAAGGTTTCCTGGAATCATGCATATACTGGTTCTGAATTCAAAGACATGACCAAGAAAGGTCTAACAAACAAGAAACAATTATCATACCATCCATTCCAATTCTCAGTCCAAATTTTTGGTTTCTTCTCGGAATTCGGTGTGAACCCATCACAATAGTATGCATTACAAGTATCTATCTGTTAAAAATAAAAAATTCTTTAACATAACAAGATAAAGAAAAGATAGAATACCCTGGCCCTGAAAAGGAGGACTCATAATAACACAAGAGAGAGAAATAATTAAGCGAGAACTCACTGCTGCTTTCGAATTATAAATTTAATCCAAAAAAAGGTTTAAGAAACCAGGGCTTCTTCATCTCAGATCAGTTTGCCAGAATTCATGTGTTAGGTTAGCTTGAAAATTCAATTGACTGCAGTAGTTCTATATGATAAAGAGTTAAATTTCTTTAAATTTTAAAGTAAGGTTCAAATTGATCAGTTTCTACACCGGCTTATCTTTTACAAAAGAAACTCAACAAATATGTGCATGTTCTCATAAAACTACTTAAAAAACTAGTTTTTATGCAACTCGTTCAATGAAATGAATTGCTAAAAATATATCATCTAATGAATATTTTATCAAAACTATTAGAGATTAAATAGACGAAGGTCTATTGCAAACAACCTCTCTACCCCCACAAAGGTAAGGTCTGGGACTCTGGGTACATCCTTCCCTCCCCAAACTCTTCTTGTGGGCTAAGATGCTCGGACTCTCCAAGAATATTACTGCACCGGTGTCAGTCAAAAATACACTATTTTTGGAAGATCCGACACGCACCCGTCAACATTTTAAAAAGAGTTCGAGCAGCATAGCTTGTGGGATTATACTGAGATAGTTGTTGTAATATTAGACTAAATAGATCAACTAGCTACAACTAGAGAAAATCAGGGAATTAAGTGCATTACGATGTATTCTGGAGCATCAGTTTGCCTGCACATGACCCATGGAACACCAGCACCAAGACCAACAGCCATTTCAGCAGCCCATTTCATATATAACTTCCCCTTGGGACCGAATGAGCTTTCAACATTTCCATATTCATTTTCAATCTGACAAAAGTTTAGCGTCAGACAGAGACACAACTCAAGTTTAAACCTAGGCGCAGAAGCATGCAAGGACATATGCAAAGGGAAAGGGAAGGAGATAGATGAAAGTGCCAAATTTATCAGTGTCAGCAGATAATGTCTCTAAAACTGGACATCCATTAATCATTTCAAGAGGAAATTACTCAGATTCAGTTGTAAGGTGCATTATTCAAGTCAATTATTTCAAGCAGTCTTGACAGAAAAATTCCTACTTGTCTAACTAATAAAGTGCAGTTATCAGACTTACAGTAATACTGATATTCTAATTAGTGATTCAGGATAAGAAATTTCATAACCTGCAGCAAAATGATAGGACCACCTTGCCACGAAAAGAGCGACTCAGATAGCATAAGATCAACTATCTTTTTAACATAGCGCTCCATCTCCTCCTGGGAAAAGTGTTTCAGTTTGTCAAATTTCAATCTTCCAGCAGCCAATTAATGCTCTTAAACTACAACTGCTGCAATTTAACCAACAAAGTATTGAAAGCCAACTTAATTTTTGCTGATTCAATCAGTCAACCAACTACACCACAATTCCAAATGAATATTAGCTAAACAGAAAAAAAATTACTATAAACAAGGAATGCCTGCCATCAAATGCATGGTATAGATGCTTTATTTGAGAGCCAAAGAACAAAAACTACAAGAATCTAATCTTCCAATAGAGAAACAGGTTGACAAAATTTTCCAAGATATTTGCTCCAGCGAAAAAATCTTGAGGGGGTGAGGAACAGAAGGACGGAACTAATCTTGAAATGCATGTGTAAAGACAAATAAACGAAAGGCAGAGGCTTATTGTTGGACAATAACATAGTGCTGACAAATCAGTCAATAGAGATGTTGTCATTTGGTTTTCCTCCCACTTTATTGACCACTAGGACATACCCCGAGTATTATGCCTAACAATGTATCTAATATATCTATACGGTTAATTGAATTTAGAATTGACAATGTGACAAATAATTGGTTCAGTTTCAGTGAATCAATTGGACCCTATAATATGTGCAGAAGCCACGAGGCCACAAATCAGGTCCAACAAAAAATAGACATGGCCAAACAAACAAGTTATCTTCAAAATTTAGAAGGTTCACACTCCAAGGACACCTCAAAAAGGCCTCATACAATTCCACAGAAAAATTACTGTTCCCCTGCTATATTATAATACCTTGAATGGTGCATTATCTGTTCGAAATTCTATTCCAGGTATATCACGAAGCCATATGGGGAAGCCCCTGCAATACAGACAGGAATCACCAAGTGAGATCAATAGAGAAGCTCTCAGTGGTGACACAAATGTGTTAACGCCAGCTGCTATATTCTGTTGTTGATATCTCTATTTTACTTTTTTTTTTAAAATATTTCTCGGTGCTAACTGGTCAGCTACTGAATTACTACAGATTCTCTTCTCGATACCGCCCTTCTCTGTTGTTGCTTAGCACCTTGTGAGAATGAAAGTAATGCATTTCCTTTTGCTTTATTGAAAAAATAGACTAGATCTTGAAGCATGACAACACATTTTACATGAACTAATGATAAAGTTAAAACTGAGCAGGGAAATATTGGAAACAGAACGTAACCCGAAGTTCCATTCTGCACAGGCATAAGGACCTATTCGAATAAAGAGGAACAGTCCATGAGATCCGACTAGCTTCGCGAACTTGACAATATCATATCTTCCTTCAAAATTGTACTGAAAAGAGAAGCATCAAAAGAGAAGCAGTTCAGAAAAGGTAAAGGTTACAGAAATTAAATAGTAGGAAATATAAAAAAAAAAGTCAATTGAAGAACAAAACCGACTCGTTTAAATGTTATAACTCTACAAGAATATAGATCGCATTACCTACAGTGCAACAAACACAAAAATGCAGGTTTTTAAGAAATGAGTACCTGTCCCCTGGTTGGCTCATGACCATTCCAAAATGTATAAGTCTCGATGACATCTGCACCACCTTCTTTGCTCCTAGCTATCAATTTGGGCCACATCTAGCACATGTGATATGTACAAGGCTTATAAAAACTAAGAATAATTTGTAACATGAGGGTGTAGTGGAAGTTCATACACTATGTTCATCCAGAGAACATGAGCAAAACCACATAGATAAGTTACGTTAGCATAACGCCGCTATTTGATTTTGAATTTCAGAGATTTATGGCACATCAAACTAGTAGTTAGATTCTTTAAATTGCATGAAAGAACTGTTCAAGAAATGCAATAACACTAACAAGATGATATCTTTGTTTAATGTCCATTGAGATATTAAAATGATTTTCTTTTCACTGAAGGATGTGAAGATCAGATATAATTCACTGATTGAAAACTGAAAAGTTAATGTTTCCCTTGAAACTGCTCCACAGCCAATCACTGTAACAAAACTATGTTCTTTGTCTTCTTTTATTTTTGCTACGTAATTCACCGTTAATCCAGAACAATCCTCAAAGCAGCTACCTTTTACTTGATCCTTTATCCAATTCCATGGAATTCTAATTCGCCACTCTTATACAATATACTCCCTCCAAAAAGAAATTCTTTTTAGACTGTTCCAAAAATCATTACCCTCTTTCTCCATTTGGAAATCATTTACTCCACAATTTAACATAAATAAACACTCTTATAGAAATTACTACATACTCCCTCCATTCCTCCATTCACTTTTACGGAGCTCAACTGAATTAGATTAATTCAATATTTTAAATTTAGATGTTCGTACACTATAAGTTGCAATCATTCTCGTATTAATATAATGAAAAAATACCTTTTTAAAATATTGATCAAAGTTCATACAGTTTTACTCTCGAAACAACAATTATACAGACAGAGTATTTAGCTTATGCATCAGTCAAAGAGCAGTAAATTAACAGGAAAAAAATACAACTTTTACTAATCACATAGACTGAAATTAGCAAAACTGAAAGTTTCACTAACCTCAGGAGTGGCGCGAGGGTAGTGAATTCCGGCGGAGATAAGCATACGGCGTTTACCGCCGATGATGAGAGCTCGGTTATCGTAGGTGACATTGAACGGCTTGAAATACTCGCCGGCGACGATCACAAAGTGGACAGTTAACGCCGTTAGTATTAACGGAAAATTCAGTGTTTTTCTTCTGCTCATAGCTTCTACCATTTTGTCTCAGATGAAAATGGATAAAGTAAAAAAATAAATAATATATATAGTGTGGGGCCAGGGAAATAATTGCGTACGGTGAGGGTGCAACGTTACTATCATGGTATTTTGTATGTATTTATCCAAAATTGATACGTCACATTTTTTTTTCTAAATTGAGAAACGATCAATTTTATAAAATAAAAAATAATTATAATATTTGAATTAACTTTAATACATGACTAATTTAATGAGATGCTTGTTACTTTTTGGATAAGAAAAATATTTGAGGAAGAATAATTTGAAAGTCAATGTTTAAATTTTAATTAATTAATACATTAGAATTATATTTGGGTTGGTATCATGTCCATATCACTCATTTTAATTGGACCATTTATTATGTAAATCTTTGAAGGAAAGAAAAAAAAGAAGGTAAACTAAACACATCAAATTTCCCAAATTTGCATATAGCATAACTAAATTTTAATTATCTCATAACTAATTAATATTAGAGCCTAGTACTTCATTATAAAGATATTTAAAAAATAAATAAAAAAAAAAATTTTAATGTTTCATAGCGTAGAAGTATTATTAAAAAAAATATAAAAAAATTTGTAATACAAAATTTATTATACTCAAACGATTTCTACTCACACCTTTTATCTTTATCATTTTACTTCCATCGTAAGTTAGATTAACCCACAATTATTAACCCATTTTATCCACCACGTTGATATAAATAATGATTTGTAAATTTAAACTCGAGGAGAGTTGTGGGAGAAGCGGAAATTTAACTTGATGATATATTGATCATTATTTGAGTTTCATTTGAATGATTTGAGGTATGAAAATAAATATAATGTGCTGAAATTATTGAAGCGTGATATATATAATATAAAACAAAGTCAAAATTAACTCAAACTAGTTTTGAAACATATAGATCTTGATTGCTTCACTTAAATAAGCTAAGATTGATTATTTATTGCCATATAAATATTAAGGTAGAACAAACCAAAAGATCAAAATGTGGTATAATTAATTGTTTCTCCAAGAACACTAATAACCACTTTAGCAGATAAACTGAAATACATAACAAGATTATCACCCTTTGAAATTTTATTATCTTGAACATTTCTTGAAGCAAATGCCTCTTCACAATTCATGGCAAAATCATTAGCTGATTCAACATGATCACTAGCTGATTGAAATTTTTGATGTTGAACATCATTTAAAGCAATCACAAATGCTCCAACAACACCGCTATACCTGTTATCGAGACATAATATAATTAATTAGGTAAAGTATGTAATCTCTAAACTTGAGATGGTTAGACAACTCAACATGATAATGATAATAAGTAAGCAAGAGGCTCTTTGAGTTCAAATCTCATAGCCACTTTAAAAGTAAAAATAAATAAATTATGTGTTAGAAAATAATCTTATCGAAAAGTTCAATCTTATGTTTTATTTCAGATTTCATTTAAAAGCTTATGCTATTAGAAATTAATAATGCCACTTTTCGACTTAAATTATTGATAATTTCTTCTTTTGGTCCTTCTGATATATGCATCAACATAATTCACTTTCTATTAATCTAAAATGTGTGTTTTTGGTTCCTTCATGTAGAAAATATGTTACATGAGTTAGACTATCTATAAATTTATATTATCGTCAAATATAAAGTAACAATACAAACTTAGCATAACATATGAAATATGAGTAATAACGTATTGAGATGATTAATTATTGTGGTAATTTGTGAATATATTAACAAGCAAAGGGATCAAAAGTGCATAATTCAATAAAATAAAGATTTGATGTGCTTCGACGATAGATCAATTAAATCAAAAGTGCTTTTGGTCCTATTAAAAATGAAAGAGTCACATGGTTCAAAATATTAATATTAGAGCAAGTAAGGCTTTACGTTCAAACGTCACTGGTACCAAAATAACAAATATTATCATAACACACATTAAAAAAATTCGAATGTATTTGACATATGGAAAAAATTAATCAAACATACCATTTGCTACACACACTCAATGCTGAAGAAACAACAATGCTTGTGCCTCCTTCATGGCTATGCTTTTTATTTATGTAGTCTTGAGTTTTTGATGCATGGGAATTTCCTGCTTGAATAATTGCTATGGCTAAATCAAATGGAGTTTGTGTTGATGAGATTTTTGGATCAGAATTTAAGAGTTTAATGCAGAAATCAAAGTCCCAATTTGGTTTATTAATTGTGCATGCTTTTTCAATAAGATTTGAGTTAAAGTTTGCTTTGGTTTGTGAAGCCAAAAGCAAGAAAAAAATGGAAAAAATAGAAATGTTTCTTATAGAATACATTTTTTGTTTAGCTTCTTTTTGTAGTGAAAGTGACTTTGAAAGACTATATATAAAGACTTTGAACAAAAGTTTTAGTGTACCATACTGTTTTGTATATAGAGAGAAAGTTCAAAGACTTTTGCTAGAATAGAAGATCTTTACCAAAAGCTTTCGTACATCAAACTGATTTATATTGAGAAAGTTCGAGACTTGCTAGAATTAGGAGTGTGCAAAAATCGAACCGATCAATAAACCGAACCGATAAAATGTTATTGGGTTCTTAATGGGTTTAGAAAAAATAATTATTGAGTTATTGAGTCGGTTTCGATTTTTCCTATTGGGTTATTGGGTAAACTGATAACCCAATAAGACTATAGTTATTTATTACTTTATCCTTCCTCAATATTAAATATACATAATTTAATACATAAATAGATTCAATATTAGCTTTTCAGGCTATGTGATTTTTTGGTTAGGAAATTGGTGAGAACTTTGTTGATTATCTGGTGGATCAAGCAACTGTTCAAGATTGTCTCATTGAAATATTTTATGTTAGTTTTAATTCTAGTTCGTAATTGTAGGCGATAGCTTTTGCAAGTTTGTGAGTGTTAGTAATTTAATCAACATTCAAAGTTTTCTATTATGTTTTGGCGGTAAGTTGGTAACATGTAATTATAACATACGTACTATTATATATTATTTGATCGACATTTTCTTATTGGGTTAACCGAAATCGAACCGATAACATCAAAAACTGATAAACCGATAAATTTTTTTTTATTGGTTTGTTATTGGGTTAGCATATTTTAAAACCGAAAATCGATAAATCGAACCGATTATATGTAAAACCAAACCGGACCGACCGATGCACACCCCTAGCTAGAATATAAGAGGGTTATCCAATTCACCACGAGAAAGTGATTTTAAACGACTGTATATAGAGACTTGATCCGAGTTATTTACATATAAAGACTTAATAGAATATATTAGGTCATTCAATAAATATTCACACATAATACACATATATAGCGTAAACTTTTTTTATGAAAAAACAGTTAACTCCCTTACGAGTATTCAACAAGCTTAAAAATGAACGATCTTTAATTTTTAATCTCCGTTTATTACACTTAGATTAGATGACTCATATAAAAATTTCTATTGATTTCTTCTAGCAAAAGGGAGGTTGTTTTTTTCTGATCACGAGATTTATACCCTTACCAAAAAATAAAAATCATAAAGGTCCAATTTACATGAGTTTTGTTATTAAAAAATCAGCCACAAAAGCCTAAAAAACTTGATTTCTGTTAATTTTATGACCTTTTTGGCTCTTCGCAATATTGTTTTTTTCCCTTTTCTTTTTAGAAAATCTCAAAAAAAGAAAAAGAAGAGAATCTTATTACGAAATATATGGAGTTTGATAAATGACAGAAAACTTACGTTAATATTGCTTTTATAAATAAGCTCATATTAATATAACTCAGTTCAATTTATTCAAATAAAAAAATTTCAAAATTCAATTTCATAAAAATTCAAATTAAAATACTTTAAATTTTGGCCCAATATTAATGGGCTTATATAAATGGGCCAACCTATATATGGGCCTGACTTACCCGATCCACCTCTAGCGTCTCTTTTCCTCTTAAATCAACACAAGCACAAACCCGTATAACAATGGCGGGAGTTTGAATTACAGAAAATATCTGGATTTTTTTTTACGGAATTCGAGCAATAAATGGAAAATCCAAGTTACAATGATGCTGATTCTCTTCGAAGGTCCTTTTTTTTTTTTTTTTTTTTTTTTTGCATTTCCAAGCTAATTTTTTTTTTTTGATGTTTGTTGCTTTGGAATATGGTAATGATAGGGAGATTCAAGAGCTTAGAGATATTCAAAGAAGTGTTGAAGAACCAGAAGCATTTGGTTTAGAATTGAAGAAATCACTGGAAGATTGTACACTTCAATTTGAGGTAAAAAAAAAAAACTTGAACTTTGCGTTTGTTTTTATAATTTTAGTTAAAAAGATGAAAACTTTTGAGTAGTTTTTGTGTTTTTTAGCTCCAGAATTTGGTTAAGTTAAGTTAAATTGAGCGCACTCGTTTAGCGTTATGATATGGAAAAATTACAGTACTTGTAGTTTCTTAATATCAAAATTTAATTTGCACACCCACGGGTCTGGCCTAGTCGTACCGGTCAATGAAATGGGTTGAGAACCAAGGTTTCAGGTTCAAATTCCAGCAGATTCAAAAACACACTATGTGATTTCTTCCCTATGCTCTAGCCTTGGTGGACATAGTTACCCTGTTGTGGTAGGAGGTGTAGGTATTCGTGGAGATAGTCGAGGTATGTGAAAATTGGGTCCGACACGATGGTTTTTAAAAAAGGATCAAATTTTGTTTTTCCAAAAGGAAAAGGATTATCTATTTTCAGTTGTGTGGTTGGTGTGGAGGAAAATGGTCTGTGTATTGAGTTCTTTCATTAGCTAAAGAAGCCATTTCCTCCCTTGTACGTGGGAATTGTTTTTATTGAATAGAACATTTTTCACTTTTAAGATAACCAAACAATGAAATATGAGTTCATCATAGAGTGCAATTTTACCAATACCAAACACATTAGCTCTAAAAAGGATCAAATTGACTCTATAAGGGACAAGGAATAGACAAATTGACGAGAGCAAGAGAGGTTATTTCTTTGTGAATAGATCCTTCCATGTTTTCTTTGACAGGTTGTCATGTTCAATATATTTTTCTTTCAAAGTCGCTTTGTTCATTGGGTATGATTTTTCAGAGCAAAGTGGAACAGCTATTATGTGATGCTTCAGAAGTCAACTTCTCATCTGATCAGGATTTAGGTAGAAGAAAAGCTTTTTATATCTTCTTTTTCCCTTCATGTGTGTGTATCTGTGTATAACACACACACACATATGTTTAAGGGGAGCTTTACATAGACACACACAAGCACACACATACATTTTTGCAGGGAGTTTTATCTGCCATTATAATTCTCGTGTTTGTAACTTCAGATGAATTTTGGAATTATTTGAAGAATGAGCTAAGCACAGAAGAGGCTAAGAATGCGAAAATTGCAGATGAAATTGAGGGTCTTTCAAGGGAATATGTTGAAGGTGCTGAGGGTTCCTGGTGGTTCTGGAAACTTCAGATTTATGTGGGATTGCGACACGTGCTTGACTTATGATTTTGAAATGTATTTCTTTTTTCCTGTAGGTTATAGCAAATTGGTGAATGAGGTTGAAGGCCTTAGTTGTCCGTTGGAGCTCATTGAATCACTGGTTTGTTTCTGTTCATCCGCTGATTCTACTTGAATCTAAACTCAGTTTGTTGATCAGTGTGGGCTAGTGGGGTGGAGGGGGATTGCTTGCAGACTTAGCAAACACATTTACTTGTTGGTTCCTTAAGAAATTGGACATGCTATAGTTTTATGGTATCTGTCTGCTCACCCTAAAGCATTAAGGTGAAATATCAAATAAACTGCATGTGGGTGGAAGAATGTAAACTGTGACAATTTCTAACCCCTGTGTGATCCAATTCTACACTGAAGTTGTTACTATTTGTGTCAGTGCATAAGTTTTTTTTACAATATTTCAAGCTTGTTCAGTAATGGATGTCAACTAATGGCAAGTTGTCTGTCAATTGAATCTTTTCAAGTGGAAATATTAGCAAGGATACTTTTGTTATACTTCTGAACCAATTAAGAGTTCAATTAAATTACCTTTAAAAAAAATTACACTTTGATTAGCAGCTGAATATTTCTTGCTAGGTGAACAAGTGTTCTTTTTCTATCTTTTTCCCTCTTCTGTGTCCAAGTCTAATGCTTCAATCTTATCATGATTCCTCTAAATCTTAGAACTCCAACTTTGTTCAAATGCTTGTTATTGTTATACTTATTGTATCTTACCTTATATTTTAGGGACTTGAACAAGGAAGAGCCCTGACAAATTTTCCTTGCTCTACACCTGGAGAAGATAAAGGAAACTTGTCAAGTGCACCTGTAGAACATAACTTTAAGGTTCTTACATCTTTTCAATATTGCAAGACAACTTAGAGTAGTTTGATATCATAATCTTAATGCAAATCTTGCTGTCAGTTGCTGATGCAACAGGAAGTTTTTAGTCTAGTTGTCGTCTCAATTATCAAATTGCATAACAATTTGTCTACTGGCAAACTGCCAAAGCATACTTGGATGTTGTTCTGTTATTTCTTTAAAAGAAAATTAAGGTTACTTATGTATCATTGTTTTACCCACTTTTTATGTAGATCTTTGAATTAGGTAATCAGCTTGAAAAGAGCAAATTGAATTTGGAGTCCTTGGAAGAACTTGAGAGTACTTTCAACAGGTATTTTCGAAAATAAACTTTGCATAGTTCTCCATACTCTCCCTTGTCTAACTCTGGTGCATTTAATTTTACAATATAATCAGGTTTGAGGCTATAGAAAAGATTGAAGATGCATTTTCTGGTCTTAAGATAGTAGAATTTGAGGGGAACCGCATCAGATTATCTTTGAGAACTTTTATCCCAAACTTAGAAAACTTGCTCCATAACCAATCAATCGGTGTTGCTGAACCACCAGAGCAAAATCATGAGTTGTTAATTGAACTGGTGGATGGAACCATGGAGCTAAAACATGTTGAGGTATGTTTTTTCAGCAGTTTGTGGCATAAAAATTAGGGATAAGATAACTGCATTTTTGGTCCCTAAGTTATTGGTCAATTACGTGTTTGGTCCTTGTGATATATGACACAGCATACTTATCCTTCAATTGATTAAATTATGTACCTTTGGTCCCCTTAATTAGAAAATATGTTATATTTGACTATTATAAATTTATATTAGCGGCCAATATGAAGTAGCAACGCAAAGTTAACATAGCTATTAACCCAAAAAAAATGAATAACTCATTTTTCTTTCCACTGATGAGATGCTGTTTTGAAAGAGAATGTGACACTGCATAACGTTGTATGAAATGCAAGCCTGCTACATAAATGATAAAACAAATCTAACATAGACTTAACTTTCTCCTGACAAGACATTACAGTGGATTTATTAACCTTCTCTATATCTGCCAGAAATTAAAATACTTACCCACTTTTTGATACGTTGGCAACGGACATTCTCCGAAGTAAACAGTCAAAGTACCTAAATACGCCTGGTGTTAAATTATCAAAACAACTTAGGCTAAGAAAATTGGTTTTGTGCTTACAAAGAGTGTATTAGATGAGATACAACAAGTCATATGCAGAAATACAAAAATCTACTGTTCTGTGTCATCCAGTATATTGGTTGCTTATAAGTTATAACCGACTGAATCATTGGTTGACCTGCAAGCTGTTTGATTTCTTTCTTTGTTGAATATTTTTTTTCACCCTTCCTTTGTTGAATTAACTGCTTGCTTTCCTTAGTTTTACTGGTCAATAAGATATAATGCTGCCATTTCTGATCTATTATACCTTAATCTATTTTTTGGTGATCCTCTTTAGATTTTCCCAAATGATGTATCTATAAGCGAAATAACTGATACAGCAAAATCCTTAAGGTGTGTTTCCTTTTCATTTTTCTTGTACACTCTACTGATCTCACTAAGTTTTGGCTTGTGTAAATCTATTTGTTTGATGCCTTAGCATAAATCAGTATCCTTTATTATTTAATAAAGTCAAATTTGATGCGAAGTTTTAGTTGATTTTGCAGTGTAATTGGTATTTAATTTCCTATTTTGGAAGTAATTTGCAGCATGAAAATTCACATAGTGCCACTGATTACAGACAGGTCTATTTCCCTGTGGGAGTTCTTGAAAATAGATCTTCTTTGGAGTGGTTGGTTAAAAGGGTGCAAGATCGAATTATTCTTAGCACGTTAAGGCGCTTTCTAGTGAAGAGTGCAAATAGTTCAAGGTTAGTCCTTATTTTGTACTTTATGCATGCAATTTGAGTCAAGATTGTTTTGTAGAGGTGTTGTTTTACATTTTTTTTTCTAATTGTGTCTAATGGTTTTAGCACTTGATTTATCAATTTCTGATGCTTTATTCATGTTAGTTACATTTAAATTTTAGAAAGAAAACCCAATAGATATCCTATTTGTACCTTAGGATGCACTGCCTGTATGCTACAAAAGGAGAGCTAATTAGTTTTCACTTCCAGAGGACAAAATTAAGAATTACAAGTATTAAGATGAGCTCCACATGTTGCAACTTGATAATCACACACTAAAGTAACTCCACTTATTTCATCCAATTAAGTCACATAAATAAATCTCAAGACAAGTTAGAAAATTCTGCTCTACTTAAAAAAAGAGTGATAAAGTTAGTTATGTGGTATGAGAGGAATCTCTGAAGAAGCAACGGATGCATTTTTACTGCGAGCATGTTGAGGGGTTTATGCCATTGGAGCAGTGCTGAAATATTGTGTTGAACAACTGGTATTAAGTGGCTATTGAAAATTGGGATAAATGCGAAACAGTATAGGAGTTCAAATTGGAGTTATTAATGTGACTTAACTATGTCATGGATCTGAAGTAGTAGTTGGAGAAAGATGATCAAAGTCTATGTTTACATTGATCACAATCTTAATTGACTAATAGATTAGATTACCAAGTAATATAATAATATTCTACAGTTACAGGAGTTGATATTATGTTGAGGAAGTCATTACTCCTATCAGTGAGAAATCGTTTGAAATTAATGGAGTCAAAGAAGATGCGCTAAACTGTATGAATTCGATGATAGTAGGAAAAGCTTCGTAAATTGAATATAGAGTGAACTTAGTATGTAAAATCCTAGTCCTGACTATAGAAAGGACCAGAAAATTATGCAGAAGGTGGAGAAAGAGGACCAAGTTTATACGTACAAAGTGTCTCAAATGTTTTTCTCCTGGCTTCTGATGTTGCATTTATTTGATCTATTTTTGAATTATGTACTTATATCTTCTCAAACCAAACAGGCATTCATTTGATTACGTGGAAAGAGAAGAGACAATAGTAGCTCATATGGTTGGTGGAATTGATGCTTTCATAAAGCTACCTCAAGGTTGGCCACTTACCTGTTCTGGTTTAACCCTGATGTCTCTCAAGAGTTCAAGTCAGTACTCACAACAGATATCTTTGACCCTCCTTTGTAAGGTTGCGGTAAGTTGTTTATTCATAGCGTTGTTATAGATAATAGCCGTTTCATACCAGTGCTGGACAGTTTGTGACTTTAAGTCCTATTGGGATTGGATTTTTCATACCAGTGCTGGACAGTTTGTGACTTTATGTTGAAGCCCTATTGGGATTGGATTTATCAACCAAATATAGATGTGATATTTACATTGTAAATGGTAATTTGACTTGAACTTGCATGATCTATAACGGTCAAAGAGAAATGCAAAATATCACTAAAATGGAAGGTCATTTTAGTCAACGTAATTGTACAGTGATAATGATACATCGGTGCTGATTGGACCTAGCAAGCCCACTAAATTTCTAAGTTTCTGTTATTAGGATTCAAATCGCCTCCTAAAAGTGTTTCCAATTAGTAGGAAAAAAAGTTCGGTAATTCTTGTGGAAAGAAAGTGAAGATTGGCCTATTACCGCTCAGAGTCTCAGTCTCGTTGGATCTTTTATTCATTTCATTTTTACAGGAAGCGGCAAACTCATTGGATACAAATGCACGACAGACTATCTCAGGCTTTACAGATAGAGTTGAAGAAATACTTCTGCAACAAATGACTGCAGTAACAACTTCAACCTGAAAATATTCCGTAAGATAACTGCTTCCCTGCTCTATGATGCTCTGTACTTATTATGGTAAGCCTGCTCTATGATGCTCTGTACTTATTATGGTAAGATTCAATACTACCGATGCCAGCTGCTAGTCCTCGGATTCACTCAAATGTACTCTTTTCAGATGCAGAGATTTTCTTGTAGTGAATCAACATATGTTGATGTAGGTTTCTCAGTAAGATAACTGCTTCCAGGGGCTTTTCGAGTTGTTTAACACGAAGATGGATTATGCATGTTGGTTGCAGGTAACTGTGTGCTCTTCAAATGGGATACTAAGTCATTTGTTCAAGAAAAACTCCCTTCAACTAGACTATTGCAAGTAGTGAACCAATTAGATATATGGAAATAATCCTTGGTGAATCAATGAAATTGTAGCATTTCATGATCATATGATAAGGTTAAAGAAATTTTAGGGATTATGTATGAAATTATGGTAGTATGGTACTTGTTATTTTGCTTTCTAAATGAATATGCTTCAAATGGACAAGTGTTTTTGTAATATATTGATGAAAAATGAAAAAGGCGAGTGGACCCTCCACCCAATTTGTAGCACATACTATGATAGCAAATAATATTTGAAAAACATATTTCACTTTTCTTTAAGATATATAATTTATACATAGTTTTAAAAATTATCAAAATTAATCATAGGTTTGTATTACATAGCAAGATAAAATATTGACATAACAAGATTCATGACTTCCGCAACAAGTCAATTAGATTTTTGTTGCAACAAATAATAAGTAGTGTCAGTGACATTGAAGGCATGTGGTAGTTTAGAGTGGCTGCAACAAACACCATTTCATACATCGTAAACTAGAGGAAGTAAATAACTATTATTCGGACACGATTGTTCGTCATTTTTTTTTATCAACTATATCATCACTTTCATATTCATAATATTCATCACTACTCTGGTGTTCACGTAAAAACTTATGTAATACAACACAAACAACTAGTATAGAGGATGATAAAAGTTTGATGCAGAATATGATTTTTTAAAAGCTTCCAAATAATGAAATTTGACCTAAATATTAATTTTTTCTAGTATTTGAAAATTTGAGTTATTTGTGAAATAATGACAAATTCTATGGACAAACACTATTTGTCAAAAAAAAAAGAACAAAAACAAAAACAAATTTTATTAGAAAAAACTATGGTCAAATGAGTCCTACATCAACTCGAATCAAAAGTTAGAATTGTGATATATAGAATTGTGATATATTACTCAACATACTTAACATTTTATTAATCTGAATCTAAAGTTCATCGACATACGTATCATGATAAACATGCTCAAAGATTGAAATTATGTAACTGAAAACTTTTATCTATTACAAAGATTGAAGTTTTATAAGTGAAAATTTTCATTTATTATGTCATTGTCACCCTCCATCACACCTTATCATTCACCCTCGTATATACAAAATAACTTTTTTTTAGAAAATGATTGACTTTTTTAAATTTATTTTCTTATGTTTTGTACATAAGGAAAAAAAATACCGGATATGTGGACAAACTTTACGCAATGGAACCTAGTGGTGTTTATGGACCAAATCAACTTCATATTTAAAAGACAAATCATTTTTTCTCTTTTTATTACTCCTTAAAAATAAATTTCACTACACATAATAATTATTTAATTATTTATCAAATATTATTGTTTTTTAAATCAATTAAATTTTTAATTATTTTTTCGTATTTGAACTACGTACACTATCTAATCTCAATATTTTGAATTTTAAATCAAACAAGATTTTACCTAAACAAACAATCAACACTTCTCAATTGTTTGTTTAGATAAGATCTATTTGAATTGATTTTAAAATTCGACTTATGTACGTAGTTCAAATAAAAAAAATTGATAATTAAAATCTAATTGATTCAAAAGTTATAAATATTTAATAAATAACTAAATAATTATTTTATATGGTGCAAATTTATTTTTTTTGAAGAATAAAAAGAATAATAAATAAATGATTCCTTACACACATGAAGCTGAATTAATTCCTGAACAACGCTAAATTATTTCACAACACCTTCAATAACTTCAACTTTGATAATAATTTTTTGGTGTGTCTAAAAATTGAAGAACTCATCACAATTTATAGAAATCAACTCAAAGCCTAAAAACATAAAAAGGAAAAGAGACATAAATGTTTCTCCACACATATTAATTTTTGGCTCCAAAAAAGTATTAATAGTCAAAGTCTTTAGTAAATAGACTTATATCTTATCTATAATAAATAAATATGAGCTCTATGCAACAGAAAAAAATTAATGAAATTAAATTTAGTCAAAAAATTTCATCATATCGATGCTTAAAGTTAACTTGACTTTTAATTTATGCATCTTAAATAAGTTTTGTAGACATTAAATATATAAAGTAGGTCTTTACTGTCATTTTGACGCTTTTCAAAGCACCTCAAACACAACTTTTATAAATTATTTAAATAAAAGATCTAACTGATTTTAAATATATGCCGATTAATTCTGCCTTTGAATTTAAATATATACATAGATGAACTATCTAATTTATTTATTTATTTGTTCAATGGTCATGCATGACACTTAGCATAAAAAAAATATAAATCAAGGATATGCATGTATGATTGATGCTTCTTTTTAACTCAATACTATATATACCATGTAATTATAAATTATCAATTCTATTGATAGATAAATGATATTTTTTATATTCTAAATTAACATACACTTAAAATTTATCACACAAAATCTTACTACAAATTTGTTCTAGACGAATTATACGACTCTATAATTAATATACACATAAAATTTGATCACATAAAATTTTATTGTAAATTTTTCTATTGACAAAAAGAAATATCGATTTTAACGATGTATTGTTTACTTTGATAAAATGTTCAGTGGCGTACCCATATACAGTTCAGGGTGGCCAATCAAATATCTTTATCAAAAAATTATATTATATATATAGAAAACTGTAATATATATATATATATATATATATATATAGGTCAATTTATTTCCATATATATATTTATTCTTGATCACTTTTAACGAAATTTCTGACTTTACTGAATTAGGCCTCCCGATTTTGTACTCTTTAACATTAGATGTATCATTTGAATATTTTAGCAAAGACTTTTTTCTCTAATAAAAAAGTTATTGGACTTCTTAATAGGTTTCACAATAAAACTATATGGGATATGGTGAAATAGTAAAAGATCATTTTTTCCTGATTAGGTTTTCAGAATTTAATTTTTGAGGGTAATTTAGGAGCTCTAACAAAATCATAACTAATGAACTTTCTAGATTGTGAATTTGAATCAATGAAATCGATAAATTTCAATTATGAATGATAGAACATGAAAAACTCCTTTGTACAAAAATAAAAACCAAATAATTGGCTAAAGTGTAAAAATAAAAAACAAATAAATATATAGAGCACAACTAAATTAGAAAAAGGAAAATATAGATTCTAAGGACTTGTGTGATTAAGTGTAATATTAAGCAACCCATAAATGTCTTTAACACATAATTTATATGGAGTGAGAGGTAGTACCAAATTACTATAGAATCTCATCATATGCATGACAATGCTACCATTTCATAGATATTCACTAAGGACTATTTGACATATATCTTATCGTGTTACGTGTTACATAATTTAATTTAGTTGGTTCACTTGTAATATTAAGAATGTGAGTATACATTCGAGGATTGTTATTTGATCGTGAATGTGTTCACCAGACATCTGACTTAGCAACCTTCTGCTTAGACCGACAATGATAAGGAAGGAGATCTATAGATAATGGGATATAGAATTCAGGTACGACAGTCAGTTCGGTCAAAGCGGAAGCAGATAGGCAAGGTTATCATTAGACAATGTAGTGCAAGCGACGGGTAGCACTTTCCATAAAAAAGCTACACTAAAAGCAAATCAGGCAGGCGAGCAATAGCACAAGCAAGCTAAGACGCGAGCGAGGTTGAAGACCCACGGGTCGTGAACTTTTTTCCCCAGAAAAGAAGCAATGACGGTATCATGGGGAATAAGCATCGACTAACTCTATGCCAGCAGCCGTGGTAATACCAAGGATGCAAGCATTATCCGTTAAGAACGTAGAAAAACACTTCAATATTTCAAGTTGATATTGAGGAAGATTGTATTTTGATTACTTTGTTCTTTTGATTTCTTAGTGAATATTTCAAGAGTTAATGAGATTTTGATATGATTATTATTACTTTAAGAAAGACAATATTTGATGCCTCGATATCTTTATGAATATTTAAAAATTTATGGAGTATTTAAAATATCTAACAAAAATTATATCTACACACATTTTTATATATGGGGATGAGGTAGGATCAAGGATTTAGGACAAAGTATTCTTCAAGAAATCCTTATGAACCTTAATATTCGAAGAACATGAATTATGCTCGTCTTGTAAAGACCTATTTAAAATTCTATAGAAATTCGATATTTACAATAATACATTCTTTTAACAGAACTAAATATGGGAACTGTTTTTCAACTAAATAAGTCAAAACTAAAATAGAATTTAATACTATGAATATTTGGAAATTCTGCACTAATATTACTTTTTAATTCTAACTTCGCTTCTGAATTTAAAAAATCATGGTCGAACATATATTTATCATTGCAAAACCCTTAATTCGTTGCAATCGATTTTTTAATTTTTGTAATATATGTGTTTTCCGACATGGACAAAACCAAAATTGTCTCAAGCAAACATATTTACTATTTAACTCCATATAATTGTTTGTTTATGTGTTAGTATCATGCATGTTATCCTAATCATATCGATTTGACTAATTTTAATTTCCAAATCTAGAAATTAAATTAATAATCAAGGTTCTAAAAATGCTTAGAATTTCAAATTCGAAACTCTAATTAAAAAAAATTAGAAATTCGATATTCCACAACATCTTTTGATAGGAAGTCTTAATAGGTGTAATTACCTTATTATTAAGAAAAATTGATTTATTTTTTTTAAAAAAATTGCTTTAGATTAATGTCACACCAAAACAAGAAGAAAATATGGTATTTATAAGTTGTAACTTGTAAGGGCATGTTTAGGATTCAAATGTCACATTTTATGACCTTTGAATAAATTGATTAATTAGGTAGTTCATCCATGCATATATTTAAATTCTAAAGGAAGAATTTATCGTAGACACTTAAAATAATTAATATAACTTTTTACTTAGATATCTTACGTAAATTTGTTGTTTGTGCTATTTAGCTGATAAAAAGCATCAAAACGATAAATTATTAATATAATTTTTCAGTTAGATATCTTACGTAAGTTTGTGTTTGTATTATTTAAGTGATAAAAAGCGTCAAAACGACACAGTAAACTCCTAGGTGTTTAATATTTAATATATACAAGACTTGTTAAGGTGTTTAAATAAAAAGTCATATCAACTTTAATTATCGATCTAATAAATTTTGACTAAATTTAATTCCTCAAATCTTTTTTCTGTTATGTGAGGCTCATATCTATTTATTATATAGATATGTGTCTATTTACTAAAGACTTGACTATTAGTATTTTTTTTGAGCCAAAAATTAATCTCTCTTTTTTATTTTATTTTATGTATTTTTGAGGGTCTAAGTTGGTTCCTATAAATAGAGAAGAGTTCTTGTATTTGTAGACACACCCAAATTTTTTTTTATATGTTATTAAAAATAAATATGGAGAAACCTATTTATCATATGGTTTAATAACGGGTCGATTGTTACATATCTTCGAGTCAACAACAGTATTTATTTTTCAATATCTTTAATATATATATATATATATAATGAATATATTTGTTGAAAATCAACTGTTGTTGATTCGAATATCTGAAGCGATTTCGATCCGTAAAATGAAATTTAAGTATCTTAGAATTTGGTTTTAAGTATTTGAATACCGATCCTTCGATTCCAAAGAATATTTATCTTTAAGAAATTTAATTTTACTTTAATATTTGTCAATTAATATATATATTTTTTTCTTTTTCAGGCATCATATATATAAAGTGAGATGATGGATAAAATCTTCAGATAAAAGTAACCAGGATGATGGATCAAGCACCAAGACAATTTTTTTTATATATATATCCTAAAAATATAGATGTACTTTTAAAAATAAAATTGATATAATAATTTAAGAGTACTTTTATTTTATTTTATATGATGAATATTTTGCTTATTCAATCTTTTAATTTGTGTTGTGTTTACATTAATTACTGGTCTATAAGGAGTATATATAAATAGATAGGACGCAATAAATAAGATATAGTTGTGGATTGACAAAATTAAAAAAAAATTAATTATGTTGTACATTGATATATATATTTTGAGTCGATCGATCTTAATGAAGATTATATCTTAATCACTTCAACTTTAATAAAGATAATATTTGATGCTTTAATTTCGTTATGAATATTTTAAGAGTTTATGAGTTTGAGATTGTAGCTTTTACCTTAGAAAGACAATATTTGATATTTGGATATCTTTCTGAATATCCAAGTGATTATAAAATATTTGAGATGTTGCGATACACCTATTTATATAGGGATGTGCTAGAATCTAGCTAAAGTCGATTTATTATATAACTCAAGTAAAAACTTAAATTAGACTTATATAGGTGAACAATGTATCAAAGTGTTGTCAAGTATTTCGTGAAATTAATATTAGTTGAGGTAAACAAAAATTGATCTGAAAACCATGAGCATTAGAAAAATTAAAATGTTATTTGACATTAATTTTGAAGATTAAATACATCACAAAGAGGTTTACATCATTCTTGTAGACAAAACACAAAACTAATTTAATGACCCTCAAATTATGTCTAAAAAATAGGAGAGAAAAGTCAAAAAAATATACTTATCACTTATTTATTTACTTATTGCAAATAGTATAATTATATACTTAGACCATAGTTTTAGTGTAAATATAAGATAAAGATAGTCATACAAAATCTTCAAGTTGGTATGACTGATTGATAGGACCTTATGAAATAGTATCAATAAAAAAGGTATATTATATCACTATTAATTTTAATGAAAAAAGTAGTTGATTCTATAAATATGACATACATTGTTTAATTACTTTAAATATAAAGGCCAAAATCACTATTACCATTAATGAAAGTGGTTGAAAGATACATATGATACACATTAATCACTATAAATATAAGCATCAATATAAACAAGAAAATCACAAGCATAACCAAAAAAAGAAAAAAAAAACTCACAATATGTCTTCCACATCACAATATCACTTAGTACTTTGCCTCTTCCTACTTAGTTTTTCATCATTGATCAATTCACAGAAATATTTTGTTGTTAAGATGAAAAATGATACACCAAATTTAGTGATATCAAGTTGTTCTCTAGATGGATTAGAACCTTCTATATACATACAACTTGAATCGAAAAAGGGTTATTATGAATACGATGCAATCTGTTTTATCGAAAAAAGGGTATGATTTTCGAAAAGAGTTTGTTTTTAGATTTTTAGGATTTTCGACTTTTAGGAGTCGCCACTTAATTTTTAAGGAAAATTAAGAAAACTTGTTTCTAAACAACTTAAACAGAAAAAATTGTTTTGAAACATTTTAAAGGGGTTCGGGATTCTTATTAGCGTCTTAGGAAGGTGTTTAAGGCACCTAAGACACTCCGTTAAATACGGTTTTCCGACGATTAACAATATTTGACTATTTTTCAACTTTTGCGAATCTTTGAAGTTTGAATTTTATTAGAATATTTACCTTAGGCGAATTTTCAAGTCTTGAAACGTTTTATTTTTTTTTTTTTTTTTTTTTTTTTTTTCAAATCGATTTTTAAGTTTAATCTCCTTAAGGTTTTATCTAAACAAGCTTTACGAATTTGAAATATTCATTTTTAGATTTTATTTTTAAAATTGATAAAATGAAAAAGCGTTCGATAGGGTTTGGAGTTTTCCTAACTCTAAAAAACTAACGATATTCAAACACGTAAAACTAATAAGAGAGAGAGAGAAAGAGAGAGAGAGGGAGAGAGAGAGAGAGATTGGGTCCAAGTTTTCGGGCTCTGTGCGCCTTGACCGAAACTTGGACCCACCTGCTTTTGGGTTTTTTAACCCATTTCTTTCTTTCGTACCTGTCCTAGTCTAAACATACAAGAATAAATATACGGAAATTAAAAATGACAAGGGCTTATGCCCAAAATAAATACAACTGAATAAATAAATAAAAAATCTTCTAATACTCCTTCCTCGAGCACCTTCGATCTTCATGAAGTTGAATTTTCGCACGCCTGCTGCCATTCCTATTTTTACCCCTATTTAAGGTATAACGTTTCTGTATATCAGTGTATACAGGCTGTATATCAGCCTATTTTTCAACTTTCGAGAGTTGAAAAATCCTTTCAGCAGCATATTTTCACTGCTAAAAACCCAGATATTGAAACTCAGGTTTCCTGTGCATTCTCGACCTGTATATCAGTGTATACACTGTGTATATAGCTGGTATACAGCTTTCTGCAACACTTGTAAAACAATTTTTACAGCACCATATTTGCTGTTTTTTCTCTGCCATAACAGCAATTTGAATGACTCAAAGACGGGAGAGACTCGAGCCTTCATGGCTCAAACTTGGGATGCAATGAGAAGAATCCATTATGGACTCGGAGGGGTTCATACAAGAAAAAAAAACGAAGCAAAACATTAGATAGAGAAAGAAAAACAAGAACAAACAACAAAACACAAAAAAACACACACAATAAATAAAAATGGGATAGAATGAGTAAATTACAAGAGAAAAGCATATATGAACATAAGAAGAGTTGTTCGTACACTTGCAAAACCACAACACAAAAACCTTGAATAAGACATATATGTATGTAAAGACAAAAACGGTCTTAAATTGTAACCACGCTGCACCATATAGTGGTAACAAACTAGCTGCACGCGTCCAAAGATCATACTACTAATTTGGTTTTGTCAAATACTGATCATAAAACTCTAAGCAACATGATTTGTACATATGAAATAGTTACAGCAGCTAAATGATAGAATCGTGCGATCCAACTAACAGCTAATGCAATCAATATAACTCAGACATACGAGAATGGACTTTATATGACAAAACGACAAGAACCAACATCTATACCGATCAAAACGACACATCGCGCTGCCTAAAAACAGTCTAACAGTGCTGAAACATCAACATTCAATTACGGGAGAAAACAAAATTTGAACTGGAACCAGAACACAGCCGAAATGCTAAGCAAAAGAGGCAGGAAATTCAACTCTTCACGACATACCAACGACAGATTAACTACGATGTGACGTTGGGGAGGGGGAAAACAAAAGCAGGACGACATTTTGTAAATGAAACAAACAAAACTAATAAGATAAATTTATAGTGAACCTCACGTTCAAGAACTCAAATAACCAACAATGTCACCCATCAACTGCTCGTAGAAACAGGACATGCCAGTGTCGATACGGTGATATCCCCACCACAAACCGATTCAATAAAACAGGGAGAAAGCATAATAACGAAACCAAAACAGAAACACAGGCCACATTTCAAATTCAAACAGAATAAGGTGCAGTGTCTCATATTCACAGCAACTAGAGCCACAGTTCGTATTCCAAAAGAAAACTGATGAAGTGGAGAACGTACCTTCTTCGGAGCAGCGAACGGAACAGGGACGAACAGCACGAGTGACGACTTCCAACGACTCGCAGACCCTCAAAATTTGTTTTTCTACAGCGAACAGAAAAGACCAAAATATTTTCGATAATAGGTTTTTGTATCCTCCGTGATGACTCTCCAATTCTCCAAAAAAAGTCGTCTAACCCAAAACTTTCCAAAAAAAAAAAAATTCGTAAAATCGTTCAACCAGTTCTGTTTTTTCCAAATTTTGATGAAATCTCTAACCCCTTTTCTGATGAAGAAAAGGGGTATTTATAGAGGAGAAGAGACAGCCCCCCCCCCTCCTTTGAAATTCAAATTTTTTGAATCCCCTTTGGTCAAACTTCACGAGGCAATCGCGTGTTGGAGAGGGCGACATTGACACCATTGCAGACCTACTTGACAGCGTATGGGTCTCTGCGGGGTTGTTGGCGTTTGCAGGAGATTTTCGGTTTTTCTGCATTTTTTTTTTTGTTTTGCAGGTTGCGATGGGAGGGGGAGAGAGAAAGGGAAAGGGGAAGCTCGCGTGGGAGAGACGCGAGGAGAGAGGGAAGGAAAGGAGAGAGCGAGCGAGCGTGGGGAGAGACGCGTCTGTTCTCCTGCGTTTCTGTTCTGTTTTGGCTGGGAATTGTGTGATTTGGGGGAAGAAGAAAGGGATGGGTTTGGGCTGGAGCGGGTAAAGGAGAAATGGGCTGGAGGTTTAGGTGGGAGTTGGGTTGATTAAAAGATGGGCTGGAGTTTGGGGCTGTTGGGTTTGAATTGGGTTGGGATGAGGAAAAGAAGATTGGGCCTAAGTGGGTAGAGGAATGGGTTTAAGATATACATATATACATATACATATACATATATGTATATACATATATGTACATATGTTTATTTTCGCAAGATTTATAAATTAATTAACTTAAATGATTTGAAAAACTCATGAAGCTCGATAATTAATTTATACCAACGCGGGTCAAAAATTGGGTGTCAACAACTGTCCCTCGTTTTACTTGGGTTGATGCAAGCAACTCGAGGAAAATGAAATTGACCGAACCAATTTTGACCAACCCCATTCGTTTTAAAGAAAAGATTCGACACAGGGTTTAGGAATTATGGCCGAACCCTTGCAAACGGATCTCCTACATATCTCAGGCTATATGAGAATTCAGGCCACTTGTAGTTCAAATAGATTGATTTATCGCACGATTTTGAAAGAATCAAAAACCACTTCGATACCAGATTATGAAGATATCGAAATGCTCGAGAATAGAGTTCGAGAGCGAAATGTTGGGCTACAGCCGAGTTTTCAACATTGAATCCGCCTACATATCCTTACCTTCGGAATCAGGCTGTGTGTAGTTCGACTTGATCGGTGGAAAAGGAAATCTATTATGCTAGATAACCTTTGGTTTTGGACAAGTGACAAATTAACGAGTATGAAAAGGAGGCTTGTAACCTCTTAGCCATGAATGTGGCGCGCTTCACATCCATAGGTAAGAACTTACATGGACATAATTTCCAAAGCTCTTGGCGCATTGTCACTCAGATTGGAAACCTACTTCCGATAAAACAAAATTTCCGGATGCGAGACAGAAACTGACAGAACTAAGTAAAAACACGCATGCTTCGAGAGGGGTGGTTCGATCGTGGTGGAAGTCGCTCCTCTGCTCGCGTCCTAAGAGTGTGATATTCCTCTTTGGACTGTGTCCCAGTTCGCTGCTAAGAAAAAGTTCCACGTTGTGCTGCATCCCTTTTTGATGTCGTCCGCACCTGTGGGTTTTGGAGAATTCATCCTTTTGGATGCTCTCGACAAAGACTGAGATAAAACTCGTCAGCTTAAAAAATGCAATTAGGATGGGAGACAGTGTCTTTTTACCATGTCGACACTTCATTGTTCTCCTCAATATTCGACGTCGACTCGATCGGTCTGACATCTAGCAAATAAAGCTTATGCCTTGTGCTTTGTAAATAAAATCTTCAGTGTACTCTTCATTTGATGCTAAAATAAATAAATAAATGTTGATGCGATATTGATGCTTCTCTTGTTGTCATCTTCGATGCTCTCCTTGACGTTTACTTTTAAGAAATAACAGAATGCAGTCGAGGCCAATGGATAAGCATTGCTCTTTCTTTATCCAAGTACGTCCTCTTGCGGGGCATGAATATCTTCCCGCGATACGTAAATTCCCGCGAGATATGAATCTTCTCGCGATGCATAACAATTAGCGAGGAATAAAATCTTCTCGCGATGTGCAAATTTTGACGAGGCATGAAATCTTCTCGTCATGCATAATTATTGACTCGCGATGCATGATTTCCGCGATGCATGATTCCGCGATGCATGATTTCCAGCGAGGCATGAATTCTTCTCGCGATGTATAAATTTTGACGAGGCATGAAATCTTCTCGTCATGCATAATTATTGACTCGCGATGCATGATTTCCGCGATGCATGATTCCGCGATGCATGAATTCCAGCGAGGCATAAATTCTTCTCGCGATGTATAAATTTTGACGAGGCATTAAATCTTCTCGTCATGCATGATTATTGACTCGCGATGCATGATTTCCGCGATGCATGATTCCGCGATGCATGAATTCCAGCGAGGCATAAATTCTTCTCGCGATGTATAAATTTTGACGAGGCATTAAATCTTCTCGTCATGCATGATTATTGACTCGCGATGCATGATTTCCACGATGCATGAATTCCAGCGAGGCATAAATTCTTCTCGCGATGTATAAATTTTGACGAGGCATGAAATCTTCTCGTCATGCATGATTATTGACTCGCGATGCATGATTTCCGCGATGCATGATTCCGCGATGCATGAATTCCAGCGAGGCATAAATTCTTCTCGCGATGTATAAATTTTGACGAGGCATTAAATCTTCTCGTCGTGCATGATTATTGACTCGCGATGCATGATTTCCGCGATGCATGTTTTTTCGCAATGCATGATTTCCGCAATGCATGATTTGTATGATTTTCAACGAGGCCTGGATGGCTCGATAATGTTCCAACTGTAACGAGGTGGATGGCTCTGTAATGTTCCAACTGTAACGAGGTGGATAGCTCGATAATGTCCCAACTGTAAAGAGGTGGATGTCTCGATAATAGTCCAACTGTAACGAGGTGGATGGCTCGATATTGTTCCAACTGTAACGAGGTGGATGACTCGATAATGTTCCAACTGTAACGAGGTGGATGACTCGATAATGTTCCAACTGTAACGAGGTGGATGTCTCGATAATAGTCCAACTGTAACGAGGTGGATGGCTCGATATTGTTCCAACTGTAACGAGGTGGATGACTCGATAATGTTCCAACTGTAACGAGGTGGATGACTCGATAATATTCCAACTGTAACGAGGTGGATGGCTCGATAATGTTCCAACTGTAACGAGGTGGGTGCTCGATAATGTTCCGACTGTAACGAGGTGGATGCTCGATAATGTTCCACTGTAACGAGGTGGATGTCTCGATAATGTTCCAACTGTAACGAGGTGGATGCTCGATAATGTTCCAACTGTAACGAGGTGGATGGCTCGATAATGTTCCAACTGTAACGAGGTGGATGCTCGATAATATTCCTGCAAGATAAAAAGAGACTTGTTTAGAAATCACTTGAGGCAATATAAAGGAATAGAGATTAAAATAAGGCGGAAGATTTTCTAGGTTTGTTGAGGAGTCCACGATGGGTGCAAGTGACGCCTTTTGTCATTCTTGACAGCTTTACATAGCCACTTTTTGACTTCAATGTTCCTGCATCCAAAGAAAAATTCTTAGTTTGAAAGACTGATTTGTGTTGGTTTTGTCTCCATGCTCCTTCTTGCTGTTGGCTTACACGCTCGCGTGTCATTTATATGACATATTTGATGGAATTTCTGAGGACCCTCCTCAAAAATTTGTCCTGGTCTACAATATAGAAGAACTCTCATAACTTGCTCTGTTAACTCTGAGGTTGCTCGTTCTGGAATTTTGAGGCCCCTCCTCAAAATTTCTCAGTTTACTTCAATAAGTAACACATGACATTTGTGGAATTTTTGAGATCATCTCAAAAATTCTGTCCCAGTTGCAAGCTAGATTGTCGTAATTTTTGAGATCCACCCAAGGCTAATTTCCATAGGATTTTGGTCTCCTGTTTTGACTTGTTAAAGAAGTCCAACTTCAAATGAATTTTTGAGATCCTCTCAAAAATTATGTCCCAGTTTACCTTAATAAGTAACAAATGACATTTGTGGAATTTTTGAGATCATCTCAAAAATTCTGTCCCAGTTGCAAGCTAGATTGTCGTAATTTTTGAGATCCACCCAAGGCTAATTTCCATAGGATTTTGGTCTCCTGTTTGGACTTGTTAAAGAAGTCCAACTTCAAATGAATTTTTGAGATCCTCTCAAAAATTCTGTCCCAGTTTCCATTATGAAGAGAAATGGAAATTTCACTGGGTATATGACCGAGCCGTTGTGGCGCCTACGTATCCCATTGGAGCAGGAATCAGGTCAAACGTAGTTCCCCTCTCAAGGGTTAACCAAAATAGGAAATTTTGATAAAGAAACGACCGAGGCCGACATAGGCCGCCTACGTATCTCATTCTTGAGAATTCAGGTCGAACGTAGTTCCAACCGTAGAATTTGATTTTCTATTTTGACTTGTTAAAGAAGTCCCACTTCAAATGAATTTTTGAGATCCTCTCAAAAATTTTGTCCCAGTTTCCATTATGAAGAGAAATGGAGATCTTCTGGGTATATGACCGAGCCGTTGTGGCGCCTACGTATCCCGTTGGAGCAGGAATCAGGTCAAACGTAGTTCAGGCAAGAAATGTGCGATACATTTTCAAAAGAAAGGTAACAAAACTTCATATGCAAAACTTGGGCCAATGTTGGGCATTCTTTTCCTCGAATGAATATCTTCAAATGACTCTGTTCAGAAATGTCTTGTACTCACTCTTGAGCGTCCAATATGTCACCCATTCAGGTGGTTTCCTCAATATTGATCAAGTTGTTGTTGATCATGTTTTGTATCTTGTGCTTCAGAGTTGAACAATCATCTGTGTCGTGTCCAACGGCTCCTGAATGATAAGCACATCTGTGGTCAGCTCTATAAAATTTTCCTAAAGGATTGGCTGGTCTTCCTTCTATAGGATAGAGCATACCCATTGCTTTCAACCTTTCATAAAGTTGAGTTTGAGATTCCCTTAACGTGTGTAAATACTTTAGGAGCCTTCCTGAATTTTGGGCGAGGAAATTTTCCCTGATTAACATTATGGTTCTGATATTTCCTTTGAGAAGCTGGCCTCATATGAGTAGCCGTGATCATACTTACCTCCTCCTCTTTTCCTTTTGCTTCATCCATATCAGTAATTCTGGCAGATTTTCCACTAGATCGCAATGCGATAAATTTGGTGAGCTTTCCAGTCTTGAAACCATCTTCCAAAGCTTCTCCCACTTTGACAATCTCGACAAACTTTTGTCCCATCATACACACCATTCTTTCATAGTACTCAGGCTCTTGAGTACGAATGAACATTTCAGTGATCTCACGTTCGGACATGGGAGGTTGAACTCTTGCAGCCTCTTTTCTCCAACGAAGAGCGTACTCTCGATAATTTTCTGTAGACTTTTGTTTGATCTTCTCCAAGTAGTAGCGATCTGGAGCATCTTCTACGTTATGTCCAAATCTTTCCGTGAAATCCTTTGCGAGTGCATTCCAACTTTTCCATTGTTTCAGCTCTTGTGATGTAAGCCACTCAGAGCTTCTCCACTAAACTTCGACCGAAGAGACGCATCAATAATGCTTCATTTTTTCCAACTCCCACGAGTTGATCACAATAAACTTTCAGATGTGCCAGCGGATTTCCTGTTCGTTAAAAGTGACAAACTTTGGCACTTTGAACCCTTCTGGAAGGTCGAGATTCGGATGGATGCATAAATCCTTATAGCTCAATCCATCGACTTCGGAATTATAGTGCAAACTCCTTCATAGCTTTCCTGATCTCTTCTTTCATATTCGCCTTGACTACATCTTCTTTTGACCTCCACTCTCTTGTTCCTTATAGTGATCAAGCTCGGAACAGTCAACATAAGGTTCATTTGAAGTTGGGATTTGGAAAGTAGTTTTTGAGGTATGGGTGGAACAATGGAAGGATCCTGGGTATTTTGAGTGACTTGATAATTTTGGGGGAAATTTTGAGAATTGGTATTTTGGTTTTGAAGATGGGGGAAGGTTTGAGCATTGTTCGTAATTGGTTTTGAGGGTGATGGAGGATTTGAAGGTTAGTATTTTGTGGATGTTGTGGTGCTTGACACGACGTGGTGGCGTGACGGGGATTGGGGGTTAGTTAAGTCAATGGTTGGAGGATTTTGAGAGGGGTTAGAGAGAAGGTTCTGAACCTGTTCCGCGCTTGGGGGAGGAAAGTGGAGTGGAGGTCTTCCATCTCTTGGAGGGTTAAAGGATGAAATTGGATTAGGCAAATCTTGCATTCTTTGCATTTCGACCCTCATTTCGGCAACTTGTCGCATCAACTGCATAATCAATTCATTTTTATCAGCGGCAGCGGGTTGAGCCACAACAACATCATTCATGTCAATCTCCTCATTGTTATCCCCCATTGCTGTCTTTTCCTTTTGCAAATTTGCGAGGAAGGAATCTCTAGTGGGCCTTAGACCTTGTGAAATACGGATGATCAACCAACACAGATCAGTATTAAATACCTGACAAATGAAAAAACTCAAAAGACCAATATGTTAGTGCTTGGAGGTGGTAAATAATACAAAATATCACATATAGGTGTAAACACGTAAGAGTTGCTTTATCCGGAGATAAACTAGCTCACCAACATAGAGAAATGATTAAATAGACAGGAATTTGTCTACTTGACTTTGGGATTTAGTAAATAAAAATGTCGACTTGAGTCGAGACAAAATTGACGGTATCTTTCATTACCGTACTTTTTGATTGAGATGTAACTCTAATTTTCTTGTAAGAGTCGAAAAGAAAAAAAAATTTCTCAAAATTCATTTAATTTGAAATGATGAATCTTTTTCTGGTATGAGAGTAACACTAAAGAAAAATGAAGTTCGTTTTTTTTTTTTTTTTTTTTTCCGGAAACCAAAGACTCGAAGAGCATTTGGACGCACTTTTGATAGTGACTCGATATTTATGCTTATGGGTTCTAAAAATATTTGGAGAATAGTGAGCTAGAATATCTCCAGATAAAACAACATATTCA
Source organism: Solanum habrochaites (assembly GCA_027704765.1). Classification (NCBI taxonomy): domain Eukaryota; kingdom Viridiplantae; phylum Streptophyta; class Magnoliopsida; order Solanales; family Solanaceae; genus Solanum; species Solanum habrochaites. Next base: position 76,496,879 of record JAKWJA010002497.1, read on the forward strand.
CATAAGCAGTTATAAACCAATATTGCGCTTTCTAAACAGATATGTGACCCTTTCCTGCCAGGGTGGGCCTAGCGATTTGAGGGATATACACGTCATTTGAAATATTTCTCGAACACCGTATACATCCTTCAAATTTAAACACATAAGTATGAACGTCCATTTAGGTCGTAGGCCATTTTGGACTCAAGGTGGTCTTCTAATGGGCCCAACACGCCTTGGGTGTTGGGTCGTCTTAGGCCAATGCGCTAGTTTCGGGATTAGGTTTCGCTCTATCTTAGTTGACTAAGAGTGGCTTTGAAAGGACCGGGAACCCAAACGGACAATTTGGGCTGAAACTCGCGACAACCATTGGACGCCTGACGAACCAATAAATTGCCGCTAATTTCGAAATAGGGTGAGTATAAAAAAGTCCGGCTGCGGTTCCGCAAACCGTCCTTTAATATACAATATGTACAAATCGGAAATATGCCATGAGAGAAATGCAATTTTTTCAAAACTAAGCAATTTAAACAATTCAAACAACAAATTACAAGTTAGTCAAATAATTAGTCTTAGGGTTAGAATCCTCCATGTCCCCAGCGGAGTCGCCATTTCTGTTTTATCGAAAAAAGGGTATGATTTTCGAAAAGAGTTTGTTTTTAGATTTTTAGGATTTTCGACTTTTAGGAGTCGCCACTTAATTTTTAAGGAAAATTAAGAAAACTTGTTTCTAAACAACTTAAACAGAAAAAATTGTTTTGAAACATTTTAAAGGGGTTCGGGATTCTTATTAGCGTCTTAGGAAGGTGTTTAAGGCACCTAAGACACTCCGTTAAATACGGTTTTCCGACGATTAACAATATTTGACTATTTTTCAACTTTTGCGAATCTTTGAAGTTTGAATTTTATTAGAATATTTACCTTAGGCGAATTTTCAAGTCTTGAAACGTTCATTATTTTTTTTTTTTTTTTTTTTTTTTCAAATCGATTTTTAAGTTTAATCTCCTTAAGGTTTTATCTAAACAAGCTTTACGAATTTGAAATATTCATTTTTAGATTTTAATTTTTAAAATTGATAAAATGAAAAAGCGTTCGATAGGGTTTGGAGTTTTCCTAACTCTAAAACTAACGATATTCAAACACGTAAACAACTAATAAAGAGAGAGAGAGAAAGAGAGAGAGAGGGGAGAGAGAGATTTGGGTCCAAGTTTTCGGGCTCTGTGCGCCTTGCCCAAACTTGGACCCACCTGCTTTTGGGTTTTTTAACCCATTTCTTTCTTTCGTACCTGTCCTAGTCTAAACATACAAGAATAATATACGGAAATTAAAAATGACAAGGGCTTATGCCCAAAATAAATACAACTGAATAAATAAATAAAAAATCTTCTAATACTCCTTCCTCGAGCACCTTCGATCTTCATGAAGTTTGAATTTTCGCACGCCTGCTGCCATTCCTATTTTTACCCCTATTTAAGGTATAACGTTTCTGTATATCAGTGTATACAGGCTGTATATCAGCCTATTTTTCAACTTTCGAGAGTTGAAAAATCCTTTTCAGCAGCATATTTTCACTGCTAAAAACCCAGATATTGAACTCAGGTTTCCTGTGCATTCTCGACCTGTATATCAGTGTATACACTGTGTATATAGCTGGTATACAGCTTTCTGCAACACTTGTAAACCAATTTTTACAGCACCATATTTGCTGTTTTTTCTCTGCTCCATAACAGCAATTTGAATGACTCAAAGACGGGAGAGACTCGAGCCTTCATGGCTCAAACTTGGGATGCAATGAGAAGAATCCATTATGGACTCGGAGGGGTTCATACAAGAAAAAAAAACGAAGCAAAACATTAGATAGAGAAGAAAAAACAAGAACAAACAACAAAACACAAAAAAACACACACAATAAATAAAAATGGGATAGAATGAGTAAATTACAAGAGAAAAGCATATATGAACATAAGAAGAGTTGTTCGTACACTTGCAAAACCACAACAACAAAAACCTTGAATAAGACATATATGTATGTAAAGACAAAAACGGTCTTAAATTGTAACCACGCTGCACCAATATAGTGGTAACAAACTAGCTGCACGCGTCCAAAGATCATACTACTAATTTGGTTTTGTCAAATACTGATCATAAAACTCTAAGCAACATGATTTGTACATATGAAATAGTTACAGCAGCTAAATGATAGAATCGTGCGATCCAACTAACAGCTAATGCAATCAATATAACTCAGACATACGAGAATGGACTTTATATGACAAAACGACAAGAACCAACATCTATACCGATCAAAAAACGACACATCGCGCTGCCTAAAAACAGTCTAACAGTGCTGAAACATCAACATTCAATTACGGGAGAAAACAAAATTTGAACTGGGAACCAGAACACAGCCGAAATGCTAAGCAAAAGAGGCAGGAAATTCAACTCTTCACGACATACCAACGACAGATTAACTACGATGTGACGTTGGGGAGGGGAAGAAAACAAAAGCAGGACGATTTTGTAAATGAAAAAACAAAACTAATAAGATAAATTTATAGTGAACCTCACGTTCAAGAACTCAAATAACCAACAATGTCACCCATCAACTGCTCGTAGAAACAGGACATGCCAGTGTCGATACGGTGATATCCCCACCACAAACCGATTCAATAAAACAGGGAGAAAGCATAATAACGAAACCAAAACAGAACACAGGCCACATTTCAAATTCAAACAGATAATAAGGTGCAGTGTCTCATATTCACAGCAACTAGAGCCACAGTTCGTATTCCAAAAGAAAACTGATGAAGTGGAGAACGTACCTTCTTCGGAGCAGCGAACGGAACAGGGACGAACAGCACGAGTGACGACTTCCAACGACTCGCAGACCCTCAAAATTTGTTTTTCTACAGCGAACAGAAAAGACCAAAATATTTTCGATAATAGGTTTTTGTATCCTCCGTGATGACTCTCCAATTCTCCAAAAAAAGTCGTCTAACCCAAAACTTTCCAAAAAAAAAAAAATTCGTAAAATCGTTCAACCAGTTCTGTTTTTTCCAAATTTTTGATGAAAATCTCTAACCCCTTTTCTGATGAAGAAAAGGGGTATTTATAGAGGAGAAGAGACAGCCCCCCCCCCTCCTTTGAAATTCAAATTTTTTGAATCCCCTTTGGTCAAACTTCACGAGGCAATCGCGTGTTGGAGAGGGCGACATTGACACCATTGCAGACCTACTTGACAGCGTATGGGTCTCTGCGGGGTTGTTGGCGTTTGCAGGAGATTTTCGGTTTTTCTGCATTTTTTTTTTGTTTTGCAGGTTGCGATGGGAGGGGGAGAGAGAGAAAGGGAAAGGGGAAGCTCGCGTGGGAGAGACGCGAGGAGAGAGGGAAGGAAGGAAAGGAGAGAGCGAGCGAGCGAGCGGGGAGAGACGCGTCTGTTCTCCTGCGTTTTCTGTTCTGTTTTGGCTGGGAATTGTGTGATTTGGGGGGAAGAAGAAAGGGATGGGTTTGGGCTGGAGCGGGTAAAGGGAGAAATGGGCTGGAGGTTTAGGTGGGAGTTGGGTTGGATTAAAAGATGGGCTGGAGTTTGAGTTTGTGGGTGTTGGGTTTGAATTGGGTTGGGATGAGAAAAGAAGATTGGCCTAAGTGGGTAGAGGAATGGTTAAGATATACATATATACATATACATATACATATATGTATATACATATATGTACATATGTTTTATTTTCGCAAGATTTATAAAATTAATTAACTTAAATGATTTGAAAAACTCATGAAGCTCGATAATTAATTTATACCAACGCGGGTCAAAAATTGGGTGTCAACACAATCTTTGTTCCCGAAGAAAATAATACCTTTTCTTGTGAGATGAAATCAGGCGAAAAACATGGGGTTTTCATGTTGTTTGACTCGAATGACAAGAAAATTTGTCACACAATTGATGAAGATTGTGAGTGGAGCATAGGTGAAGATGGATTGTGCATGTTGGTTGAAGACAAATGTAGTGTGATGTTCAAGTGGGATACTACTCATTTAGAAATATTGAAATTGAATCGACTAAATATGTTGCACATAACACGATGAGATATATGTTAAATAATCCTTAGTAAATATATCTATGAAATTGTAGCATGTTCATGCATATGATGAGATTCTATAATAATATGGTTACTAACTCTTGTTAATTTACTTCATCTTTCTAAGTGATTTTCTTTTTTTTTTCTTGAAAATTTTATGAAAATATTTCGTCACATTATATTTTTAGAGAATTTTCGAAAGCTTGAGGTGTGTATGATGGTAATGATATTGTTCTTAAGGTCTAAGGATATTTTATACGTATAAATACATTCTCTAGGATTCAACAAACTTTTATTATATAAAAATTAGGAGTCGGAATCTAACATAGGATTAATAGAAAAAAAGACCAACATAAGAGAAAGATGAAAGTGAAATGTTGTTTTGTGATAATAAAAGGGAATTAAAGGGTTAATAAAATTAGATTATAATGATAATGACAATAAACAATATTTATATAATTAACCATTAAGGCTATTCACATGTCATAAGTAAAAATTAATGGCTAAAATTTGATTAATTAAAACAAGATTCTAATTATATTTTAGATGATTAATATTTCATGAGAAACTTTTCTCTTTTCTATTTTTTTTTACGACGGGTATTTATCTTCTGTTTATCCATAGATATATTATAAAACATTTTCTCTTGTTCTTATTTTTTGTCCATAGATAACTTATTTCAAAGAGAAAAGAAAGTTGAAAGCTATATAATTTATTTAAGTAAAAGATATATAATACATTGTTATGATTGTGATAAAACTATTTTTTTGTGAAATATTAATTATTTAAACCATCAATTTTATCTCTTACGTGGCGATTATGCCATGTAGGACATATATATTCATTTATTCAGTTTTATACAAATTTGCGTGCACACCCAAAATTGAAGGTCATAATTGTTCGTTGAAGTCAAGTTAAATGTCATATGTTTATATATTATGCGTTTTTTTTTATATAATGCAGGACTTGAAAAATCCTTTTATTTATTAAACTAAATCTCTTTCGTAGAAGTAAATAAGTTCCAAATAGGGATAATGCACAAGTATCCCCAATCTACGCTCGAAATTTCAGAGACACACTTATACAATACTAAGGTGTTATTACCTCCTAAACTTATTTTTTAAATAATTTTCTGCCCCTTTTCGGCCTACATGACACTATCTTGTGGGTCCAATGATGATTGACTTTTTTTTCCAAACTAGTGTCACGTAGGCTGAAAAGGGGTAGAAAACTACTTATAAAATAAGTTCAGTGGGGTTAATAAGACCTTAGTATAGTATAAGTGTGTCTCTGAGATTTTGGACATAGGTTGAGGGGGTACTTGGGCATTATCCCTTCCAAATATAGTATTTTAGGTAAAAAAAAATCTCTAAACCCCAAGGTGCGAATAAATTAAAAGAAAAAAGGAGTAATATTTTCGAATTCCAAATAGAAATTAACGAATTACCCTTCTTTCAGTAGGAAATAAATCAAGGATTTTTTAATAGTTTAGGTTTTGTTATTAATAGTAATTTAATTATAGTATTTCTAAACAGTAAGTATATAAACTTTGTTATTTATGATATTTTAGGTATTTGTGTTCAATTAGAAATTGTTAGTTAATGAGTTGTTGTTCTAATTTAATTTGATTTGTTAGTACTTATTATTATTATTATAAATAGGGATATCTTATTACATGTATTCAATCGAAGTTTATAATTTATTTATTTTTGTCATTATTGGATTTTTAGACAATCATGTCGTCAACAAAAAGCACAACAAAAAAAAAAGGACTTGTTTATTCAAGGGATGTAGAAGTATTCGATTACTATAAAAAAAAACGACTTGTTGATTATGTAGATACATTCGATTACTACCATGATAATGAAACGTTTGAGGAAAAGGATATAGAAGTTGAGAAAGAGAACAAGAAGATATTGAAGAAGAATCGTGAGTTTGAAGCTAAGTTTAGAACGAAGACGATTAATGCAGCGCGATCTATGAAGGAAAGGATTAATACGCAGTTTTAATCATAGTTATCGAGTTTAATAAAACTATTTGAAGTTTAGTTTAGTTAACTCGATAATCTATTTTATTATTATTTTTTTTTTGCTCTTTTGCTTTGTTACGGTTAATTCTTTATGGAGAATTTTTAATAAGCGATGTCATCTTTTTATATACTATTATATCTTTTTAACTAAATTTTCGTTTTGAAACGGGCTTAATATTTTTTGAAATTATTATCAAACTTGTTTAATACGAATATGTAAACTACTATTAAATCAATAGATAAAAAAAAAAGGCCTAAGATTTGATTTGTTATATATATCTGGAGATTCTAGCATGCAACCATCAAACATATTGATACAATTTTGAAATTATGTGTTAAAACAAATTATTTAGTAAGTTATTTAATAAGATGAGCAAAAATTATGGTGTCAGAAAAATATACAAATTTGTATTAATAATCTTATTCTATTGTTGAAAAAAAAACGATATTAATCTCTAGAATTACAAAGCAAAAAAAAACTAGAAAAAAGGAATTGAGAGAATATACAGATTTGTACTCATAATTTTGATAAATAAAATATGTTTATTTTGTAATTGCTGATTATTTTTCACACCTAGAGAAAGTTTATTACAGATAGTACTAAATATTTAAGATAGTCATAGAAAATCTTCAAGTCAGATATGACTGGTTGGTAAGACTATATCAAATAGTATCGATTTATAAGAAGATTATTACTGAAGTATATCATTAATGAGAGTAGTTGATGAGATAAATATGACATACATTGATTAATCACTTTTTTTATAAGTGCTAAATCACTATTATCACTAATCAAAATCTTTTGAACGCCTCAAATATTTACAAAGAAATCAAAGACAAAGAACATTGTTTTGATGCAGCGGAAGTAAAATTAAGCGTTGTCTAACGTTTATGCAGATAAATACATCAAAAGGAGGTTGACATTATTCTACTTGTGAAAAAAATATGTTATTAATGATCCTCGAATTACCAATAAAACCTTTTTAAAAAATGGAAAAAATATACAAATTCGTATGCATAATCTTGATAAATAAATTAAAATACATCACTTATATTACTGTTTATTTTTCACACCTAGAGAAAATTTATTACAAATAATAATAAGTATATACATGGTTAGTGTATATAAAATAGTCATAAAAAGCCTTCAAGTCGATATGACTGGTTGGTAAGACCACATCAAATAGTATCGATAAAAAAATATATTATCATTAATGAAAGTAGTTGATTGATTACATATAACACTCATTAATCACTATAAATATAAGTACCAACATTAACAAGAAAATCACAAGAAAGAAAAAATAACTCAACACAATGTCTTCCTCATCACAATATTATCACTTATTTCTATGCTTTTTTCTACTTAGTTTTTCATCATTGATCAATTCAGAAGGAGATATTGTTATTATAGTGAGTAATCAAACTCCAAATACAGTGAAGGCAAAATGTTCTCTAGAGGGAGTACCTGCAGGGGAAATTTTGATGGAATCAAAACAGATTTATAAACTCGAATTACCCTTCGAGACCATAGGAAATAATACCTTTTCTTGTGAGATGAAATTACGCGAAAAACACGGAGTTTTCAAATTATTTGACTCATATGACACGAAAACTTGTCATGATATATATGAAGATTGTGAGTGGAAAATACTTGAAGAGGGATTGTGCATGTTGGCATCAAGTGATTGTGTGATGTTCAAATGGAATACTAGTACTACTAATTACTCATTTAGAAAAATTACAAGTGAACCAATTAAATATTTTGGACGTAACGCGATGCGATATGTATCAAATAAACCTTAGTGGATATATATCCGTGAAATATAATGTAGCATTTTCATGCATATGAGATTAGTCCTATAATAATATGGTACTATAACTCTTGTAATTTTACTTATCTTTCTAAGTGAATATTTGATTGGAAATCTTATAATAAATATTAAATACTTTATCACGCTACTTGTAGAGAATTTTCGAAAACTTAAAGCTTGTCATAAATGACATTATTTTAAGAATATTTCACTCGATATATGTGTATTCTTCAGAATTCAATAATTTTTTTAGTACAAAACTAAGAGTCAAAACTTGACGTAGAATAGTATACGAAAAACTCCAAACTTAAGAGAGAGAGTAGCGAAAGAGTATCTCTTATTCTTCTATCCACAAAAGTGAAATTGTTATGTTTTATGGAAATAAAAGGGAATTAAAGGGTTAATAAAAGATTACAATGGTATTGACAATAACGAATATGTTTCCATGTTAATATAATTAGCCATTAAGGCTGTATAAGAGCAATGATAAATCTTTTAATTTATTTTAACAATGGTTACAAAGACTCTGGAAATACTCCAAGAAGATTATTTCCTTTTTGATATTATTATATTGATATTTAGCTCTATTTTCAATACTTTTTAAAAAAAAAAGTATTTATAATTTTGACGAGACATTTCTGTTTGAAGATAAAAAAATTGAAGACATGGAACATGCACTTTAACAAAAATAACTTTTATCAATATTAAATATTGATATTAATAAAGACCGTAAAAGTCTTTATCTCCTTATATAAGTAACGTGTACTCAATAATTTTAATCATCAACAATCCTTGATTTGGGTGACCTAAACCTAGAGTAATTCTTACTCTGTTGTACACGTTGATTAGATCAGGTTGTTCTGTGTCTTCAATTTTATTTATCTTTAACAATCTCGAATATCTCATAACCTTGTGGATTTTCAAAAAAACATAAAGATATTGAATACTATCTTTCTTAAACTAAACGCTATCGTTTCAAAATCTCTTAAATTTTTAGAATATTCAAAAAAAAAAAGACATCAAATAATACTTTTATCAAAGTGAATACAAAATATCGAATGATTGTCTGATATTCATAGTGATCAAATACATCACAAGAATTTGTACTCACAAAGCACAATCTTGGTAAATAAATTAGTTTAAATAAGATAGTCATAAAAAATCTTCAAGCTGGTAAGACGGGTTGGTAAGACCTTATCAAATGGTCTCAATAATATATCATTACTATAATCATTAAATAAAGTAGTTGATAGATAAATATGATAAATATGACATACATTGATTAATCACTATTATATAATATAAGTGCTAAATCACTATTATCATTAATGAAAGTAGTTGATTAATACATATAACACACATTATCAATCACTATAAATATAAGTACATCAAACAAGAAAATCACAAGCATAACAAGAAATTAAGAAGAAAAAAATAATAATCAACAATGTCTTCCTCATCACAATATTATCACTTATTTCTTTGCATTTTCCTAAGTTTTTCATCATTGATCAATTCACAAGAAGTTCATTTTGTTGTTGCAGTGGGTAATGATGCTTTAAATACAGTGACCTTAAATTGTTCTCTAGAAGGAGTACCTGGTGGGGTCCTTTCGATAGAACCAAAACAAGATTGTAAACTCGTAGCACCTTATGATCCCAACGAAAATAATACCATTTCTTGTGAGATGAAATTAGATGAAAAACATGGAATTTTCACGTTATTTGAATCGAATAACACGAAAATATGTCACGATAAGTATGGAGATTGTGAGTGGAGAATACGTGAAGATGGATTGTGCATGTTGGTTGCAAGCAAATGTGTTGTGATGCTCAAATGGGATACTAGTACTACTCATTACTCATTTAGAAAAATTACAAGTGAACCAATTAAATATTTTGAACGTAACGCGATGCGATATGTATCAAATAATCCTTAGTGGATATATATCCATGAAATATAATGTAGCACTTTCATGCATATGAAATTTTACATAATAATATGGTACTAACTTTTGTAATTTTACTTCATGGAAATCTTATAAAAAATACTTTTATCATGTACGTTATCTGTAGAGAATTCTTAGACGCTTAAGATGTATTATAAATAATATTATTTTTAAGGATATTTCATTCAATATATGTATATTCTTCAAAAAAATTCTAGTAAAAAAACACACTAAAAACCAGAATCTAACATGAATTAATAGTTGAATAATCCAACTTAAAAGAAAGATAAGTGAAGGAGTATCCTTATTAGTCTTCTATCCACAAAAGTGAAATTTATACGTTTTATGGTAATAAAAGGGAATTATAGGGTTAAAAAAAGATTAAAATGGTTTCAATGTCAATATAATTAGCCACTAAGGCAATTTAAGAGCAATGAAAAATCTTTATTTCAAAGATTGTGGAAATACGTACTCCAAGAAGATAATTTTCTTTTTGAGATATTATATTGATTTTTCTCACAATTATGTGTCTTAAAGCTTTATGATCAATACATGAGTAAAGATTATCAAATCTAATTTGGAATTTTATGGGAGAAATATTTGAGATGTTCTGATATAATTTTGAAATTATGAGTAAAACAAATTAAACTTGAGGCAAATTTTGTGAAATATATAAACTCCCTAGTGGAATAAGAAGTCTAGTACAAATTTCTAGATAATGCAATCTTAAATCCTTGCTCATGTTTATATAAATTGATGAATAATTTTGATTAGGCATTTCGAATATCCTATAAGCTTTTGGATTTTCACAAAAATATGAAGATTTTAAATGTTGTCTTTTTTTAAAGTAAAAACTATTGTCTGATCATAATCTTATAAACTTTCTTAAAGTAAAAACTATTGTGTTAAACTCTTACGATATTCGTAAAGAAATCAAGACATTAAATAATGGATTTATCAAAGTGGAAGTGAAATATCGTAGGGCTAGTATTACAATAAAAATAACTTTTAGCGGTAACAAATAGACACATTAATAAAGAGCGCTAAAGTCTTTACCGGCATTAGTTAAGTGTCATTAGATCTAATGTTACTAAAGTCTTTAGGGACATATACAAAAAATAATAATTGCCACTAAAAATACATATTTAACAGTAATTGCTAATTAACTATCTCTAAAACTCATTTTTTATGTAGTGACTGTATGATGTTTAAGGCGATTAAATATATCACAAGAAGGTCAACATCATTTTTCTTTTGATTAAATAAAGTAGTTGATCGATATATATGAATTAATCACAAAAGTGCTAAATCACTATTGTCATCAATGAAAGTAGTTGATTGATACATATGATACACATTAATCACTATAAATATAAGTACCAACATCAAACAAGAAAAACACACAAGCATAACAAGAAATTAAGAAGAAGAAAAAAATCAACTATGTCTTCCTCATCACAATATTATCACTTATTTATTTGCCTTTTCCTACTTAGTTTCTCATCATTGATCAATTCACAAGAAGATCAATTTGTTGTTGAAGTGGGTAATGATGCTTCAAAGACAGTGACCTTAGATTGTTCTCTAGAAGGAGTATCTGGTGGGGACCTTTCGATAGAACCAAAAGAAGGTTATAGACTCGTACTGCCCTATGATTCCAGCGGAAATAATACCTTTTCTTGTGAGATAAAATTAGGTGAAAAACATGGAGATTTTACGTTATTTGAATCGAATAATACGAAAATATGTCATGATAAGGATGGAGATTGTGAGTGGAGAGTACGTGAAGATGGATTGTGCATGTTGGTTGCAAGCAAATGTGTTGTGATGCTCAAATGGGATACTAGTACTACTCGTTACTCATTTAGAAAAATTACAAGTGAACCAATTAAATATGTTGTATCAAATAATCCTTAGTGGATATGTGTATCCATGAAAAATAATGTAGCATTTTCATGCATATGAAATTCTATAATAATATGGTACTAACTCTTCTAATTTTACTTTCATCTTTCTAAGTGAATATCTGGTTGGAAATCTTATAAAAAATATTTTATCACGCTACTTGTAAAAAATTCTTAAAACTTTAAAGCGCGCGTGTCATAAATATATATATATACATGTGTTCTTTAAAAGATATATTCAACAAATTCTTCTAGTATAAAACTAGGAATATTCAAATTCTAACATGAATTAATAGATGAAAAATCTAACTTTAAGAGAAAGATAAGTGAAGGAGTATTGTCTCTATTCTTCTATCCACAAAAGTGAAATTGTTATGTTTTGTGGTAATAAAAGGGAATTAATTTTAAAGGGTTAATAAAAGATTAAAATGGTGTTTGACAATAAAGAATAAGTTTCAATGTTAGTATAATTAGCCACTAAGGCAATTTAAGACCATTGAAAAATCTTTATTTCAAAGATTGTGGAAATACTCCAAGAATATTATTTTCTTTTTGAATTGTTTTGATATAATTTTGAAATATTTGTTTAACAAATTAAACTTGGGGAAATTTTTGTTAAATATACACACTTCAATTCCTAGTGAATAATAAGTCTAGTCCAAATTTCTATATAAGTCACCTAATGTGATTTTAGATCCTTTGCCATGCTTATATAATTGGATTTATAATACTGCGTAGTTATTTCAAATATATATGTTATAAACTTTGGATTTTCACAAAAATATGAAAATTTTAAATACTGTCTTTCTTAAAGTAAAAAGCTACTGTCTCAATATCTCGTAAACTATTAGGATATTTACAAAGAAATCAAGACATTAAATAATGCTTTTCTCCCAAAGTGGAAGTGAAATATCGAAGGATTGTGTGATGTTCATGGCGATCAAATACATCACAAGAAGGTCTAACATTATTTTCCGTTTTAAAAAATAAGTTATTAATTATCCTCGAATAATAAAATTAATTAATTAAAAGAGAAAATCATGAAAATATATAAATCTGTACTCAAAAATCACGATCCTCATAAATAAAATATCTCACTTCTTTATTTATTTCGCGATTACAGTTTATTTTTTCATATTTTAAAAAAAAAAATGCTTATTGCAAATAGGATTGTATGACTTGTTGGTATGACTTGTTGATAAAGACCTTATACAAATATAGTATCAACAAAAAGAGATATATTATCACTATTATCATAAATGAAAGTAGTTGATAGATATACATATAACACACATTAATCACTATAAATATAAGTGCTAACATCAACAAGAAGATCACAAAACTCACAATATGTCTTCTTCATCTCAATATCACTTAGTATTTTGCTTTTTCCTACTTAGTTTTTCATCATTGGTCAATTCAGATGATTATTTTATTATTATAGTAACTAATGAAACTAAATATACAGTGTATACAAGTTGTTCGGTAGATGGAAAACCTAAATATGATACTCCAATGGAACCAGGAGAGTCTTATCAAATGGCACCGCGCTATGATCCCAAAGGAAATAATACTGTTTCTTGTGAGATAAAATTACGCGATAAACACGGGGTTTTCGTGTTGTTTGACTCGAATGATGACAAAACTTGTCATAGTGCCAATGAAGCTTGTGAGTGGAGTATACGTGAAGATGGATTATGTATGTTGATTGAAGATAATTGTGTGATATTCAAATGGGATACTACTACTCATTACTCATTTAGAAATATTGCAAGTGAACCGATTAAATATGTTGCACGGAACTCGAGGCAATAGATAGTGAATATTCTATAATAATATGATATACTAAATTACTCTTGTGATTTTTACTTTCATCTTTTTAACTGATTACGTGTCTGATGACGATTCATAATAATACTTTAACCTATCTATTAAATTGATAACTAATAAGTCAAAAAAATATTCTTTAAAATTGAATCGAATAGATCAATATATAACCTGATTCACGAGTTAATTTATATACATCATGTATATTCATCGATCATATAAATATGCTTTGTGGATTATGAAAGATTGACAATCATCATATTTCTATCTTTATATTTCAATAGTAAAAGAATGACGAATAATTACCTCTTTTTACTATTAATAAGAAGAATAAGGTAAGCATAAACAATACCGCACGTGGAAAAATGTTAGATATTGAGTTTAAGAAATTTGAATTGATATAATTAGTTGTACAATATTTTATATCATTAAATAATTTGTATTTATTTATAATATTTTAAAAAGAATTAAAACAAAATAATATAACAGTAAGTGTATTTAATTTAGGTCCATAAACATAATACATTAACCCTAATTATTTTTTTGTTTGACCATTAGCTGAACAAGAACTAATTAGTTTTTTTTTTTAATTAAGATGTGAAATTTTAACCATTGTAAAAAATAATATCCTTTCTCTTATTGAATTCCACTAAACTTTCCCCCTTTTAGCATAATTTAAATCCTAGTTTCCAAATTATTTATGTGAAAAAATTAATAAGTCAACACCAATAGTAAGTTCAATATTTTCTTTCATTCAAAAATTTGAGTCTATACAAAGTATAGATCGATAATATGAAAACTTTTAAAATAATAGGTCAAATAAAAATTACTATAATAATTAGTTATCTATATAAGTTGAATTAAAACCCGAAAATTATGAACATAATATCCTAATATAGGTTAAATATTTATTAATACTATATATGTTTATATATAATGTTGCAGCTACATAAATGGAATTTTTATGTTTGATGATTCATTTTTCTATTGGAAAAGAGTAAATCCACAAATATTTTCAAAAGGTTCTAAAAGTTTGGTGCGAGAATTAAAATCAATTTCTACACATATACTTAACACTATAACAAGTTGTTTACATCCCTACTCTGTCAAAATAGGGCGAAACGTCGCGGCAACTCGAAAATTAATTAATTGTTTCAATTTTAACAAAGTTATAAAAATAATCGAGTTTTAAAAAGAGTCGCCACCTAATTTTAGGAAAACTAGGAAACCAATTATTAATCTGCGAAACCAATTTGATTCTAGGTAAGGGGTTCAAGTTATTTCGAAGGGAAGGGGTTAGGCACCCTTCGGAATCCACAAATGTGGTTCCCGACTGAATTCATTTTTTTTCAAATTGAGGAAGAATATAAAATAATATACAGATAAAATAAACATGCAATAAACACAATATAATAATAATCATCGGCCTAAAGTTTGTCTAACATCAATATTCACAAAATAATGAAATAAAAGTATAATTCGAGCTTTTCGAATGGCTTCAAGGAAGCAAGTTTTGGGTACCTGTAAAGACACTTAGTAAAAGAATTAGTGTCAAATAAATAAAAATGAATAACTCCAATAATAACTAAAAATAAAAATCCGTCTTATTAACATGGTAGGCCTTGGAAATCGACGGTAATTTCTTCATCGGCCAATTTCAACAACTAAAAATATATATAAACTTGAATTAGATTTCCGTCTTTTAAAATGGGGAAAAGCCTCTAAACTTTTTCCTTGGCCATTTAACAATTTATAATATAAACTTGATTAAATTTTCCGTCTTTTAAAATGGAAAGGCCTCTAAACCCGACGGATAGATTTTTCATCGGCCCTTTTCAACATATAAATATATAAACTGAACATCAACAAAACATAACAAACTTATCCCAAAAGAATATGGAAAACAACAACCAAACTAAAATAACATAATTAGAAATGGAAACAACAATAACGTAATATATAAAAATTAAAAATAACATTAAAATAGAATAATAACAAAACCCTGAAAAGTTAAGATAGCAAATAGTTGACTAACAATTTTAAAATAATAGTAATAATAAATAAATAAACATCAAATCGTAAAATAATGCTAATATTAAAACTACAATAAACACAAATATTAATTGACTTTTAAAACTACATTAAATTAAAAAAACAAAACAAGCTACATATAATAAACAGAAAACATAAAAGAGCTGGAAATTAAATAAAACAAGGCTAAGAAAAAAAAACTTACCTGGTTCTGGATAGCGAACCGGAACTCCGAGTTTGAAAGAGACGACTCTACCGCCTCAACTCGAAAAACTACAAAAAAAAACACTTTAAAATTTTTGAACTATGGGAACCAAGAATTCTCAAAATTTTATGAGTATTCTTTTGTTTTCCCCTCCAATCCTCTTCTAAAATATTGAATGAAATGAGTTTATATAGAAACCCAAAAATCCTCAAAAAAGGTAAACTACCAATGTGGGACTATTGTAAAATTGAAAATTGTTTGAGTGACAATGTGGAAAAGACAAATTTTTTTGTATTTTTTTTTTGAATTTGACTCTAAATGTATGAATTTTAAAATCATCGGACCAAAATTTGCTATTAAATAAATAAAGCTTCAAAATCACGAATTTTTAAAATGTTAGGCCAAAATTGGGTGTCAACAGCTGTCCCTTTCGTTGTGTATGATTGATGAAAGTAATCGTGGACAACGAAAATTGACAAACCTAATTTTGACCGAACACATGACCTTTGTAGAGAATTGCGGTTGCATGTGGTGAAAGTTAATCTCAGACCTGTCTCCAAAAGGTTCCATGATGTGTTGCGTCTTTGTTGGAGTAGTTTACACCTGTTTTTTTTTTTGAATCTTTCTTTTTTTTTTAATTTTTTTTTTTTGAAGAAATTCATCCTTTCGAATGCTCTTGACAACGACTGAGATAAAACTCGTCAGCTTAAAGATGCAACTTAAATGGGACGCAGTGTCTTTCACCGTGTCGACACTTAATTCCTCTCCTCGACATTTGACGTCAGTTGACGTTGAGGGATAGATATTTCCTTTGAGATGCACGATTCTTTTTATGGCAGTGCATGATTGCTTCAGGGCATGAATATATTCCCGCGATATGTAAACTTTTGCGAGGAATTGAATCTTCTCGCGATGCATAAAATTTTGCGAAGGATGAAATCTTCTCGCGATGCATGAATTTTCTGCGAGGTATGAAATCTTCTCGCGATGCATGAATTTTCTGCGAGGTATGAAATCTTCTCGCGATGTATGAATTATCTGCGAGGTATGAAATCTTCTCGCAATGCATGAATATTAACTCGCAATGCATGAATTGACTCTCGATGCATGAATATGAACTCGCAATGCATGAATTTTCTGCGAGGTATGGAATCTTCTCGCGATGCAGGAATATTGACTCGCAATGCATGAATATTAACTCGCAATGCATGAATTAACTCTCGATGCATGAATATTGACTCGCGATGCATGAATATTGACTCGCAATGCATGAATTAACTCTCGATGCATGAATTTTCTGCGAGGTATGAAATCTTCTCGCGATGCATGAATTTTCTACGAGGTATGAGATCTTCTCTCGATGCATGAATTGACTCTCAATGCATGAATATTAGTGATGCATGGATTCCGCAAGGTATGAAATCTTCTTGCGATGCATACATTTCTGCGAGGTATGAAATCTTCTCGCGATGCATGAATTTTCTGCGAGGTATGAAATCTTCTCGCGATGCATGAATTGACTCTCGATGCATGAATATTAACTCGCAATGCATGAATTAACTCTCGATGCATGAATTGACTCTCGATGCATGAATATGAACTCGCAATGCATGAATTTTCTGCGAGGTATGGAATCTTCTCGCGATGCAGGAATATTGACGCGCAATGCATGAATATTAACTCGCAATGCATGAATTAACTCTCGATGCATGGATATTGACTCGCGATGCATGAATATTGACTCGCAATGCATGAATTAACTCTCGATGCATGAATATTAACTCTCGATGCATGAATTTTCTGCGAGGTATGAAATTTCTGCGAGGCAGGAATATTGACTCGCAATGCATGAATTAACTCTCGATGCATGAATATTAACTCTCGATGCATGAATATTGACTCTCGATGCATGAATATTGACTCGTGATGCATGAATATTGACTCGTAATGCATGGAATTGACTCTCGATGCATGAATTTTCTACGATGCATGGAATTGACTCTCGATGCATGAATTTTCTACGAGGTATGAAATCTTCTCGCGATGCATGAATTTTCTGCGAGGTATGAAATCTTCTTGCGATGCATGGATTTTCTGCGAGGTATGAAATCTTCTCGCGATGCAGGAATATTGACTCGCAATGCATGAATATTAACTCTCGATGCATGAATATTAACTCGCGATGCATGAATATTGACTCACAATGCATGAATATTAACTCTCGATGCATGAATATTAACTCGCGATGCATGAATTTTCTGCGAGTTATGAAATCTTCTCGCGATGCATGAATTTTCTGCGAGGTATGGAATCTTCTCACGATGCATGAATTATCTGCGAGGTATGAAATCTTCTCGCGATGCAGGAATATTGACTCGCAATGCATGAATATTAACTCGCGATGCATGAATATTAACTCGCGATGCATGAATATTGACTCGCAATGCATGAATATTAACTCTCGATGAATGAATATTAACTCGCGATGCATGAATTTTCTGCGAGGTATGAAATCTTCTCGCGATGCATGAATTTTCTGCGAGGTATGGAATCTTCTCGCGATGCATGAATTATCTGCAAGGTATGAAATCTTCTCGCGATGTAGGAATATTGACTCGCAATGCATGAATATTAACTCGCGATGCATGATTTTTAACGAGGCCTGAATGGCTCGATAATGTTCCAACTGTAACGAGGTGGATGTCTCGATAATGTTCCAACTGTAACGAGGTGGATGGCTCGATAATGTTTCAACTGTAACGAGGTGGATGGCTCGATAATGTTCCACTGTAACGAGGTGGATGTCTCGATAATGTTCCAACTGTAACGAGGTGGATGGCTCGATAATGTTCCACTGTAACGAGGTGGATGTCTCGATAATGTTCCAACTGTAACGAGGTGGACGACTCGATAATATTCCAACTGTAACGAGGTGGATGCTCGAAAACAGTCCAACTTCAAATGAATTTTTGAGATCCTCTCAAAAATTCTGTCCCAGTTTCCATTATGAAAAGAAATGGAAATCTTACTGGGTATATGACCGAGCCGTTGTGGCGCCTACGTATTCCGTTGGAGCAGGAATCAGGTCAAACGTAGTTCCCCTTGTGGATGATGAGTGCTGCAAAGAATCTGAAAGATTATCAGTAGAAAATGCACAATATGAACATGATGGAATATGCAAATGGTATCCTTTGCTATATTCAAAGCCTAAAGACAAGACATATCACATTTTTGGGATGGACAATTCAATGAAGTAAAATAGGCGTCTCACATATATAAGATTAACTTAACAACACCTTTTATAATGAACGACTCAAAAGACCTTCTTCTTTTTTTTCAAAAACAAAAATGCGATGAGATAGTCAAATCTTCACCACGATTGGTACCAGCAGTTAAGATTGCAGGTAAATCTTTCTTCTTTTCTTTTTTTTTTCAAGATTGAATCAAGGTAATTCCTACAGCTTCAAGTGGTACCTCAAATATACTTAGGATCAACAAGATCGGTTCATCTTGTTTCAAACAAAGGTTTGAATTGTATCAATCCTCATGTTTCAAGTGCCCTCACGACAAAGGCTAGTCCTATTTCACACATATTTGAAACATTTGATTATAAGACATTTTTTCAAAGTGCACTCACACTCACAAGAATGTTCAATGCACACAACTGTGATACCATATGCTTGACCCTTATGTAAATCTCCACTAATGTGAGAACATTTGGAATGAGATCATGTAGGGCTTGTCATTGGCTTGTAACGTAGGCTTAGAGATGGGTAGAATACTTATTTGAGATAAAAGTGACTGAATTCCTCCTTGAGCGTCACACAGAATTTGTGCTCTTAATGATTGGTACGTCTTTGACGTCAGATCCTCTTCATTGTTCTCCCATCTTTCATCTCCTTTTGAATTCTCATTTTTAACGTTTTTTCCCTCTTTTTTTTTTTTTTCATTTTTTTTTTTTTTTTTTTTTTTTTTTTTTTGAGTCCTTATTTGTTGAAGCTTTTCTTTATCCACTTCTTTATTATAATAATTTTTCCTTTTTATTTTTTTTGGAATATTTTCCTTCCCTCCTTTCACTGATCTTGTAAAGGAATTTCTTTACCTTTCTTTATTTCTTCCACCTCTTTTTTTTATCTTTTTCTCTAGAGTCTTTGCTTCCTTGACTTTGGGAGACTCAATATCTTTGCCTTTTGAAATTTCAAACATGGATCTACTCTTATGATTTGCACATTCTTGGTGCACTCAAGAAGGATGGGCCAAGAGAGGATAGTGCTTGTAAGCACTCAAAAGGGTAGTGGTTAAGATTTGGCTGTACAAATGAAGGTTTCAGACTCAAAATGGGAAAACTAGGGATTAATGTAATTTGGTAGGCTTTGAAAGGCACAATCGAGTCAAAAAAAAGGGCCTACAATCCTTTCTCAAACCAAACATTACTCATGATTTCGCCTCGAAAAACATTCAGGTCAAGTTCTAGATCAACAGTGTAACACAATTGAACTTTGATCAAAATCTCACCACACAATGCACATGAAGCATAAGGTTAGTTTTATTCTTATCTTGATTGAATGCAAGAGAATTTTCAAGCATCACAAAAGTACAAATAAGAGGTACCACGAGAATCTGTAGTTTACCGCAAAGTCAGTTTTTTTTTTTAATAAATCGAATATATTTACCTGTTCTTAACTACATGGTCCTGACCGAGTTGAAGACATGACTCTAACAGTATGCACAAAAAATTATTATTATTATTTTTTTTTTTTGAAAATGATTATACCGAACCCAAAAAGGGTTGCCTACGTATCTCAATAAACTGAGAATCAGGTACGCGTAGTTCGTGCAGATATAACTTTAAAAATATGCACAAACTATTTTATAATTTCTTTTTCGTTTTTTTTTTTGGAGAAGATAATACCGAACCCAAAAGGGGTTGCCTACGTATCTCAATAAACTGAGAATCAGGTGCGCGTAGTTCGACCAATATGACTTGAAAAATATGCACAAACTATTTTATAATAATTTTTTTTTTTTTTAAAAAAAAAGATAATACCGAACCCAAGAAGGGTTGCCTACGTATCTCACCGAAATGAGAATCAGGTACGCGTAGTTCGGCCAGATATGGCATATAAGAATTTAAAGATTTAGACAACTCAACGAAATTCCTAGGTCTAGTGCCACTAAAATTTTGTAGTCATGAAGTGCTTTTTTCTTTCCTTTTTTTTTTCACCAATATGTTTTATGGCCTCTTAATCGTCAATATTTATAATGTCTGTTGAACATAACCTACGAATTTCTACAGTAATGATTTGTTGTACTCTTTTTGAATGTTTTCTTGGATCTTTGTCTCCTTCCAATTTTCACGAGATCCAGACATTGTTATGACCATCCCCGACTGATGTCGGGGACGGTATCCCTACAAAAATATGAGAAATATGTGAGAGCAGGACCGTCATGCAAAATAATAATAAAAATAAATGGGTGTCACCTCATAGTCAAATACTCCCCTGATTTATCGTTTTGACGTGATATAATTGAGAAATGCGAGGACTCTAATTTCGCTAATCCTTTTGTCTCTTGCAACTTTGGACAAATAATAGTTTCTGAATTGAGACATAAATCAACGTTTTGCTTTGAAGAAGAACAACTCAAAAATATAAAAGTGTTAGTTACTGTACATAATGAATAATGCAAAATATTACACAAATAATGAATAAAACACATAAATACTATTTTAATTAAAGACAAACCTAATATATCACATAGCATACAAACAATTATTGCGCGTCCTATACAAATATGTGACCCTTTTATGCCTAGGGTAGGCCTATCGATTTGAAGGATGTACACGTCATTTGAAATATTTCATTGCCCCAAAACTCAAATTTATACAAATTTTATGAATAAAATCTAATGGGAATACATAATATGAGAAATATATACAAAATAATCAGTCTCACGCAGGGGTACGACCCTAAACTATGCCTCCATGAAAGATCCTTCTGCTTTCTTGATTTGTTGTCATCTTCGGGTGGCAAAATCTTCGAATAGGCTAGTAGTTGGTGAAGCTATTTCTTTAACCCAAGCAAACTATAATCTAATCGTTACACTATGAGACAATGATTTTCCCAAACAACGGATACATCCTTCAAATTTAAACACATAAGTATGAACGTCCTTTTAGGCCGTGGGCCGTTTTGGACTCAAGGTGGTCTTCTAATGGGCACAACACGCCTTGGGTGTTGGTCATCTTAGGCTGATGCTTAAATTCGGATCTGGTTTAGTTCTATCCTAGTTGACTAAGAGTGGCTTTTGAAAGACCGGGAACCCAAGCGGACAACTTAGGCTGAAATTCACGACATTCATTGGACGCATAACGAACCAATAAATTGCCGATCATTCTGAAAAAGGATTGAGTATTTTAAAGTCCGGTTGCGGTTCCGCAAACCATCCTTTAATATACTATGCATACATATTGGAAGATGCCATGAATGCAATAAAATATATATATATATATATATATACACAATAAAATAAATAATGAATAAATACAATAAACAAATAATCAACGAATATAAAAATACAAGGTATAACATAATAATAAAACAAAAATTTCTTCAATTTGAAAAATTAAATTCATATTGGTTAAAACCTCTAAAGTCCCCAGCGTAGTCGCCATTCTGTTTACATCCCTACTCTGTCAAAATAGGGCGAAACGTCGCGGCAACTCGAAAATAATTAATTGTTTCAATTTTAACAAAGTTATAAAAATAATCGAGTTTTAAAAAGAGTCGCCACCTAATTTTAGGAAAACTAGGAAACCAATTATTAATCTGCGAAACCAATTTGATTCTAGGTAAGGGGTTCAAGTTATTTCGAAGGGAAGGGGTTAGGCACCCTTCGGAATCCACAAATGTGGTTCCCGACTGAATTCATTTTTTTTCAAATTGAGGAAGAATATAAAATAATATACAGATATAATAAACATGCAATAAACACAATAAAATAATAATCATCGGCCTAAAGTTTGTCTAACGTCAATATTCACAAAATAATGAAATAAAAGTATAATTCGAGCTTTTCGAATGGCTTCAAGGAAGCAAGTTTTGAGTACCTGTAAAGACACTTAGTAAAAGAGTTAGTGTCAAATAAATAAAAATGAATAACTCAAATAATAACTAAAAAAATAAAAAATCCGTCTTATTAACATGGGAGGCCTTGAAAATCGACGGTAATTTCTTCATCGGCCAATTTCAACAACTAAAAATATATATAAACTTGAATTAGATTTCCGTCTTTTAAAATGGGGAAAAGCCTCTAAACTTTTTCCTTGGCCATTTAACAATTTATAATATAAACTTGATTAAATTTTCCGTCTTTTAAAATGGAAAGGCCTCTAAACCCGACGGATAGATTTTCATCATCGGCCCTTTTCAACATATAATATATAACTGAACATCAACAAAACATAACAAACTTATCCAAAAGAATATGGAAAACAACAACCAAACAAACTAAAATAACATAATTAGAAATGGAAACAACAATAACGTAATATATAAAAATTAAAAATAACATTAAAATAGAATAATAACAAAACCCTGAAAAGTTAAGATAGCAAATAGTTGACTAACAATTTTAAAATAATAGTAATAATAAATAAATAAACATCAAATCGTAAAATAATGCTAATATTAAAACTACAATAAACACAAATATTAATTGACTTTTAAAACTACATTAAATTAAAAAAACAAAACAAGCTACATATAATAAACAGAAAACATAAAAGAGCTGGAAATTAAATAAAACAAGGCTAAGAAAAAAAAACTTACCTGGTTCTGGATAGCGAACCGGAACTCCGAGTTTGAAAGAGACGACTCTACCGCCTCAACTCGAAAAACTACAAAAACACTTTAAAATTTTTGAACTATGGGAACCAAGAATTCTCAAAATTTTATGAGTATTCTTTTGTTTTCCCCTCCAATCCTCTTCTAAAATATTGAATGAAATGAGTTTATATAGAAACCCAAAAATCCTCAAAAAGGGTAAACTACCAATGTGGGACTATTGTAAAATTGAAAATTGTTTGAGTGACAATGTGGGAAAGACAAATTTTTTTGTATTTTTTTTTTGTATTTGACTCTAAATGTATGAATTTTAAAATCATCGGACCAAAATTTGCTATTAAATAAATAAAGCTTCAAAATCACGAATTTTTAAAATGTTAGGCCAAAATTGGGTGTCAACACAAGTAAACAGTTTTAGCAACAATAATATAATTATCGCTACGAATGCAATATTGTTTGTTTCTTACAAAATATCATTAACTTAATGATGTACACAAGAAACAAATACTTACTAAACATCATAAGTCAATCAAGCTTAGAAAAACGAAAATGAATAGAATATCAACAAGTAAAATGTTTAAAATATCGCACCAATTAATTCAAACATCATAATACATTAACCAAAACAATAAAATCCTCATAAAATCCAAAAACTATAAAACCAACAATTACTTAAATACTATAATATTAAAAAAAAATGCAACTAGCCCATCATCCTAGAATTTGGCATCATCATCTTAGAATTACCAAAATTCTTAGCCATATGAGGATTTTGTTTCATAAATTGTTTAAGCATATCTTGATTCTTAATCTCCTCACTTGATGGAAGTCCCATTTGTTTTTGTCTTTGATCAAACATCATTTTTTCAACTGCTGCTCTTGTTTCTGTGTCCAAATCAGACAATTTACTTGGTTCTGGCTCTACTTTTTGTGTGTCAATTTCTTCTCCACCTTTAAACAAACTTTTCCACCAATCACATTTGTTTTGTTTTGTTAAAAGAATTGAAATCTCCTTTTGATCTTCTAAACTCCAATAACATTCATCAACTTTAACTCCCTTGAAATATTCACCATCTAATATTAGTGGTTGGTTTTTTAGTCCAACTTTGAGAGTATTGGCCTTGATTTCCACAATTATGAATCTTGATTTTGTACCTAAGGTGAATAAAATCGGAAATTTCGTTAGGGATATTCAGATACTTTTATTGCATACGATAGTAACAAAAAATCAATTCAAAAGGTACTAACAGATTGTTATGATCGGAATTTAAACATGTGATCTGAAACATATTAAATAAGCTATCTAAAACAATCCCTAGACGTACTAAAGGAATTCAACGATATATATATAGTAAGAGAAATTAATAATTTATTGTATATGATAATAGCAAAATCAATAATCCATGTAAAAGGATTTAAAAGGTACTAATACATTGTCACGATCGAAATTTAAACATATTTTTAAATTAGCTAATCTAAAGCAACCTCTAAACGTACTAAAGAGATTCAACAATTTATATATAGTCAGAGAAATTTATTGTGGATTTAATAGGTACTAATACATTGTCACGATCGAAATTTAAATATATTATCTGAAACATATTTTTAAATAAGCTATCTAAAGGAATCCCTAAACGTATCGAAGGAATTTAACTATTTATATATAGTAAAAAGAAATTTCTTTTCGCCTTATAAAATACGTAATAAATTAAATTATTATATACCTGGAGGAACTGGGACATTGATGGTAACTTCTTGAAGAGATTGTCCCCATGAATAATTCTCCATATCAAGTCCATTGGACTTATTTGGCTTAAGTTTCTCTTCTTTTGGGGTTGAAGATGAATTTTCTTCTTCTTTAGGGGCTAAAGTAGAATTTTCTTGTTCTTTCTCAATAATCTCCATGCTTTGTTCTTGATTTTCTTCTTGATAATCTGAGAGAATTGCCATTATTGAAAAAAAATATATTAAACAATTTTTTATCACAAGTAGAAGAGAAAATTATGTGAATTGATGTGAGATTTGGGAGAATAATTGGGTGTATATATAGGGAAAAATAAAATTAAATCCGTTTTTGTTAAGAATTATAATCCTTAGTGTAGTGGGAAAATAAAATCCTTAAAATTATTAATAACCGAATTAATTACCTTTTTTTTCCTAATTTTTATTTATTTATTTTTCTAGAATTTCGAATTAGTAAAAGGAAAGAAAAAGAAATATTTAGTGTGAATTAAATTTTATATTAAATAAAAGGTAAGTTTTTCCTAACTAATTAATGATTTAGGTAACTTTATTTTTTTTATTTTTATGTTACTAGTTAATCAAATGAGGGGTGCAGTGAGATAAATAAAATTAATTTATTTTTTATGTTATTCGAGTTTTAGATGTGTAAAATATTCTTGTTAGATAATGATTTCCCTTAAATATGTCTTAATCAAATAAAATTACTCTACTTTTTAATTATAAGATTCAGTTGAAGTCCTAAATATACAAATATTCTCGTTAGATGATGGTTAATTTCCCTTAAATATGTCTTATAGGAAATAGGATTATTCAGTTTTTAAATACGAATATTAAATATTGAGTGAAAAATAAAAAATAACAATAAATAGGAAAAATTATGTATTATTTCCACAATGTTTGGCTCATTTAATTAATGGGAAAGAATTAGAAATAAGGGGCGAGACCTTTTTTCTTCTAGGTGTCGTTAACGTTCAATATTTATATTAAAATTTTTATTGATTTGAATTTGTGTCACATTAACGCTGTAACTTTTTTTAAAAATATGACATATTATTAAGAATTAAATTATATTTTTTAGGGTATAATTCAATCAATAACGAGTCTCACGGTATGTTAGTTGTTATTAACACTCAGATTTCCTTTTCTTTCTCTAATAATTTACTATAAATACACTGTTTTTTTTATAAAAAAATTAATTAACACATCAATTCACTAATTTTTTCCTCTTTTAATTTACTAAAAAAAATGGCAATTCTTTCAGACTATACTGAAGGTGAAAATCAATCACAAGCCAAAAAGGTTGTTGAAGAAGAAATTAAAGAAAATGAAAATCAAGAATCAATTGACACTTCTTCTTCTTCTTCTTTAGATGAAAAAAAAGAAGAAATTAAAAAATTAAAGCCAAATCAATTTAATGGTCTTGATATGGAAAATTATACATGGGGACAAACTCTTCAAGATGTTACTATTAATGTCACAGTGCCACTTGGCACAAAATCAAGTTTTTTAGCTGTGGATATCAAGAACAACTCCATCAAAGTTGGACTCAAGAATCAACCACCAATTGTTGAAGGTATGTAATTAAATAATTTTATTCTATATACGTAAATATCGAAGCAGATTCAGAATTTAACATTTATTAAAATCGGTATATGTTTAAGATATCGTATCAAAATAATGGGATCAGATGAATTCACAACTTTATAAACTAGATACGTTATTAGATAACATGAAATAGGATTGTCACACTTTCTAAAATACAAATGAGTTCTGAATCACAAATAACCAGTAAGATTAACTATATTAAAAAGCATATACATAAATTATACAAAGTTATACGCACATTATACATATGTTGTTTATTTTTAGTTTAATCAGATAGTTGAGCCGGTATTTTGATTGATTTTTTTCACATATATATGTTTGTACTTCCTGTCAAGTTAAACTAGTATATGTTTTAGACACATTTACTTGCACTTGCAATAACTTTATATTTCTCGAAACAATATACGAATAATATCTTTTACTTTATATTTCTCGAAACAATATACGAGTAATATCTCTTTAAAGACCGATTTATTTTGGTAACAAGGTGAACTATTGGAGGCTGTGAAAGGTGATGAATGTTTTTGGAGTTTAGAAGACAAAAAACAAGTAACAATTCTCATGACTAAAAGGAATCAATCTGATTGGTGGAAAAGTTTGTTCAAAAATGGGCCTGAAATTGACACACAAAAAGCTGAGCCAGAGCCCAGTAGGCTATCAGAATTGGACTTAGAAACAAGATCAGCAGTTGAAAAAATGATGTTTGATCAAAAACAAAAGCAAAAAGGGTTACCAACAAGTGATGAGATACAAAATCAAGATCAAATCAAGAAGATTATGGAAGAAAATCCTGAGATTGCTAAACATTTTGCTAATTCACCTGCTAATGCTAATGGTAAAGGTGGAATGTCTAATATTAGAATGATGTCAAGTGGCGGCGGAATGATGCGTTAAGTGAGAACTTGATGATGAGTCGAACTATCTACAGGTCTTGTTTTTATTGTTATATCAGAAGTTACTTCATGTTTTAGTTTTTTTTTTTTTATATTGTTTTTCGAGTTTGTGGGATTTGAATTATGTTACCAAATGTTTGGAAGCAATTTTCCTAGTTTTAATTGTTTGAAACACGATATATAATCACAATGTACGTGTTTGCAAGTGATTTATTTGTTGAAAATGAGTCGAACCATTAATATGTCTTGTTTTTATTGTTACATCAAAAGTTACTTCATGTTTTAGTTTTTTCTTTTTCTATTTTTTTTTCCGAGTTCTTATGATCCCAAATGTTAAGAGGAAATTTTCCTAGTTTTAATTGTTGAAACATGATATATTCATAACGTGTGTTGACAAGCGATTTATTTGTTGGAATTGAATCAATCCGCTTACATGTTTCGATTCTACTTTCATATCAAAAGTTAATTAAATCACGTATTGCTTGACATAAATATAAATTATGAATTTATTTATCTTTAATCGATTTCTTGTCACGATTTGATAAGCCTATACTAAACTATACTATTCTTCTTTTTTTCTTCATGTCTATGTTCTTTTCTATTGATTTTGGGGCGGTCTAATTTGAATTAAAAATTTCTTATTCATTTTTTAATAATCAATATGTAATTAACTATTGATATAAAATTGAAAATAAATTTTTTTAATAAATCAACTCATCATGCCTCGAGATAAGTTTAAACTTATACTTTATCTCCATAATGTGATCGATGATATACGTAAAAAGTCCGAAAATGAATCACGACTGAAACAATCCCTTACAAGACTCCTCCTTCTTGTCTTAACATGATTTTATTAATTCAGAATTTGCAGCTTTAAATAATTAAAAAAAAAAAAAGTGAACATCAAATTCAGTTATAAAAAATTCCCAGCCACCAAAAAGTAGTAATTGTTTTTTTAAAAAAAATAAAAATCAAAATAAATAAAAATAAAATACTATAAGGGCAATAAAGTCATTTGACTATGTTATTCCTCTTCAGCACCTTGGAATCTTTTGTAAACTGATCTCTGCTCATTGAACAGTAAAGAAAGAAATGATTTTGACACAGTTGAACTACTAACTGCAGAAATCAATCCCCACAATCAAAACCTTAAAAACTCAATTTCCCTTCATATTTCTCCACAAAAAGATTTCCCCTTTATCACACTACTTTAGTTTTCCCAATTCAAGAAACCTATTATTGGTTTGAAGGTCAGTTTTTTTGATATATATATGGTCTATAACAATGTTCTTTCTTGATTTTGTATGGGTATTTGCTAAAAAGTTGTGATTTTGGGTATACCCTTTAGCTTTTCTTGGACAAATTTTGAGTTGTTTGTAGTGTTGATTGATTTTATTTGGATTTGTGGTAAAGAGCTGAAATTTGGGTTTTGGGTATTTGAGTTGTTGTGTATGTGATGCTTGAGCTGCTTAGAGTTTGTTGATTTGAGTAGTGGAGTTAGTTTTATTTGATGAAAGTATGTTGGTTGAGAAAAGGAGTGATTTTTAGTATACTCATTAGCTTTTCTTGGACAAATTTTGAGTTATTTGAAGTGTTGATTGATTTTATTTGAGTTTGTGTAAAGAGCTGAAAATTTGGGGTTTTGGGTGTTTGAGTTGTTGTGTATCTGATTCTTGAGCTGCTTGAAGTTTGTTGATTTGAGTTGAGTAGTGGAGTTAGCTTTGTTTGATGATGCTGCCACTACCAAGAAAGAAAAAGTTTGTTGGTTGAGAGAAGGAGTGATCTTTGGTATACCCTTTAGTTTTTCTTGGATAAATTTGGGTTATTCGTAGTGTTGATTGATATTAGTTGGATTTGTGGTAAAGAGCTGAAATTTGGGGGTTTTGGTTTTTGAGCTGTTGTGTATGTGATTCTTGAGCTGCTTAGAGTTTGTTGATTTGAGTAGTGGAGTGTAGTT
Organism: Solanum habrochaites; assembly: GCA_027704765.1. Taxonomy (NCBI): domain Eukaryota; kingdom Viridiplantae; phylum Streptophyta; class Magnoliopsida; order Solanales; family Solanaceae; genus Solanum; species Solanum habrochaites. The sequence continues at coordinate 76,526,737 of JAKWJA010002497.1, forward strand.
GTATTTGATGATGCCACAACCTAGAAGAAAAAAGTGGACTGAGGCAGAAGAAAGAACTCTAATTGATAAGTATGGTGAGATGTTATGTGATGGGACTTTAGCTAAAATGAAAACTAGGGAAAAGAAGTATAGACCTATAGCTTTACATGTGAATTCTGTGCACAATGTTCGTGATCCGATCATGTATCCATGGCAATGGACTTGGAAGGATGTGTCTACTAAAGTGCAGAACATGAGGCATCAGTATACACTGGTGAAGCAGAAGATTAAGAAGCCAAATTCTGGGGAGGAGTCGGGTGCTGGGGAGGAGTTCGATTGGATGGAGGGGCTGACTCATTGGTCGAACTTTTTAAGGTATAAGGAAGTGTTTGGGGATGTCAATACACTTGTCTTCAATTGTAGCGACTCCATGGCGGTTGTAGGAGATGGAAATGAAAATAGTGGGGGATTTGATGGGAGTGGTAATGGTATGGGGATTGATCAATTTGGGCATCTAGGTCATGCTGGGGACGGTGATTTTAATGGAGTTATTAATGGGATTGATCATGGTGTTACAGGTATGGAGTTTGATTATGATGGAGAAGAAGGAGAGGAAAATTTCAATGGTAGTATCAGGAGGAATAATCATTTGAAGGAAGATGCGGATAGTGGATTTGTTTACGAAGACATCGAGCCAACTGGATCTGATACGAGAAAAAAGAAGAAACTAAAAGGGGTGGAGAAGAGGGCATGGGGTTTTCTTGCAACACAGTTGGCACAGTTAAAGGAAATGGAAGCTCGGTTTGAGCAGCGTGAGGCTGAGAGGGAGCGGGAGCGGCAGAGGAGAGAACATCTTAGAATAGAACTTGAACAAGAACGTGAGAGAAAATGGGAAGAAAGAGAAAGAGAGAGGGAGGAAAGGGAGAAAGCGAGGGAGAAGTTGCAGAGACAGAGAATTCAAGAATGGGAAGCAATGGAGAAGGAAAGTGAGGAGAGAGAGAGGAGGAGACGAGAGGAACAGCTTATATTTGAGAGAGAACGTGAAGAAAGAATGCACAAGAGGAGATCAGATTGGAAGAAGAGGATTGACGAGACGTTAGGTCAGCATCGAGTTGAAATGAGCCAGGTCCAGACTCGGATACTTCACGAACAACAAAATCTTGCTAGTCAGCTTCTTGGAATTTTTTCTCAGTGGACTGGTCATCCATCTGGGCTTTCTGATCACACAGGAGCTAGCAACCATTATCTTTCACAAATGATGCAAAACTTGCACCATGTCAACGGTATGGTTCATGGTGATGCAAGGGTTGTAGATGATGCTCAAGAAGACCAATTTATCGTCGATGGATAAATAAAAGCAAGCTCCTTTTAATATTTACATCGATCACCTGAATAGGGAAGGCACATGTACCTTGCAAGGCATGAACAAGTGTAAAGGTCAGTAACTTGTAATTGTATTATTTGATATTAGGTTTCTACTCAGTGCTTATGTATTTGAATGATGTTTCCCATATCCCCTTTTTAATGTAGCCAATATAGAATGTAGAGTTCTTGGCCTTTTAAGTTTTTATGTCGCCATTGTTCAATAAAATATTTTGATATATTTATATAATACCATCATTTTTTTAGTGAACTTTCTTATTTGGTTGTTGTTGTTGACTGGTTCACAAGTAGAATGTAGTGTGCATTTCCAGCACTACCCTTGGTTCCGAAAGTGTCTCTACACGTCTATTTAGGTGGTAGCTTTATCTGCCTTTTCTGATTAGTGGAACATATGTTATCTTGACGAGAACTCCATATTTATCACATTTTCTATGAAATCTCTGAATGTACTCCTTAGTTATCACCAAATGGCTCTTAGGCCAAAAATGATGTCAAAAGATGAAACTAAACTATTTTAGATAATCACTAATTACTAAGTGAGGTCCAACAAAATCTCGCGTTGAAATATGATTAAAATGTTTGGTCTTGCACCAAAAATATATGCTGGTGATCCAAGACTTCAAGAGTTTAACATTGATTTCTGTCGTCATATTATAAGTTTATGCTTTTATTTCCAGGCTATTACCATAAAAAACTTGACAATACGTGTTGAATTGCACTTAGAACCTATGTGTTGGAAATCTTCTAGAATACCACAGTGTGTGTGCTGGATCATCCAAAAGTAGTCCTTTTTGGAGATCCGACACGGATGTGGCAGCAATTCTGAAGAATCTGAGCAACAGAACTTACAAGTATCAATTTGATGTCTTCAAGATTCCACATGACATACACAACTCATAAGGCATTAAAATGATCAAAGTAAATTATCTTTAAAACATTAGTTTACCTATCTATTATAAATACAACAATAACTTGAACCAACCAACTGTACAAAGTAACAAGAGAATCTTGATACAGGCAATGACCTGTATACACAAGGAAATGCTAGTCTAGAACAACAAAATTTCAGTTCTTTTCTCATATTATCTGTATATATAGTTCGAAGAAGCATGTGATTGGATATTGGTTTCCACACTGTTAAATCTTTCGAAAGCCAAAATAACAATAAGAATGATATAGAAATGTCCTCTTAGTATAGCATTGGCTTCAACAAATACCATCACACCTCATTTTTGCTTTCTGTTTTATCCAATGAGAAATGCTTCTATCTTCCTTCTTCATGAGTTTCTCCATCTTCCCTGTGCTCTCGTGATGATGCAATTACCAATCAAAACCCTACACCACTTGCTTCAAACCTCAACTGTAACTTTTGTGGTTTTACTTTCTTGCTTACAATCCATATCTGTTGTTGGAACGATAACAGGTAATGGTATGGATGGATTGTTCCCCATGTCCTTTGTTTTATGAAGGAGAAAAGTACCACAGAGGATAGTTACAAAACCACATAACTCTGTAATTATCTGTGTCGCATTCTGATGAACATAGTCCTGAATCCCAAAACATATAACCAAATTAGAGAAGTGTGGAGTTACAACATTCCGATCAAATGAAAACACGAGAACAATACAGTATATACTCATTAGGAAATAGATAAGCTGATGATTCAATTAGAGTTCATCTTCCTAACATTTTGATCACAATTAAGTTGCATGGACTCTTCACTTTCAATGAGGCACCCGTGTCAGATTCTTCAAAAACACACTACTTTTGGAGAATCTGACATGCACCCGTTGACATTTTTGAAGAGTCTTAAGCAACATAGCAAATCCTTTGTCATGCTTCTTGAAAAGTAAGCAAAGTTCGTTTTCTCTCAAACATCATTTCTTTCCCTTTATCCAGTTATTTATCCTCAGTAATGTTTCATTACTGCAACTACAAATGACCAATCCATGTGAACTCAAAGAAATGAAAACTTATAAAACTAGAAATTCTGAAGAGGCATAACCACAAAACTTAATGTTGAATCACCTTAAACATTATCATGCTTGCAAGAATGGTCAGTGTTGTAAACATGACATAGTATATCGGGGAAACCACAGCAGTGTTAAATGTGTCAAGTGCCTGCAGAACATACAATAGTCATGTTAACATTTATATTTGCAAAAAAAACAAGTATCAAGTAAGATGAGAAGACATAAATTTGAGATTGAGACGTAGTTGATCAATTGATATGGTTTAGAGAAATTATGTAAAAATGGCACTAGATGAGAGGTCTGACTAACTTATCCAAACCAAATCAACATATCAGAAAACCAATTTTACTTGGAATACTAAAATTATAAGGGAAGGCAATGTGGGTACCTTGTTCAAATAATTCAGCTGCAAAAGGCAAAAGATGAGGACAAGCACTATAAAAACCCATGTCTCAAAATACTTAAATTGATTTTGCCCTCCAATTGTGAGCTTTATAGCAATTCCTATTGCTTTGACACCCATAACCTGAATAACCACAAGAAAACAACCATGAGATAAGATGTATGAAATGTACACATGGAGCAGTGGACTACTACAGTACATGAAAGAGAATAACAGACCGTGAGAGAACCCGCAAGTGAACAGATCCCGATGTAGACAACCAAATGAGACTGCCCAAAACGAGGCACATACCGGACAATAAGGATAAGTATCAGCACCAGAACTGAGAAAGTGTAGGCGAGGAAACCTGTTCTTGTCAAAAACCTTTTGGTTAGTTAACGTAAACAAAGCATGTTGGAAAATAGCATCTGGCTTGTAATTTGTAAATCCATCACTTCACTATACTTATTTGCAGAAGATTTGTTTGTTATGTTAGTGTTCAGATAGGTAAATCTAGAGTTTAGAAAGTCGATGGGTTTAAAATGGTGTGGTCTTGTTAGATCTATACGTTTTTTCGAAAAGATTTCATATGTATACATAAATTAAAAATGACGACATTTGGTAGAAAGTGCAGTTAGCACTGATTGAGCATAAAATGAGAGAAGGTCCTTGTCCTACATCGACCTGCATATGCATCAGGCCTGTAGGTGTGAAATTATGGTGAGTAAAGGTGTTAAAAGAAGACGAGTTGTTGGGATAGACGCGATGGAAGAAGAAGATCCATATAACTGGTATCTACTAATGGAGTAGGATTCAGTTTTGTTAGAGAACTTCTAATATTATAAATTTTACTATTATTATTCATATATTTAACTCATTTTACCCTTTAATTTTATTTGGTATGCTGATGACATTAGTGAACTTATATGGAGAAGTGAGGATTCATATAGTCGACCCAATTTGTTTGGGATTGAGGTGTAGTAGTACATAGTGTCGTAGTCCGAACCAAAAGTGACCGGTTCAATTGAACCGGCAGAACGCCTGTGCGAATAATGGAAGAATGTAACTGGCAATCAACTTGAATATACCTGGCGCTGTTGCTAGGTACCAAACATCCTTGACAGATTGAATACTCTTCTCTAATGGGGCATGTAAGACGATAGTGACGGATCCAACCACGCAGAGGAGACAACCAACTATACCAAACATATGCAACCTCTCCTTCAAAATAAAATGGGCTAACACTGCACTGCACATGAAAGTTATATCAGTATTGAAATATAGAGTTATGTGTTCGGACTCTTCATACATGTTGCTGGATCCTTTAAAATTAGTGTATTTTGGAGGATCTAACACAGGTGCGGCAGCAGGATGAGCTTGTTTGATTAACATCTCTACCCAATGATGCTACATAACGACGTACCTGACAATCATACTTAAAGCCCCTAAAGGTGTCACAAGAACTGCCGGGGCATATGCATAAGCTGCAAAGTTAGCTCCCTCTCCAACAATCACTACAAGAATTTGGAAGAATAGCGTTAAATAAAACCATCAGTATTTCACAGATAAGTTCATATATCAGACTCTTTAATACAACTTATCCATGAGTTTTTTCATGATATTCTGTGTTTTTTCTTCTTCCTAAAGCATGTTTCATAATACATGTAGGTTTTGTCAGACATACAACAACTACAGTGCAATCCCGAGCAAGTTGTAATTGGCTATCTGTTCAATGTATTCATGCTAATAGTTGTAAGAATGAGTTGTATGACTCTTACTAGATAACATTCCAGCCCACCAACAAGGTTCCAACAAGTAGGAATGGCCTCCTGAACCTGTTCAACATTCAACATAATTGGTAAGTCATAATAACAGGGCAAATTTGCCTGACCTCAACAATAAAAAGAAGCCAAATACTTTGATTGTATTAGACTTTTGGTAGTTCCTGCAGTGTTTGCAAATGATGCAGTATTCTAGTTAAACTACCTTTGAATGTCTAGTACCAGACTTGTAATAGTATTTTGGTAGAATGTCTGCGTGTATTAAACTACCTTTGAATGTCTAGTACCAGACTTGTAATAGTATTTTGGTAGAATGTCTGTGTGTATATTTAGTTGGGTGAATGGACTGGTGATCTGCTTATAGACTTGGGGAATCTTCCCCTCGAGCCCTCACGAGCTAGCTTTTGGGGTTGCATATCATTGTCCAGCTAACCAAACTAAACTATATGTATTTAAACCATATATGAAGTATACCCTATGGGAAATTTGAAGGAATGAAGGTTATTACTAGTATGTTAAACTCATGCTTATGTAACTTTGAGCATTAACACATAAAAAGGGCAGCGCGGTGCACTATATTCTCCGGCTATAACCAGGGACATTGAACTTGCATTTTTGCGAGAGACTATTTACATGGCTAGAGACAAAGGCACGTTGCCATAATGGACATAATTAACTACTCTATACAAAGTTAGCCATGTGTTGCGGATTCTCTGAATACAAAAGTCTGATATTTAAGGGGAGAAAGATGCAAGCCTATTATTCATCGAGTTTTGAATCATGGTGCGAGAAAAAGAATAAACCTGCTCTTTTTCCATTTGCACCAGCCTTCTTTAGACCTTGTTTTTTAATAACAAAGCTGGAACCAATAAAAATACTGGATGATATTGCTAATATAACTCCATGAACATTATTAGATACCCCCTCCATTTAATTAAAAATGGAGAGGAATAATAATAAGATAATAATTCTTGATATTCAAATGCCAATTCTTTCCAACAAATAAAAAAAACCTGCATATCAAAAAACCAAATTAATAATTACTTACAAGAAAAGTAATTACAAAGCCAAAAAATAAAATAAAAAACTCAAACCTTATTCTTGATAAATATCCAAGAAAATATAAAATTTGGTAAATTTATGATAAAGAATGGATTCTTTTAAGTTATATTGCTAAAATATATCCTTTTCAATATTTTTCAACTTTTCTTTGATGAGTTTATTTTGTTCGTAAGAAATTATGGAAAAGAAAAAATGTTTCTTTTTATGTTTTTCCGCTCTCTTTCTCTCTCCTCTTTCTGCATAAAATTGCAGAAATGAGAAGAGAAAGAGAGGGAAGAAAGAAAAAAAAGAGATGATATCTTTTTTGCTAAGAGAAAAAAATTAATTAGTCATTTATGTGAATTTTTAGAAGAATTTTGAAAAAAAAATTGCTTCAAGTTAACATTAGCCACTTATTTGATCGAATTTGCTCCTATAATATTGCATGTGTTTTTTGTCACCTTCAATTTTAGAAGAAATAAATTTAAAATTCCACTATATAAAGGATTAAGAATTATTTATATTTCTAATTTGTAGATTTCTATAGATGTATAGTTTATTCAAATTTAAATTCATAGTCAAAATAAAAAAGTTTCACTCTCACTAACACACTTTGTTTGAATGGGTTTGTGAATTGCCTTGTAATTTATCATATCATAATATATTATGTTTATATTGTATCATACGATATTATTTTAATAAATATAACGTTTAATGAATTGTATTATTTCTCGTCATTATATAATATCACATACTCATAATTTAAATGATAAATCTATTAAAAAAAAAGAGAGAGAGAGATATGAGATAAATCTACTATGAAAAATGTGATCACACAATATTGGTATAAAAAAATACCACAATTAGTAACGATTAAAATGAACATAATACTTGTACTAACAAACAATGATAATAATCATCCAAACAAGATATAAGTACGTACCACATAAATCGAGAAAAAATGAGTAGTTTTTTTTAAATATCAAACAAAGAATTCATATTAATTAAACTAATTAGCTATAACTATACTTAATAGTCCATTAAACATCAACTTTTGTAATTAGTAAAACTAATTAGACTAGATTAGAATTTAAACAGTTAGGTTTTTTTTTCTGGTCTAATCAGTCATCAGTCATCACACTCTACCAGCCGCACGCCGCGGTGGCGGCGGCGTCTCCAAGTAAATTCGAAGAAGAAGAATCAACGATGAAAGGCCGAACGCTACCTGAGTCGGCCATCGGTAATCGAACTCTTGTACTCCAAGAGAAATAGAAAGTGAGCAGAGTCCGTACAAAATCCCCAAATCAGTACTAACGGCCCTCGTCCTCACGATCATCAGCGAACAGAAAAAGCCTATGGCAGTGGCGGAGAAAGAGAGGAATGCAGATAATCGAGGAATGTTGAGATATTCTTCCTTCAGAAGCTCGAGTATAATCGGAGAGACCATCAGTCCTATGCCGTCGAAGGCGGAAGTAAAGCGAGGCATAGTCATCACTGCCGGAAAAGGATTTCTATCGCGGAGGACCGATATGAGTCCGGTTAGAAGTAGCGGCATTGCTACGGTAGAAACGAACCACAACGCATGGATGCGAATAACAGCCATGGCTAGGAGAAAGAAAATCAACGCGAAAAACGACCAGATCTTTTGCTCTGTTCTCATTTTCTGTTAGTGTTTAGAGAAAATTGAAGGAAGTAGAAATATGATCGGAACAAAGCGAACTCTCAAAACTCCGTCGGCGCAGCTCCGGCCTCTTCCCGGTTGCCGATTGCGCGGCGCCGATTGAGGAAGAAGGGATTGCTTTGTTTATTGAGACTGGGACCCCCAATTCCTGTGGCCGATTGTGCCCATAAAGTAAAAAATTACCAAATTTTTTTCCTAATTTACCCTCTAGTTTTATTTTTAGTGGCACAGTTATATAATTAAGAGTTGGTAAAAATTAAATCGATGATCAAATTGAATTAAAAAAAATGTTATTAATTATATATATATTGACGGAGTTAGAATTTTGATCTAAGGAATGTCAAAATGTAAAGTAAGGAAATTAAAATGTAAAGAAGTAAAATTGCATACAAGTGCATATCCACCTATTTGTATAATTCTTCTCATGTTAGCAATTACTATTTCAATTTTATGAATTTCTTGTTCGTATCAAATTGTTAGAGAAGTCGTACATTTATAGTAGGAGCTAATTAAAAGCCCGTTTGGATAGACTTAAAAATAATAATTTTTAAGTCAAAAATAAAAAATTAAGTTAAAATAACTTATTTTAAGTCATTTTTTATACTTTGTTAAACACTTCGTTAACGTATTTCAAATCATTTTTTATATTTGTCAAACACTTTCAGAAGTAAAAATCTCTCTTAGAGTAAATTTGATCAACTTTTAAGTCAATCCAAATGGACTCTAAATAAAAATTCAATAAATAATATCTTATTTATTTTGTTATTAATTTATATATTTAAAAATCAAATCTAATAAATCGAACAATATATACATCGAATCAAACCGACCAATGCTCATACGAAGAATTAGGTGTTGGTTGGTGGAGTAGTGCGGTACTCACTACTAAGTGTGTCTTCCACTATAGAAATAAAAAAAAAAAAAAAAAGACACGATAAAAAGTAGTAGAAATAATAGAACCAAATGTACCAATCCACACAAAAAAAAAGTTAAAAAAAAATGGAAGCTCCAAATTTCATAAAATTGTTCTATTTCTTGACATTTTTTGTTACCATTTTATTTATTGCTACATCTGTTAGTAGCCATTCACAATGCAATGATACAATAGCAAAGTGTAATGATGAAGATATGGAGTTTTTAATGGAATCTGAAATTAGCAAAAGATTTCTTGCAGAAAGAAAAAAATATATATCTCCTGGTGCTCTGAAAAGAGATCAACCGGTTTGTAACGGCGGCGGAAGCGGCCAACCGTATTCCCGGAGCTGCCTTCCGCCGCCGTCGAATCCGTACGATAGAGGTTGTTCTAAGTATTATCGTTGTAGAGGTGATCAATAATGAATGAGCATATGAATTTTATGTTTTTCATTTGTGTCTAATTATTATGATGTTATATTGTTGTGTTTTTTGAATGAATTTTGCTTTTTTTTTTTGTGGTGTTATTTGGATCAGTTCTCGATTTGTACGTGTTATTTTTGTACATGGATTATATTAATTTTTTTTTTGTATCGTTTCAATTTTATTATATGTTTTTGAATTGATGTTTTGATGGCTAGATCACGCATCTTCAAACGACCTCTTTGGACGAAGGTTGAAATTGCACTTTCAGAATAAAAATCACTCGTATTTAGCTATTGTTTGATCATAACTTTTTAAATATTGTTGACAAATATTATTTGAGTGAAAAATTTGGGTGAAATTCCACCATATGTTTGGCGATAGGATTTAGAAAGTATATTTAATTTTTTTAAAAATTGTTGGGACTTCTTTTATATTTGTCCCTTTTTATTGAGTATGCACAAATGCACACTTAAATTTATATAAAATTTTGTTTAGTAGTTGATTAAATGAGTTATGCGTGTTAAAATTTGTACAAGTAATATCATATTTGATAACTGATTTAGAAATGTGTCGATGAAATAAATGTGATTTCACTTAAATAGAAGAGCTTTACATATATTACAAATTCAGTGTGACATACACAGTAAAACCACAAGTTTCTTCTTTTTGCATTCCAAAAAAAGGAAGAAGATTCTTCTCCATTACTAAAAATCAATAAATTACACAGTTCAATCTCTTACAATGTTCAATGGAATGTTAATCAAAGAGACACTATATTCACTATACATTGAAAAACTTGATTCAATTTTTTAAACTAAGCTTAGTGCAACTCAAAATATTACCACTATACAATGGAAAATTTGGTTACATAAATTAAACAAAATTTTGTATAGAAGCTACTGCTATCGAAGATCGATGCTCCATAGATCCTATAATAGTACACATTCTACTACATCCATCTTCCCATCTTCATTGCCATCATTTTCCTCTTCTTGTGTGCTTTATGCTTTTCTGATATCCTCAGCTTTCTCTTGGCGTTTCTCATAGGATTGACGACAGCAATGACCTTCTCTTCTTGTTTCCTCTTATCCCTCTTCGATTTGATATTCTTCCTTATATGACTGTAGATTTGGACAAAAATATGTGTTCCTATAACATTGCTTATGCTCCCCCGCACTCCTTCAGCCAGTTGTTTCACGTCGTCTGTGGAGATGATGTAAACATAATCATCAAATAGAATAAGGACGACAAAGTTTAATCACTCGGAAGCCAAAGAGGAAGTGAAGAACATTTGTAAATAAGATAGTATGGACAGACAAAACAGCAAAGTTTGCAAGAGATTGAATGAGACCATACCTGAAATAACTTTCCCGGCAAATCCTTCACAAACTTTGTACAGGGGCAACAGCATATGATATGCAAAGCTTTGGCAATCAACCTCACCTTCAGGGGACAACAATCTACTCTGATCTATAAGCTTTGGTGAAACTGATTTGAAACAATTGAAGATAATTCTCATCTGCAAAAAAATGTGCACATTCCACAGCATGAGAACAGGCACTCCTAGAGCACTATATATGAAAGAGTAAGGCCGAAAATATTTTATTTGGAAAAACAGCGAGAAAGTAAATTACATAGCAATGACTAGGCTATGAATTTTTTTGCAAGTTGAGCAAACAGAGATACCCTTATATAATTACCCACCTGCATATCCTCCACATGAAGGGAAATCTTTCCCATTGTCTTAAGCAAATAAGAAATGACCAAGTAGCGCTGGCCTTCATCTTCTTGATCACTAAGGTCAGACAAAAGAGACAAATAGATGTTTTTCCCTTTCCTTGAATCAAGCTGTTGAAAAGCCTTAAGTAGAAGGCCCTGCTCGTCATGTTCAATGGTGGACCAGAACTTATCTTTACATTCATTTTTTCCTAAGAATGAATGCAGAGAGCAAATTGAAAATACAAGATTTTGAGTAATGAGATCACTGGCAGCATCATCAGTCTGCAGCACCTTCAGTTGACAACAAAGAGAAGTAGCTACAAAGAAAAGTCTACTTGGCCTCATCAAAAAGTAAGTTCCTTGTGGCAGTTCAAGGTTTTCTTTACAAGCCTCAGTCACAGTGGCAAAGTAGCAAGCCACAAGACGGTTTGATATGTTGCGCAACCACAGATGCGGATGCAAAAGCAACTCACAGATTGCTTCCCACAGATCCTATGAGATGTCAGTAAAAATAATAGTCAGAAAACAAATATGAATTTATCCACAGAATAGGACAAGTTATTGGCAATCTGGAAATGGGAGTGTGGTAAGCTGTGGAGCATACTTTCCCAGTACAACAATAACATACCTACTGAAATCCCACTAAGTGGGGTCAGGGGAGAGTAGAGTGTACGCAGTCCTTACCACTACCTCGTGGAGGTAGAGAGGCTGTTTCCAAAAATTCTTCGGCTCAAGTGCATCAAACCAAAGTAAAAGTATCCTCTTCAAATTTAAGCCCAGTATACAATTCAAACTCTAAGCACTTGATTTTCAAATACTTCTTAACTTTACACCTAGTCTGTAGTTGCAATCTATCTTTTGGCATGCTGCCTAAGTTTGAGGATCAAAGCAATTTCACTGAAGTGGTTTTAGCCACACCAAAAAGTAATTCATTTCTTAAATCTACCAAAAAGCAAAATGAGGTCCAGTGGTTTTCACATAAGTCCCCTCGTACATATGCTAAGTTGGACATATTATGGATGCTTGGTTTTAGCTCTCCTATATTTTAAGACCATAGCTAAAATAATGAAACACAACAGCACTAGCACTAATGAAATAAAGGATAGAGAGAAAATATAGTAATTTTTTTCATTCTACAGAGACTAATATCCATTCTATAGAAGATAGATATAGAAGATATTTTATCTTTTTACATTCTACAGAAACAAACATCCAATATGTACTATAGAGTATCAAAACAATGTCTCAAAAGGCACTCAACCAGTTATGAATAAGTCTGGATGGCAGGCCAAACTTATAAATGCTCATATGTTGTTGTTGTTGTCTTATTTACAGAAGTAATCAGTTAGTACCTAGTAGTAGTCACTTTAATTTCTAATATGGATTAAAAGAAAGGGATAAATACCTCAAAATCCTTTCTGAAGCACAACTTAGGAAATTGATTTAATATCTTCTCAAACAGAACCAGTGAATAATATGCTTCTTTCCAAGATGAAATTGTTGCATCATTCGGTAGATCCACTTGCTTATTTGTAAGAACTTTAACAGCAGATTGCAAGATGTTTCTCATAACAGGTAGAAGGCTATCAATATACTTTTCGAAAACATCTTTAAGTACTTCAATGAGTAACCCCAAAACCTGTGAAAGAAATGAAGAAGTCTTGAAACATGTTTTTCTATTTTTGACGAGGAAGGAGTTATATCTCAGATTCATGACAAAATAATGAGGTCAGTTTTTGTCCATTCTTCCGGTTATTTAATTCATAGTTCATACATAAACGAATATGAAAAAAGTGAATGACATATGGAACTTGTAATCCTTCTTCGGTATTTCCAAACATGCTCCACGATGGCATAATGTAGTTGAATAAAAGAATAGTTTGGGGTTTTCACTCGTTTACCTGTGCTGCAGCACTCCATAAATGTGGTTTATCTCCCAGATACCAGGACCGACTAAACTCAAGAATTGACTGTAGTGAACGGGGGCTGACTCGTCCAACAAGTAACTTTATGACTGTGCCAGTCATTGAACGGACTCTGTTGTCACGATCATTCGCCAGACAAACCACCAAATGCAGAAAAAAGGTCTGAGATTGTTCATCTATGATGCTAATTGGGAATTTCATTATAACAGCATGAAGCATTTCAAGGATAGCTTCTCTTCCAGTTGAATGCTCATATCTGAAAAATTAAAAAACATCATTACAGAGATGTCACAATCTATAAATTTTACCAAATGAAATTATTAATTGTGCCCTTTATGTCCTTGCCTTAAGTTTGAAAGTAAGAAATCAAGATGCTGTTGAAGACGTTTCCCGGATATATGGTAGTCCAGTAAAAACTGCAGCAAAATTTGGCTGCTTTTCTTACGAATTGATTCAACTTGACTAGTCACCATCAACTCTGCAACACGGTTAACTATATCATAGATTTCTGCAACTACCAACTTCCTACTCACTATTGCTTTCAACAGTGAGAGAGCCACAAAAGAGGGATTTCTTTCAAGATCAACAAAAAGAGGAAACTGGATTAGCATATGCAGTTGATCAGTAGAAAGTGTGATCTTAGTGCTTCGCAAAAGCACAGTTAGCAACTTAATGCAAGACTCCAATAATGGGTTACTGGAAGTTACTGAACCTTGAGCAATATTCAGTAATGAATTCTTTATCTTCTCTGCCTGAGATTCAAGAGATGGCAAAGGGAGCCTCACCAGAGGAGATAAGCACCTAAGTGAGGCAGACATGACATTCTCATATTTTGAGTTTAAGCATTCACCCAATAATCTTACAAATGGATCCAGCATTGACAACAACTGCTCATCTTTCTTGTCAAATTTCATGTTCTTCATGTAATTCTGAAGCACTCCAAGAGCAAACTCGGTAATAAGATGGGAATATCGTGGATCAACGCTGATCAACTTATCTGATTTAGCAATCTGGCTGCTTACTTCATCTTTCTTTTGCTTACCTTCCATTAACGTCGATGTCTCTGCATGCCCTGGAGATTCATCTTTTATGCCATCTTTAATAAGACCATATCCAAAGATAAAGAGTTCCATCTGGTTAACGGAAGGATTACACTGTATTCCAGCAGCTATATGAGAGAACATATTCTCAAATTTTGATTTTACTTTTGGAGTCAGCTGCTTTTGTAGATGCTTAAGAATCGGTGCAAGCAGCTTCAGAGCATGTGTTTTGAATGTGATGCTTTGGGCAATCAATTTAAGGGTATCATATGACTTCTGCTTCCTAGTCTCTTTCATCTTTGAAGCAATCTTCTCAACCTCTTTCTCCTCTGAAACATCACTAAGTATATCATTTACTGCAATGGAGAGAAGATCCTCTAAACAATAATCCAATTTTCCACTACTGGGATTTAGAAGAAACTTTGACAATAGAAAATTGAGAGTGAATCCCAAAACATGCAATTCAAATCCTCTCTTCAGAGTGCCTCTCAAGACTTTGACAACAAATTGCAAGTACTCCAGCCCTAGTTCTTTTAAACAAGCAGCCAAAGCAGCTCTGGCTTCATCACGAACACTTTCCAAACGATTCTTAAGGAAATTCGCGATGCGGTGCATTATAGATGGAAGGTGCGAGTCCATGATGTCTCCAGGAAGTAGCTTGAGCAACTTGAGCAGAATTAGACTAATGTTTACATTGAGATTATCAGTATCAGCAGTCAACATTTTGTGTACCCTGGGAAGCATATCCTTTTGGAGACACTTTTGTATTTCCGCAAGTTCAGAAAAGCCAATGACTTTGCCGGACTCTATCAAACTAGTATTTTGAATATCTTGCATAGAATCCTTGGTAACATGATCAGAAGTAGTCTCTGCGAAATGGAACTGGTCCAAGATGGAGCTTATTAACCGCAATAACACCTTTTGTTTATCTGGTTTCAGTGTCATTTCCCGAAAGCATCTATTGAGTAATGCATAATACAATCTCCAGTCCATGAATTTAGAAATTGAGCCAACAGCTTCCAAACATGCACTTCTAATATTTTCACCCTTTCCAACTTGTCCGTCAAGCAACATTTTAAAGAGAAGAGGGATAAACACCTTATTTATGAGAACCTGCACCAGAATTATTCCCAACTATTAGTACAGCTTACCAATAGAGAGCACAAATTGATGCTTAAAAAAAAGGCAAGTAACCACCTTAGACAGATTCCCGGAACTGATGACATTCTTAAAGCGTAACAAAGCCCTTGCTCGCCTATGTCTCTGAATAAACAAACATGTAATGGCATAAGGTGAGAAAGCACAGGAAGAGCTAGTCTTTGGACCATGTGTCCTTTAAGAAAAGAGAGAATAAATAGCATCATGAGAAGGTCCAATGTACTGAAGAATCTTCCTGTTAAAGCAATAAACTAATACTTCTAATACTACCTAGCATAAATAAAATAGAGCAGTAACTTTACACCAACTTAAGATTAACTTGCAGAGTAGATATAGCATATACCAAAAAATGTATGGCACAGGAATAACTTACTTGCAAATGCACAATATTGTTGAAAAAGTCCTGCTCTGGATCTTCACTGTAAAGAACTGCAAATGATCTGAAGTCTTCCACTGTTGGAAGCTTCAGGACCATATCTCGAAGTAGATCGATCCATACCTAAAATCAGAAAACCAACATTAGCAGAAATTCCAATCCATGTGAGATATATTCCCTGCCCACTACAGCCTAACAATGTCCCTCCCTCCATTACCGGGTCAGTCCTCTACAGACCAGTGGGGGAGAGGAACCTTGAGACATATAGACGAAAAAACATGTTGCATGAATAACCACTAGCAAAACAAATAACTGATTCAAGTGTTGAAGGCTGGAAAACACAAAAGGAAACAAAAGGCAAGAAAGGAAAATAGAGAAAAGTAACCATATAATTAAAGCCTTTTCAGCTCTTGTATTCCATACCTTCTGGATTGTATCTTCTTTGTTCATTGCAGTACCCATGTGCTTCAAAAAGAAGTTGCTTAGTATATGCCTAACCCAGGCTCCAGAAGATTCTTGTTCAGATTTCAACTCTCTATGGAGTATTTGACTAGAAAACTCAACAAACGAAAGCAACAATCTATATGCACTCTGTCTCAAAATAAGATCCCCGGATGACATATCATGAATAGCATGTGAGAGAATAATCAAGGCATGCTCTTCCGGGACAGTGTGGAAAAAATTTGCACTTATCTTTTCATAAGCAGCAATCACGGTATCATAATCAAGATCTCCCAACTCTACAGTAGACGTGGCATTCAATTCACGAAGAAGATTTGCCTGTATGAAATTAAGAGGTTTGACGTCAACAAACACCTAAAGCAACAAGTTCAAAAGAAAACTAGATGGTCTAGTAATACCGTAGGCTGTACAGAAGAATCCTTCCCTGCGACAGCATCAAGAACATCACAAATAGAAGTACGGACATCCAAGCCAGTAGAAATTACGAGAGGAGAAACAGATTTGACGATCTTTTTACTGCTTTCACTACCCAATGGTTCTACAATATCCTTAATAATCTGTAAAGTGCCTACACAAATTTCTGCAACGAGAAAGAAACGTAATCTTAGAAAAAGAGCAAGGACATGAGACCAAACAGGTCCACCTAAACTGTCAGACAAAACTGAGAGACACTGACCAGGGTCTTTGGATCTCTTTGACAGAACCGGAAGCAAGATGTCAAGAAACTTCCTTGCAGCCAATGGTCCCTTTATGTGCTTTGATAAAAGCTTGAAGACATTGAGCTCTTTTTCCCCAGGATATTTAACAATCTTCCTGGAAAAGTGAATACATCAGTTAAGAGGAGAACTGATGCTAGTGCATCTCATATAACACTTAATTACATAAAGAGCATGCTAAGTCCACTTAGCCATATACGGTGGATGACATGTACACTCTCTCTTGTAGTTGTGGGGTGGGAGAACTATGGAAGATAAAGCTAGAAAACTACAAAGAAAAAGATCTGGTTGGACAGGAACATACTTGTGTTTTTTCTTTCCTTCTTTTTTGGGGAAGCATACTTTTGTTCTTCTCTCTCTCTCTCCCTCTCTCCCCCCCCCCCCCCTTTTTTTTTTCTTTTCTCTGTGTGTGTGTGTGCAGGGGGGCATAATTAGGGAGCATGCTGCCAAGAAAAGCTTACTTCTCCATGCTGGCACATAAGACCAGGACTTTATCATATATAGGAACTGACTATCAAAATCTCAATCTCACAGTTCCTATCTACCTCCAACCACTCTCTTCCTCTACCGCTCATATATATGTCAAATTATAGGATAAGCAATGAACTAAGGATCCTGGTCTTGTGGAGAGAAACGAGTCACTAATCCCCAACAATTTAAGAAAAATGAATTAAATAAAAGAACAAGCTGATACAAACTCAAGTTGGTAGCTCCAACTGGCAGCAAACAAAATCGACAATGAAGAGGAATAGGATGCTGATGAAGCATTAAGAATCAATGTACGAGACGCAAGTAAAATAAATTCATAGTAGAGTACTTCTTGAAAAAAGAATTTTTCCTTCACTGACCTGGATAGTAGTTTAAGAGTGCCACTTCATTTTTTAAGATGATAATTGAGTCCTATGTGAGTACTCATAGATAGCACTTACCAGTGCAAGTAAAACTGTGGTCAGACAAAACATGAGCCTTACGCACATTAATTTTTTTTATGACAAGGGAAACCCACAGCCGCTACCCTTTCGGTGGACACAGGGTAAAACCTCGCTCCTATGCAATAGCTTGCAAACTACATAGGAGAGGTAACCCACACTAGGCAAAGCATTACGTAAATTATTATCATCCACATTTGATGTGAAAGTAACACATTTTGATAGGCTCTCTAATTGTTAAAATGTCATAAGACATCATATTTTGAGGTGACTGTCAAAATTTGTAATATCAGCTAAGGAACAATATTGAGGCTAGTAAGCCGCAAGCCAAATGAATATACAATTTACATGGATTAGTTGTTTAAAGATCTGTGCAATAAGCTATAACAAGCAAGGAAATATTTTCAGCATATGGGTCAATTTTGAGCACAGTACCCATATTGAAGTCCTATAAATTGACACAATCTCCAAAGAAAGAAAGAAAATAAAGCAACAACGTTAATTTCACATTGTCATACCTTTTATGTGCACCATCATGTACAAAAAGATGATGCAAACTGCATACTAGTACATCAACATGAGGAAGCAGTAATCTCCTAAGCGGGTTGTCTTCATTACCTAGCTCAATATCAAGATATAACAGATTCTCCACAAACTTGAGTACCGAGGAAACGATGGCATCTGATGCTGTTGAGACTGCTAGCATCGAAAATACATCAGGAACAAGATTCTTTTCTCGGGACAACAGAGGCACAAGTTTGGAACTTCTACTCATAGCCAGAAAACAAGAGAATAATGAGCTTGCTTTCTCACTACTAGCACCTTCCTGTTTGAAACTGGCAACTAAGGGTTTTACTGACATAAAGAACAAATCCCAAAATTCAGGACTGAAATCATGATCTTCAAATTTGCCAAGGATAAAAGAGATAATCTTCAGGCATAAAGATCTCAAATCCTTGCACTGCTTTGCAGCCATGTTTGTCTGCACAAAAACAAAGACATTGATTAATAAAAAAAATTTATTCAGTATTTTCAAACATTGGATAATAAGTATTTCTTCATTAAAAATTTGCAACTTCACCAGAAACACAGAGCCGCCTTTCTTCTAATAAGGTAAATAATTTGATTATCAATTGAGGGGAACCCCGTATGCAAACCATATATTAAAAGAGAACCTACATCAAAACATGGTTCTCAACAAAAACGATCCAATCCTCCATACAAATAGGGACCTCGCAAATACACCAAAAAGAAACTGAGTAAAAACACTTATTTGCATTTTCACAAAGTCTAGTTTCACCCATTCAAATGCCATCTTACTGCTCTCTATCCAAATGATCTACATGATTGCACTTCTCTTCCCCCTTCTATGGGTCCAACTTTGCACAACTTCCTTCACAGTACCCAGCATCACCCATTGCATACCAAACAAATCAATGGCCCTTAGAGGTGGCCCTTAATTTGTTTAGCTTCCTCCCACGCCTTCATGATACTCCTCCACAAACCACACCCTAACACAAAGTTTCCTGTAGTTTTCTCAGAGATTACATAGAGGAAAACTACGTTAGCAGTAGCTAAAAGTTCTTGAATTCCTCTCGAGATCAAACTTATATACCCATGAAAAGAAAATGGCGTACTATACAGAGTGTTCCTGTGGCCTATTGAAACCAAAATGAAGTTTACTCTAACTGGAAAAATGGGCAAATTTATACCTCCCATCCCTTCCCCATTCTAAGCCATAAATTTTATGAATAATTAACCAAACCACCCTCCAAAAAGCTAGCTCTTTTAGGTTATTGCTCAAAGGTGATCTGGCCAAGAAAAGGAATACGAATACTGCCAACCACCAAAAACCAAATCAAGGGATATGCAAAATCATCTACTATTAATATCTAGCGTCAACCACCTAATACAATATTTTGGCAGTCCTTTTTTCTAAAATTAAACCTGCTAGACTTGCAGCAGATGATGACATTACCACGATTTTATCCTCTAGTTGGTGAGCATGATCAGCCAGCACCCCATCATTTCGTGTGCCTTCAAGAGTTGATGTACAGCTGTCCAAGAGACGCACAATGCATCCCATAAACAGATCAAGAAAAGGGCTAATGTGCACTTCATCAAAAACAGCTACAATATCCTCAATTACATGTAGAAAACCATATCTCTTCTTCCACGAAATGGCATTGATACATTCTCTGGAAAAATGCTCCAAAACACTAAATGAGTCAAGCCCATGCAGAAGAACTCCAGGTGTAGTCCAGGGCCATGCACTCTTCGCCGCAGCACCTTGTGAAGCCGATACAAGGGGTTTTATCAGCAAAGCAAAGAAAAGAGGAAGCTCTTCAATATCTAGCTGAGCTAAGAAGCCAAGAATTGCCTTTCGATGATGGACACTTGCATGCTGAGACAAATAATGCATTGAGTTACTGTATTATACTGGATATGGTAAATAAAGAAGAAAACATAGAACGGGAAACAAAAAGCTATGATACTAGAGGCCAGAGAAAATTGAATAAATTTCATATATACCTTACGAGAAGCGAGCGCCTTTAACTTTCTGACTTTTGGAGACAGTACTCTGATAACAATAGGCACAAGGAAAGCTCTATGCCTCGTATCAACAAGATCTGATTCCCTAGATAAGCTCCACGTAGTGAGCTCCTCCCTCAGACTTTTCGAATTTATCAGATTTTTTAGATGCTGCTCATATGGAAGTAAGAAGTCATCTTTCCAATTTAACAGGCAATCAAGGACCTTACTTTGCAAGTCAGCATCATCTTCCTCAAGAAGCCTGAACCCCCACCCCCAAAAAAAAATAAAGAAGGAAGAATGCAATGAATAAGTAACCTCAAAAAGATTTAATGAAGTACACTAATTTTGACTATTGAGAATAATTCACTATGCAAACCTGTACAGTAAAACCTCCTTGAAGAATTGATTGAGATAAAAAGACCTAGGGTTTCGCATCAGTCTGAATAAGGACAACCATTCTTGAAGAACGTTTTTCCACTCTTTCCCCTTACAACTCTCCTGATTGTATAATTCCACACTGCATTTTCCAGAACAAGCAGATAAGCACTGGTCAATTGGAGAAGATAGAAGCGCGCGCACACCAAACCTTAAAAACTATAGTTGAAAAATAAAATGCACCTCTTAAGATCTTCAATATTATAGCCTAGGAACTTCAAGAACAGAGGTATGATTTGTCGTGAACGCGATTCAGCAACAGATGGAATTCTCTGTAAGCACTGAATCAACAAGGAAAAAACTGTTGCACATGACGCACCATCAGACACCGGACAGACATAAGTCCTAAAGCTTCCATTCAAATCTGCAGATATATCACAACAAATTAACACTAAAGTAAAACCACTATGGATAAAAAGAATAGCCGGTGGACTGTATGGACTAAAAGAAAAGCTAGCCAACAGATAAAATTTATCTTTGAGATCTGAAATAAAATAGATGGAACATACCATTAGCTGTTTCTAACGATTCCCCCTTGCTTTGAGCAGCTTCATCACAAGAACCCAAAAAAACAGACAGATAATGATCAAGGTACTCAATATATCTGTCCCACAACAGCCCAAAGTATTGACTGAGGAGGACAGCTATGCAGTCAAATGTTGGGTTCCACAAATAGCTAAAACGGTTATGAAAGATTCCAATAATTCCACTGAGAACAACAAGCATATACTCTTTAGCTACCCTTCCACCAGATAAACTCATCTGTATTTTGGATATCAGTAGGATGACTTTTCTACTGGTCGCAATAGAAAGAGGCGTTTCTTCAATCAAAAGTAGGAGATGAATAACCTGGAAATAACCAGGAAAGGATTAGTGACAGAATAAATTATATAACAAATGAGAAGGTATCACATTCATACATTATTGCCATGGTAATCCCCAAGAGTGCTCTGAGGATTATCCATTCTCACTTTCTTCTCATGGGGCTGTTCATTAGCAGAACTGACATCAGTCAAAGGTTCATAGTGGCACAATATTCTCAGGGTCGAAAGCCGCAAATTCTTGTCATGGTGGCTCAAATTTGCAGCAAACACGCCTAAGGCATCCACCAACTTACTCACTACAAGCTCTGGGTGATACCTTTTAGTGCTTGCATCAGCTTGGATTATGGACCTTCAAGCATAATTGTAAAGGGTTACCAACTGAAAGGAGGAGCAAAAAGAGTTGAAAAACCTGATTTCAAACAAATATGAACATACCCACAAACCGAATCCAAAAAATCAGCTACTGGAGACAACACTTGAGAACATGTCTTGTGCTTCCTTGCCAGATCTAAGAAACTGCTAACAACAGAATCATCAAATCTGGAATTTTGATTGGCCACTGACTTGCAATAAGAACCCAATGCAGCACCAACCAAGCTCTGCCAGGTAGTTCTGGGATGCCCAGCAATGTCAGCTGAGAAAAGCAAAGCACACAAAGGACAGTCAGAAAGAGACATGTAATAAGTTTGTGAAAAAAAATTCACTATACATTGGAGGGGGAGGGGGGGGAGGTCACAGCAACAAGGTCATCAAAGATTCACTTCTTTTAGGAACAGATGTCACATTCTAGCATATAGGCACTAAGGTCCATATATTAAATTTTAGCACTTGGTGTGTGAAATATTTGTTATTTTTTGTCCAACAAATACCAAAGGTGGTATAGAACTTTATATAGCTAAGTTTCTCCTAAGAAATCTAACTCATCTCAGATAACATGTCTTACCAGACTCAGTACTCAAAAGCTCATCTAGAGCATAAACCAAGTCCATTAGCAATGACTCATTCGCTGAACCACCTGCTATAGGGTAACAGGCTACGATTCCCCACAGAATGGCTAGCTCGTTTTCGTCAATTTGGGCAGAATATGGTTTCTTTTGAATCCACAGAATCCAGCGGCCAATGCCTTCTCGAAGAAAACTATGAATTCTTGAAAGCTTCTCATTTGGAACTTCATCCAAGAAGCTATGCCCTTGTGCTGGCAGCCTCTTAAAAAAGATCTGCAGCAAATGGATAACCTCTTCTTCTGAAATCTCAATCATATCATTTAATGCACTGAAATGTCATTCAAAGATTAAAAATCAGTTAGCAACCATTAATTATCACATATAAAGAAATACCACAAAACAAGAAACCACAATTCATCCATGAAGTGTGTTTTCATTAGCAAAAGTGAAGCCAGGGACAAGGGCAGGACCTTATAATGCTAGCTCTGAAGAAATGGACAATGCAAGGGTCCTTCAATAGAAGATCTTCGACAAAAGACAGCAAACTACAACATTAGGCAATTGTTAGGGAAACAAGCAAGAAATGTCACCTGGAAGACAAGCTCACATTTGCAAAAGAAAGGCAATACCTCTTATTCCTCAAATCAAACACAGGAGCCCATTGCATTGAAACAGAAGAGAGAGTAGAAATATTATTAGCTCTATATAGACCATCAACAATGCAAAGCATTGACTGCATAACTTTGTCAACAACGTTTGATGCTTGATCAATTTCCTTCACAGTAGGATAAGGCAGAATGTAAGTCTGTACAAGTAACTGGATCAATTGTAGCAACCCTTGGTAATCTGGAATAAGCAAAATATCTTAGAAAACTATTTCAGTATGTACAAGGCAATGGACATGGACATTGCTTATAGCCTACCAGAAATTTTCTGAATGTAACTAGCTTGCAGGGTAGAAACCAGAAGGGACAAAAGGGGACCAAGGTGCAACAGGTGGCCTTGAGTTACACACTCCGTTATCTCATCATATAAGCAAACCCACATCAACTCCAACTCTGTAGGTTCTAATTCCTCACATAATCTCTGCAGTGCTAAAACAAGAACTTCAAGAATAGCCTCAGCACCTACACTTTGCCAAAGAACACAAGTCAAATGGAAAAGTCAGACACAACAATACGACAGATTGTAATAACACTTCCATTTCTTATAAGGTTTTAACAATTTCATTGCTCCAAATAATATTTAAAAACATTAGATAGAAAGAAAGCATTAATATGAAGTGAGTAAACATGATTAAAGTCACGGTGAATTTTAGACATTTATCCTCTAGCTCATACGTAAATCACAGTAAATTTTGTAATCCTACCACCTGAAAATAAAGAGCATGGAAAGATCTAAGCGCAATTTTACACGGAGCTAGCACTTTGAATTTTCTGCAGGCAGCAAAATAGGAAGTACTGCAATGGTAGATGAGCTTACCCCCTGTGAACTGATCACCTATTACAAACAGAGACTTGTCAGTCAGTAGGCGTAACACTTGTTCAGCCCTTGAGTGTAACCTTGAGGGGCTTCCTCTCACAACATACCACAATAGTGAACTGACAGCAGACTTTCTTATTTCCAATGGCTTCTTCGCAACTTCAAACATAAGCTTCCTTACACCTGTTGGTTTCAAGAAGTTAATAGCAATGAGGAATGTTTGGCTGAAGATAGCAGTGTGCTTACCTTGATCACCCATGATAAAAACAAAAAACATGTCGGAACAGAATGATACACAAAAGAGATCAGAACACGAAGTAACTGCAAAGTGATAACTCTTGAGTTGATTTCCAGAAAATCTGAATATCTAATAACAGCAACTGCATTTATATTCTGTCTAGGCATAGGAATACATCCTAAGCTCTTATCTGGAACTACCGAGATGCTTGAGAATATTAGAGCATTCATAACAAATTTGATGGTATTTAACACTTCTTTTTGAAGACTAATGTTTTCTAATTTCAGCCTAGGATTCTTACTGTTATATTCCCATGAAACAGGTATATCAAAAAGAAAATTGCCAGACATTGAGCATCTCTTTACGGGGTTTATTTACAGAAATCTTTCTACAAGCTTATTTACTAGTCAGTTCTTTAATACTTCTTGACCCTTTTTTCTGATGAAGTTTAATACTTCTAATTTAGAAACAAATGGTCTATGAGTCATCGTCATATGGTTCTTATCAGGGTTCAATCAGGATTTCTATGATAAATTCTTGATTTGCACGATGGATGCCAAACCCAGATGCTAGAAAAAAATGAGCCATAATAGGTATATTGCTTCTTTTCCTAGTCTTCTCAACTACCTCACTGATTACTAGGGTTTAGCACCTGAAAGAGAAAACCCTGTTCTACTTGATCAATAATTTGTTTGGAAACAACAGTTAACTTGTTGCATAACAGTTGACCATTTGAAGAATATTTCTGCACTTCGCTGCCACAAGCTTTAAAAAACATAAAAACAAATTGACATAATTCAGTCCAGCATCATGCTGTATTAAAAAATCTCATTAAAACTTCTAAATAATGAGCAGGATAAGATCTACTAGGGGCAAAACTAAGAACACAAAAGGCTGGTCATATTAACTTCTCTCCATATGTGCATTGCCTATGTAATCATTTGAATGTAGCACACAGCATAAGAGGACAAAAGAACATGAAATAAATAGAACAGGGAGTAAGGACGGAAATAAATAGAACAGGGAGTAAGGACGGTAACAATGAAGGAAATTAGACCAAATCTCCCTGCACAGCCAAATTGTCCAACTATGATGAAAGGCAATAAATATAATAGTAAATCAGTCCCAAAAGTGGCAAACAGGAATACAGCAGTAACAGATATACTTGAAATGGCACCTAAAAAGTTCATAAACACAAATTATGCCAGTTTCCATGCATTTCATTTCTTTAGATTTGGAAATGACGGAATTGTTTAACCCCAAAGAGTTAAAAGCTATAAGATAGTACATCATCAAAGAAGGGTCATAAAGGAGTGATATACAAAGCTCAGACATAGAAACAGTTGATTATTACATTTTAAACTGATAGCTTAAAACAGGTCAGGTCAAATATTCTTTTGCAATTAAATCTCTACAAATAGAAATTTCTCCAAGAACACATGACAGGCACACAGGTAGAATACCTTTTATAAGTTGTTTAACAGGAGCATTCCTCAATATGAATGATACTGAGTCGGCCATAAATTCGTGGACGTACTCCTTGGGATAGTATCTTAATTGTACTGTTACCCTGTGGAGAGAGAGAGAGGGATAAGCTACTTGCTAACACCCAAAACAAGTGGAACCTCCAATTATTTGCAGAGAACAACTTATAAATATGATCTGCTGAATTGGCAGAGAATCATAGTCAAATCTGCAAAATGAAGCTTTGATAGTTGGGTAAACTTACTTTAGAACATCAACAACATCTTTAACAAGATATTTTTGCAGGTACATCATAATAAAAGACCATGACCTGAAAATCTGCAAAACAGCAAAGAATTAACTCGGATCTGATATGAAGATAATGTTGAGGCTGGCATACTAAAGATTACTTTGTGGAAAACCCAGATCTGATATGAAGATAATGTTGACTCTGGCATACTAAAGATTACTTTGTGGAAAACCCGGTACCTGCTCAATTATATCTGGTTCCCTATCAGCACCACTTTTGAGAAGACATGCCAAAGAGTCAGCAATCCTCTGGAGAAAGCTGGCAACAAAATATGACTAGAATTATTAGAGGAACATCTAAAACCTGTTCTGCATGCATAAACTTACTGAAGTATTAGAATATAGTGGAATAAGCAAGCATAAAGATATGGATAAAACTGTTGAAATGTGTTCTTTATGCCAAACTTATAGAAGTTCTAGGACTGGGTTGATCTGCACATACCAACAAATACTTAACGTTCAAGGTCTATGGATTAATTTTTACCATTCACTACACCGTTGAATTAAACAGATGAAACACAGGGAAACTAAGTTGCACGGACCCTTCTCTTTCGATGCTGAACTTGTGTCAGATTCTTCAAAAAATACACTACTTTTGGAGAATCCGACATGCATCCGTTGACCTTTTTGAAAAGTCCGAGCAACATAACAGGGAAACAAATAAAACAGAAACTAATGAAATGTACCAATTTAACATATGAAGATAATACCTGCAAAATGAGAAGGATAAAAACAAAAAGACAGCCAAACAAGATAAGAAAGAAAAATTGACAGCAAAGGCCACCATATTAGGGAATTGTTCCCAGAAATGACGATACTATTTCAAATGTTAATATTGTGAAACTATAAGCAAGGTGCTAAACAATCCCCCACAATGTTCATCGGCATGAAGCAAGAAGAAAATCAGATAGAAGCAGCACTCACGGTAAGAAGTCCTCCAGGAGATCTCTAGATAAGGCTGCAATCAACCTACAGATAACTATAGCTCATCAATAACGGGACGTGACAATAAAGACGAAAAAGCAATAGTTAAGCACTTCATCTCTGGCGCTCTATTAAGAAAATGATGGGAACAATAATGTATTTTTAGGAATAGTTAAGCACTTTACAGATATAGGAACTTTTTACGAAATTTGAGGGCCTAATGTAATTTTGAAATAGATAACAAAGTAGCATTTATGCTTCAAAAACAATGAAAGGAGTAATATTTTCTTCTTCCTTTTTTTATTTTGTTATAACTGAGAAATCTATGAGGTCAGTGGCGTGTAATTCAAAACTTGGTAGATAACGCCCCCCCTTCCAACACCACTTAAATACCAGCTTTTCTGTGGCATGATTTGAACCCCTGATCTGAGCCTAACCCACACATCATGCTTTGTGCTCTCACCACTAGCAAAGGGGTTAAATTAAAATGGAAACAAATGAAGGAACCTCAATAAGTCTTTCCCTGTACATTTTTTTTAATCGAAAAGTCTTTTCCTGTTCATCAAAGCTCTTAATTTGGTCAATCAGAATCTATCTTTTTTTAGTATTATGAATCTTTTCAGATATAAGAGGTGGTGAACTTCCAAAACTGGAGAGAAAAAGATGTACTGTTCACAAGACGAACAAAAGCAAAAACCAAGTGAATCATCAATAAAAGAATCCAGTAAGTTCCCAGAATACCCGAGGATTGGCTCAAGGGATAGTCTCCCTTTCATGTCCAGTCTCGAAAGAAGCTTTGCAACTATCAGTTCCTTCTGCAGTATAATTTGTGGTAGCGTCTGTACCAAGGGAAATATTTCCTCGTAAAATGAAATAAAATCCTCTGCCGTGTTTAATTCCTGTTATTTTGTCTCAAAAAAAAGAGAAGAGAATAAGTGGAAATCCAAAATGGAAAAGACAAAACATTCTAAAATCTAAGAAACGAACAATCAAATGCAGTTGAAAGCAACTTCAAAATCAAATGGCAAAGCAGTCAAAAGCTATATTGTATGCGTCGGATCTGATGTAATGCCTAGTGGGTACTTCTTGCAAGCTCTTCGAACTACATTAAAACTTCTCTAAGAGTTGAATGTGCTTAAACTGGTGCTTATAAGCACTGGAACTATAACCAAATGCACGTATCAGATCCCAAACTATTAGGACAATGGAGAAACTTATAGAACTTTTTTTTGAGAATAAAACCCTTTACCAACTGTTTCTGTGTTTTGTTCTACAGCCTCATAGGAAAAAAAATCCTGATTGAACCCTTACGAACTGTTTGGATCTTCTTCAAATACAAAAATTGTAACATAATCAAATGCAAGATGATGTAAACAGTATCCCAAAACTTAATTTTCCAAATAAACTTTGTGAAACAACAGCTTCATCCCACTACTCAAAACATTATCAACGGAATTCTTTGCTGACAACTTTTCCCCAACATTAAATTCAAGCCCATATAAAAGATCTCTAACAAGAAGACTTGAAACTGTCGCGCTAACAAAACAAAAAAGTTCACAGTCCGCAGATGAAATATAAAGTTAATGCAATTCAACATGAAAAAAAAACAGTTGTAACAATGAAATTCTCCCAAAACAAAAATTAACTAAATATTCAACAATTTTTACATAAAAGGTATAAGAAATCTTCAAACAACATTATGAAAGTACGTACTCTCCATTCCGTAATGCAATCCCGGAAGAAGGAGGAACCTTCGGTGGGCTCAGCTTTTAAAGGGTCAAGATTTCTGTACACATCAATGTCAACATCCTCAATCCGCTCTGAGAATGTCTTGAACTGCACCATACATAAAATTCAACAAATTCAATCCCCACAAAAGGAAAGAAACAATTGATAATCATAGGTGCAACAAAAATGAGTACAATGGGCTCATGTACAAATTTTAGACGTAAAAAAATGCTTAATGTTATTCATACTTTTTAAATCATAGACTAGCAAAAGGCTATCAGCAATTGCACCTTTAGTAGGCTCGACATTAAGTCAAAGCGTCTGACATAACTACCCTCGACACAGACACTAAATCTTACAATTGAAGAAGAACAAGCAACTGCAAATAAGTTGATATATTCAGCCCGCCTCAAAACATTAATAGTCAAAACAAAGAGCATCCATTTACATAAGATGTACTCCCTCTGTTTAAATTTGTTTGTTGGCACTAAATTTAAGAAAAAAATATTGAAACTATGGTCTTTAAATTAAAGAGAGGTTAAATGTACCAAAGATACCCTCTAATCTTGTCGTTTTAAACATGTCACATGAAAAATTATGATTAAAGAGTTGTCGAACAAGGAAAAATGCATTCTTTTTCAAAACAAATTAAAAGGAAAATAAGAAACAAATTGAACCAGAGGCAGTAAAATTCATGAAAATATAACAAAAAACCCACTATAATCCCATAAGTGAAAGATATACCAGCAGTCAGCCAACTCTGCTTTCTAACGAGCAGGTAATACTAAAATTGAAACAATAATAAGAGAGTTAATAATACTAATAAAATTCAACTACTTACAAAACTTGTACCTTAATCTTCGACGACCATAACTTCCTATATAACATGTAACAACTCTAAAATAGCTCAGAAAACTAAGAAACAACTTACAGTAAAACGGCGGCGACCCGGGGATTTGTTGAGAGATTTAACAGCATACATATCTGAATGTGTTGCCATTATTTGCTGAATCCCCAATTGCTTTGCCCCCACTGTAAGTAGATTTCGGCTGTGGGGAAGAAGAAGAAGAAGAAGCTAAAGAAGAAAGAGGTTTAACAAAAGGGTTTAAGCTGAGGCGTCGACCGTCGTATATAAAAAAAATGGGTTTTTATGTTCACTTTGTTTCTTTTGGGGCCAAAGGTTTTTGGTTGTTTTTTTACTTTTAAATTTTTTATATTTCTACCGATAAGGATGGTGGCGGAGTTTTAATCTTTCGTTAGAGGTATCGGATTTGTCTAGGAGTAAAGTTGTTATTTACTTTTTAATGTGTGACTTTTGGTGCAAATCTAGATATAATTGAGCTTTAGTGTGACTTCTATTAAGGAATGTTTTACTCTAATATAATTTTTTTGGTGCTTGAACGTGAAATTTCACAATGTGAATCTGAATTTAATCGAGTTTTAATGCAAGTAATGAATGGAAAAAAAATATATTAAGTTGAATGTGCACTATATTATCGAAATTCAATAATTTTAAAAAGGGTTTTTTAAATGCAATATAAATAGGTTAGTTTGTTTTGGGATTTTTTTTAAAAAAATATACACCTTTTTAATAATCACAAAATTGAACAAAACTTAAAAATAGAAACAACTAAAATAATATATTTAACGAAATCCTACAAAGGTAGAATAGTTGACACAATAAGACAGATGATTCCTTATGAATCGAAGGGTGATTGGAGTAACGTTTGAATACAAATAATATTATTATCTCATATGGATGAAAAGTCTGTATTAAAAATATCTCAGACTCAAATAAGGTTGGGCATAAATACCAAAAAACCAATCGAACCGAAGAATTTCGGTTCTTGAATGTTTCAGTTCGGTGAGAATTTTTTTCTTTTGAAATTGTGGTTCGCAGTTGGATTTAAGGGTCCCAAAAATACGGTGCACCCAAAAATTGAAGTTTTATTTACTAAATTTTAAAAATATTTAAATTATATTGCTTAATTAATAATAGTTATACACTTTTGAATTATGACTCGAATATTTACGTGACCCATTTAAATTTTTAATGACAACAAATATCGTGATATCGTGCTTGCTAGGTTGTTTGCTCTCTTTTTTATTCATTTAGTTATTTCGATATGGGAGAAAGCCTTTAGGCTTTAGCAAAATGGTAACAATCCATGCTAAGAAACGGAAACAAATCCTTTGACATATTTGCTAAAAAATCATCTATGCCCTCTTTATTTTTATTAAATAAATGATGAAACTCTTAACACTTTATCATATTCACTCTTTATTTTTGTTCACACCGAAAAGTCAATTAATAACACCAAACTAAATCAAACCAAAGTAGAAAAAATCGAACCGAACCGATCTAGTTTGGTATAAACTATGAAGCACACTTTTCTAAAATCGAATACCAAAGAATCGAATCGAATTGAAATTCAATTAAACCAAACTGAAGAACCGAATGTCCACCTCTAGTCTCAAATAGAGCAAATTCATGTAAAAAAAAAAAGAAATTTAAAAATAATAAGTAAAAAAGAATAAAATTAAAAGTTCATTTAAGTACTCATAATTTTTTTTAATTCTATACGAGTCCATAACTTTGAGGTTTCTATAGATTGACACCTCTTTTTCTTTGGTCTATTTCTCTTCGGT
The DNA here is from genome assembly GCA_027704765.1 of Solanum habrochaites. Taxonomy (NCBI): domain Eukaryota; kingdom Viridiplantae; phylum Streptophyta; class Magnoliopsida; order Solanales; family Solanaceae; genus Solanum; species Solanum habrochaites. The sequence goes on from JAKWJA010002497.1 coordinate 76,558,152, forward strand.
CTTGTCCTTCGCCAGATCCCTTGACCAAATTTAGGGTTAGCATATTTTGAAGCTACAGTTATATGGCTGACCGGAACAATTCATCGGCGATTACAGTAACGGCAGCGGTGAAACCGATATGGGCGAAGCAAGCCGAAGAAGCGAAGCTTAAGAGCGAAGCAGAGAAAGATGCGGCTGCGAAAGCTGCTTTCGAAGCCACTTTTAAGAACGTCGAAGCTTCAGCCACTGCGGCCGCGGCCGCATCCGACAGTGACTTAGACGATGAGGAATACGAGCAGAAGAGGCTTGCGGCGAAGCCGATCGGTCCGGTTGACCCTATAAAATGTACAGCCGCTGGCACTGGAATCGCCGGTGGAACAGCGTGTGCTCCGTCAACTTTCACCGTTGTAACGAAGGATTCTGATGGTCGTAAGGTACCACATGGTGGGGCGCAGGTTAAGATTAGAGTTTCACCTGGTGTTGGAGTTGGAGGATCAGATTTGGAAGGGATTGTGAAGGATATGGGTGATGGGACATACACAGTGAGTTATATTGTTCAGAAGAGAGGAAATTATATGGTGAATGTTGAATGTAATGGGAAGCCTATCATGGGTAGTCCTTTCCCTGTTTTCTTCAGCACAGGTTTGCTTTTTTCTTCTCTTGGAGTGGTGAATTTCATACAGATTTGTACTTTCTAGGTCAGGTAGCTTAGCTTAGTGAAGACTAAAGAACTTTGGGAAGCAAAAGATGCTAAAATTAGCTGGGATGAAGGTCTAGTGACAATGGCAACATACATTAGGTTCAGTAGTATACGCCAAATCTTTTTAGTTCGTCTAGAAAATTGTTGGTTGGTAATAATTGTAGTGATACTCTAGTATTAAAGAAATGTGTATTGTTTAACATTAGAATTGAATGTGTTCCGATGCAGCAAAATGGATAGCTTTTGATTTAGAGGGCCTATATTGTTCAAAAAGCTGTATACATTATGTAAAGATTTCTTCTTTTTTTTTTTAGAGAAGAATTGGATTTAAGAAGTAAAGATGCTCTTTTTAGAATGATAACATTTATCTATACTCTAAAATACTTTTCACCCGAGTCTGATTTGACTTCTAAAAGCTGGATCAAAGTGAGTATGTGATTGATTTGTGTTAGAGCATAATTGTTGTCTGTGGTAATGTGGATAGTTGATTTGATTGTAAATTTTCAAATAAGGCTATTATATTGGTTTTATTAAATGGGTTGCATCTTTTTAAAGGCTTGCTTGAATTATTTAACCTAAACTAATCAATTTTACTAATCAGTATTAATATTTGGTTATCGTAATAAAAACAGGTGTTTTTTTTAAAAGTATCTAGTATCAATGGGATTGCTGGGACGAGGTTTCATATGCTATTTAGTTGGATTGTCTTGATAATTTCTGTTGTTATAGTATGGCTTGTGGAGTTCCTTTAGTTGTTTTTTTGGACTTAAAAACATCAGAATCAATAGGAGCCCCCTCAAAAGATATTGGGGCTCCTATTTAATTGTGATGATTTATAGTCCATTTCTGTTGTCCCAAGTTTAACGGGGCTCTTTGGTGTTAGATATGATATTCTACTTAGTAAGACGTAGCACCTCAATGTAATTGTGGAATATATTATTTCACCTTTGGAACAAGTTTCACCACCCACCTTTGGAACAATTTTCACCACCCATCCCTAGTGTAGAATTGTATCTGCTGCACCTCTCCACCATGATTATTTTGCTCTGCCCCAAATAGAATGTCGTCTTTTTGTGTGTTCGCTTTTGTGCTTTCTGTGAGTATGTATATCTACTTTTTTTTATCCAGGCATTTGTCCTTTGTCAACATTTCTAAATTCCTGTTTAAGCTAAAACTTTATTAAAAATTCATTCCACGATAACCTTACCACTACCAATTATTCAGAATATAAATTACTCAATTAGATGTCCCAAGTTGTTTTGTGTTGGCTATGGGTTTTTATATGAAGGCAATTAGAAAGCAGTCTAGGCATATCCATGACAGTTAAGATGACAACAAAGGTGTCAGCGTGGGTTTGGCTGAAGCAGAGATCATAAGTTGATGGTGCATCATAGCAGGAATGGACTCAGTCTTTGATTTATTTCTTGGTTACCGTAGTTTAGTCACATAAAAGCCAAAAGACTTCATATACTGGCTAGAAACTTTCAAACTACCACCCCACCTTCTGCTCTTTTCTCGAATAACTGTCACCATATTTTTTTTTTAACATTCCTCCTGAATCTGTTTCAGAACTTATATATAAAATGTGGTACTGCTGTTCTCTTGTGCTTGCTCTTATTTTTCTCTTTTTGTGATGTTCTCATTAATATTATGATGTAGTTTTGAATGAGGAATGATATGGTTGACTTATAACATGGAACTGTAACAATATGTTAGATATTTTCCTTTTCAGTACATAGACATGATGAAGATGTACTCATGTTTTGGTTTACAAAATCAACATTGTATTCTACATGTTAAAGAATTTAATTCTGTAATTGTATCATGCAGGCAGTACGACTGGCGGGCTATTGGGTATAGTACCATCAGCCACATTTCCAAATATGGTCAACCAGAACATGCCTAATATGCCAAACTATTCTGGTTCTGTATCTGGGGCAGTTCCAGGATTGCTTGGGATGATACCAGGTATTGTTCCTGGAGCTTCTGGAGGTGTCGTTTTACCTGGAATTGGAGCATCTATTGGGGAAGTTTGCCGAGAGTACCTTTATGGACGATGCGCAAAAACTGATTGCAAATTCAATCACCCCCCTCACAATCTTCTAATGACTGCTCTAGCTGCGACCACCAGTATGGGAACACTTAGTCAAGTGCCCATGGCACCTTCTGCGGCTGCTATGGCTGCTGCTCAGGCTATTGTTGCTGCACAAGCTCTTCAAGCGCATGCTGCTCAGGCACAAGCACAGTCTGGAAAAGATTCGTCTGGTATTTCTAGCTCTCATTACTGTCTATATATTCCTCTTATTCGTTGATTATTGCGAGTTATACTGAAAATTTCCTTGCTCCACTTGTACATTGATTCCTGAATTTTTTCTGCTACTTCTATCTCCCATCATTGCCTAATAAGTAATTTATATATTTTTTGTTACTGGGAACTGCTCAGAAACTTTTCCTACTTGAGTTTCTTCAAACTATTTTACTTCTGTAACTTAAAGAGACCAGATAGGTTCTTACTACTTTCTCTTTGCTTCTTCTCCCAACCTACTCATCATAAAAGATGATGTGTAGAACTAAAAATGCATATTGACATTTCTGCTATGTATCCGTGAGAGTGTACCTCATTCTACTTGTTTGTGCTATTTATGTTTCTTTATGTATCAGGTGACAAAGATGGAAAGGCTGAATCCCTTAAAAGAACTTTGCAAGTCAGCAATCTCAGCCCACTTCTGACAGTGGATCAGTTGAAACAGCTGTTTGGTTTCTGTGGTGCAATCATTGATTGTAGCATTACTGAATCCAAACATTTTGCTTACATCGAATACTCAAAACCCGAAGAAGCAACTGCTGCTTTAGCATTGAACAATATAGAAGTTGGTGGTCGCCCCTTAAATGTTGAAATGGCAAAACAACTTCCTCCGAAGGCAGCTGTCTTAAATTCATCAATGGGCTCTTCTTCTTTGCCCTTGATGATGCAGCAAGCGGTAGCAATGCAGCAGATGCAGTTCCAGCAAGCCCTATTAATGCAGCAAGCTATGACTGAACAACAAGCTGCTAATCGAGCTGCAACCATGAAAACTGCTACAGATTTGGCTGCCGCAAGAGCTGCAGAAATAAGCAAGATGTTGAAAGCAAATGGCCTGGTTTCTGAAGATAAGGAAACTGATGACAAGGCTAAGTATGTCACCCGAGCTATTTTTCTTATATGCTTATAATATATCTTATGTGTTTGGTAATTCATCTAAACTCTGGTATCAGGAGTACCTTGTTTAGTTATTAATAATTGGACTTATTGCACCAGCAGAACATCACCCCATGCCTTGTGTTTAGGAAACAACATGAAGTGAGTGTAAGCTATGCATATCCATGCTTGTAGATACCAAAAAAGATAAACATATAGCTGGCTATGTTCAATGTTTTGATTATTATTGACAACATAATAGACTTGGTTGTGAGTCTTGCAACCTTCTAAGATTCTCTATCGCTGTCTTTGATCTTGAGTGATAAAGAGGTCGCTAAAAATCTCCAATGAGAGAGAGAGAGAGAGAGAGAGAGAGAGAGAGTCGGAGATAGAGAGTGGGCTACTAGAAACAAGCTTAGTATCTGCTTTGTAAGTTATATTTGAGCGGTTCTGGGAGGACTGGAATCTAATTAAATGGATATCCTACTGAATCTCCCAGGTATCATATGTTTTACAAGGGTGGGATTTGAGGGGAGGGGGACAAGGACAAGGCTTTGCTAGTGAATCTTCCAAGCATCTTATGGTTTATATAAAAAAAAAATCTGCATAATCTATTTCGGTTCTGCAGGAGATCCTATAACGTATGCTGGTATTGGTTGTTCCTTGTTATGGAAAAACAAATGTAAGGGATGTTAATCTGGAGCAGTTTCTAGGAAGGTGACATTTTTTCTAGGATTTGGGTGTCTGAGAGTGTATAGAGTTTCTCATCATCTGCTATTTATTTGCTTGTTTAACTGTATTGGTCTTCTACTAATGAGCTGCACTATTCTAGGTCACCTTCTCCCAGTCGTGCGAGGTCAAGATCCAGGTCGCCATCTAAATCTCGATCCAGATCAAGATCTCCAATAAGTTATAGGCGAAGGCGGAGATCCCGTTCTTTCTCTCCTCCACGGAGATCAAGAGATTATAGATCCAGGTCACCTGTGAGATCCCGGCGTTATTCAGGCTACGAAGATGAAAGGCGGTCATATAGGGATGTTAGATATGCTAATGAAAGAAGTCGAAGACGGGATTTTGTTAGATTTTATGATCGTCGTTCTCCTGTTTCAAGGAGAAACAGAAGTAGAAGCACAAGTCCCCGATCTAGAAAATCTTACCATGATGATTCAGGCTCACCAAAACACCGCCGAGAAAGTCCAGCACTTAAGACAAGTAGAGCTTCTCGCCACGAGTCACTATCGCCTGAACATAGACGAAAAAGTAGGTCATCCCCAAAAGATGGTGAAAGAAAATCAAAATATAGCAGGCGGTCCAGATCAAAGTCTGCTGAAGTTAGGGACCGGTCTGATGATAAGCTAGAAGGAAGCAGGGGTGAGAAAACCAGGCAGAAGGATCAAAGAAGGTCAGCATCACCACAGGTTGATGAGGATGCACAGAAGAAAATGTCACCGGAAGTTGTGGAAGAAAGCAAGTCCAAGCAGAGAAGAGCCTCCAGGTCCAGATCTCCAGAAGAGAAGCATCTTTCTAGCAGAAGCAGAGAAGAGAAAAGAAAGCATCATGCTAGAAGGCGCTCCAGGTCAAGGTCCAAATCTCCTGAAGAGAAAGTTCACTCAAGTGATAAATTAGACAGAAATAAAGGAGATAAACCAAAGCATCGAAGTAGAAGGCACTCAAAGTCAAGGTCCAGATCTCCTGAAGAAAAACAACATTCAAGTGCTAAATTGGAAAGGAGTAGAAAAGAGAAATCAAAGAGTCGAAGTAAAAGGCGCTCCAGGTCAAGATCTGTTGATGAAAAGCAGCACGGAACTAAACAGTCAGCAAGCCATTCTGACAGCCGACGATCAAAGCAAAGGGCACGTTCTAGATCAAATTCTTCTGAAAGTAGGCATGGATCAGGTCAAGATGAAACCTTAAAGGATGAAGGGAGAGGTCATAGGGGTCACCAGAAAAGATCGAGGCAGGATGACAATAATCATGGAACAACTGAGATTAGCTTGATGGAAGAAGAGGGAATGTAAACCAGTGACTGATAGCTTCCAATTCAAAGAGTTCTGAATCTATGGATTATGGCTTGTGATACTCAATTGTGTGAACATTTTATTTTACCATTGCAGAAAACATGAGAAGTTTTGAGGAAGCATGATGTCCTGGAAGATCGTGATCCCAACATAGATTGACCCGATGATCAAGAAAGATCTGTTAGACTGAATTAATTGCAGTTTGTATGACAAAAACGCCTATTTTTGCTTCTTTTGCAGGTCCTTCATGGAACATAACCAGAAAGTGAAGTAGCATTAGTTGAAAGGTTGAGTGTCAAGTTTGTGCCATCTTGGATGAACTCTGCTGAGTTTCTTGTGAACTACTTTTTGAGCTCATGTATGGTGAACTTTTACCTCTGTCAGTAGGTAGTAATTTCTTAATTGTATGTCTATTTGAGGATTTTAATTACCCCTTATCCTTTTAGTAATCTCAGTATTGTGAAGGAAGGTATATAAATCAATTTTCCTTTCTTGTGAGGGAATTGTGCCTTCCACTGAAGAATTTGAATGTCCTTGAGCATTATGTTCTCATATCCTGTACTCATTAACTGATGTGATCTAATGATAGGGTAGTTTCATAAAGCTTTCTAATTAAGTAGCTTAGTCGACTTGTGAATCTATTATACTGCCTTTGCATGATGAGTTAGTTATGTTGGTAACTCGGTAGGAGGCTCCAATTTTATTTACATTTGGTGGCTTGGTGGGCCTGTTAAACTCCAAAAACATGCAGGTGTTGGGACTGGTTCTTGTTGGCGCTTTATCAATTGAATGGACAAAGTTATATCTGATTGTATTTGAAGGTATGCAATTGAAATTTTTGGTTGTTCGAATGGGAGCGCATTTGCTGCTTTTGGAACAATTATTTTAAGAATGTCGGCTGAAAATTGTTGGGATGAAGAAATAAGGTTGTTAATCTTCACATATTTTGCATTGTTCCTTTCCTCATCTTTTCTTCTTTTTTCCATTTTCTCCTTTTTTTATCCCTTTTTTCTTTCTTCTTGAAAATGTTTGGTTAGGCAGGCTGCTATTAAGGTTAATGTAACCAGATGTTGCTGAGATGATTGTGCATGATGCTCCCTGAATCGAGCATGAAACAGATACTCATATCTGTTCTTTAATTGGTGGAACTCAATTGTTCCATAACAGGTAAAATCTTATTGAATCCATTAGTTACTAGTTTTTACCTTGCAAACGGAGTAATGGAGGACATGCTGGTTATTGCTCAAGAACCCTAGTTCACACACAATTTTTTAGCAGCCAAAATTGTCTAACTGATTAACAGGTGGTTTATCTGGGCTCTTGCTTATATTTTATTCGGCTACATGTCCTCCGGGGTTACAGTAATCAAAGTAATTGGAACCTCTTGCAGTTGCTTCAAATATCAGGAAAAAATATTCCACTTGAGAAAAAAATAGGCATTAAGAAAATAGGAGTGCTTATTAAGTCATTTTTTTTTGGGGGGTGGGGTTGGGGGGTGGGGGGGTTATGTATGAAATCCACATTTGCACTGTATGCTGTACTTGTTTGTAGCATGCTATGACATGTAAAAGCTGCATACGTTGTATGAAATAACCTAATCTGAGGAATTCCTTGATCTGTATCATATATCTGATTGTGGAAATTTTTGTATTACTCTTATTCTTTATATTGGCTCCTATCCTTTCATGGTGGCTACCTTATTGTCTTGTGAAGGCATTCTTTGTTAACTGTCTGAAGAACCTCTGCCCATCTTTTTTTTTTTTTTGGGTTTTCCGTTTTTTTTCTAGGTGGTGCTGGATGTATGGGACTGAGAGCTGTATCCTGTTGTCATCTAGATGTGGTTGATGCCACACACTTATAATTTCCTTCCCTTCCCCCTTCCTTTTTCATTTACATTCATGTTTACCCTTCCCCGTCTTTCATCTCTGCTTCTCTCCCTTGCTTTCCTCTTTTTGTTTTTTGGGGTGGTTGGAGGTTCTATAAGGAGTAGTATGACTAGCTAAATGGCACAAGCAGCAAGGCGAGGAAACATTAATTTTGGCTGGTGATTTGACAATGTATTTTTGCTAGGATGTTTTTGTTTGGACAAGGATTATAGCTCAAGAGTAGACACTTCGTTTAGGTGTGTATGGGCCATCTATGAAATAAAAATCAGCAGATGTTTTTCAGTAGTCTTCTTCCTTTGCATGTTAAAGGTTAAATACACCCACATAATGTTTATCATCCTTGTTTCCCATTAATTCTTCAGTAGTGGACTATATACTCTGGTGTTGGCTGATACCATTTTCACTCCCTGATAGCAGATTATCCTATAGGGTAAAAGCTGTTTCTGACCCTGGAAATGTTCTCATCCCTGGATCTGAAAGATATTTGCTCTTATGAACTCTGATTAAATTATCTCCAGAAGCAAACTATGCTTTTGTTTTGATTTGTCTATCCCCTGATGTTTGGTGTGGACTCTTGTTTGACAAACATCCCGTTGTATTCGCTATACGCTTTGTGCTAGCTCACTAAGAATGCACGTTCCATGAACTTATCGTGTGCATATGTTACATGAATATAATGATGAATGTGTGTAAAAGATTTTTTTTAACTTCTGTTCCACTTATTAGTTACATTATCAATTTGAATGTAATAATTCGAATGCATAAATTAAAACTGGTCACAACTAATAGCAAGTGAATTAGTTGATCGACTGTGATTTTGTTGAAATACTTGAAATATGCAAAAATACTCTTAATAGTTTCGAATCAATTGGTTGTGTATTTCTAAATTCAAAACATAGATAATGTAAGGGCTTTGTGTACCTACAATGTTGATAGTTGTACAGATAATATTCATAAAACTTTGTTGAATTATGAACAATCTTTAAACTTTGTTGAATTATGAACAATCTACAAGTTTGGGATGTTTTTGACGTCTCTCTCGGTTTGGCAAACCAAGGGTGTAGTCAAATTTGTTTAGTCAAGCAGTGTTTTTCAGGTTGTCAATAGTTTTGAAGACGCAACTAACAATTCATGCTAAATTTAGGAGTATTTTTTGCTACGATGTTTGTAGCTGTCGATTTCTGTGGCATAAATATAGGATAAGATATTAACTTGTAGTTTTTACACCATCGAATGAGAAATTACATCTCGTGAAAACTATGATCTTATCCAAAGCTAAGATGTACATTGCCATAAAGTTCATTATCAATGTACAGCTTTTATGTCTGATTTTGTATTTTTGCAATTTGGAGTGACATCTTATCCATCCACGTAGAAAAAGTAGCCAATGTTTGTCCACTTCAGATTTATGTCAAAATCATTGTCTTCAAACAAATTTATGTATTGTAATTTGCTACAAATGTGCATTAAGATATTTCTTTTTCATATGTGGGGGCTAAATTTCAATTACTTTAGTATTAGACGTTCCCAAAATAAAGACTTTTGAGGTAAATTCATTATAATAGACAACGAAAGCTTGAAAATTTTTCCATCTCTCTCAATAATTGTATCGAAGTCGTTTTCAGGGAGACTTTCTTATGAAATAATTGTAATGAGTAATTTTATCGAAGATTCCTAGTAATTATGATTTATTTCACAAATATTATGTAAGATGGTATAACTTTCTGAATTTCTCTGGAAGCTCTACTATGGCTCCCAAATAGATTATGAAATCAATCAAAGACACTAATTTATCTAATATTTAAAATAAAAAATAGTCAAAATGAAATAAATATCTTTTACTATGTTAAAAACTCTAACCTGTTAGATAAAATATGTGTAAATCTTATCCTTCTTAAATTTCACACGTGAAACTATATTGAATTACTAAATACTTGCTTCCAGCGGTGACATTATGAATTGTATCAAGGGGTCAAACTATGACGAAGTAAATATATGAACTAGCTAAAAAGAATCCATACATATATTATATTAATAGTATTATTTTCCGTATGTCGCTCTGCCCTTCCTCCCTATAAATGAACATTTAATTCTTCAATTTTAACTTTTCATCTGATATATTTATAATACATTCAACTTACGTCAAATTAAAATCAGACAAACAAATTGATATATTTATAATACAATCAACTTACGTCAAATTAAAACTTACGTCAAATTAAAACCAGACAAACGAATTGAACGCTATCCAAACACTCCACTTGCCTTTTTCTTATATATACACACACCTAAAAACCTTGACACTTCAATCATATTCCATAAGAGAAAAAAAATGTATCTAAGAACCCCAATAGATCGTGTACTATTTTCCCCATCAAATCCACAATTTTCAAGAACTCAAAAAGTGTCTTTTAGAGTAAACTCAAAACTTAACAACAATGTGATAGAAATTAGTGAATCAAAAAGCTTTTATGAGCTTTTGGGTATTCAAGAAACTGTTTCTTTATTAGAAATTAAACAAGCGTACAAACAATTAGCAAGAAAGTACCACCCAGATGTTTCACCTCCGGGTCGGGTCGAAGAAAATACCCAAAGGTTTATTCTGGTTCAAGAGGCTTATGAGACATTATCGGATCCTAAATCAAGAGATATGTATGATAAACATATGTCTAAAGGACTTCATTTTGCATTTTCTCCTCGTAGGAAGTGCCAAAATGATGAGGTTGGTTTTTTTTATTTATTATTTGGATATTTGGGTGAATTAAAGTTTGTGTTTTTGAAATTTGTAAAATTATTGTATTAAACATCTTGACTTTTGAGTTAATTCATAACATAACACTCCTTATTGTGTCTCGTGGATATTGATGCTGATATGACAAGTAAAATTTTGGAGGTGTGTATTGGACGGTTATTTTGTAAGTTAGAGTGTTTAAATGAGATGAGTTGATGTGTCTGAATATGTGTATTGTTAGCTGAGGGTAAAGTTTTCTTTTTTTTCTTTTGTGTTTGAGAAAATTTGTGGTAGTGGTTTTTTTTTTAAGTTTGAAATTGAATGGGGTTTGTTTAATTATCTTGTTCTAGTCACCTAATTTTTGTGTGTTTGTATGTTTGATGTCTAATTTGAGGGCAATTTTTCTTTAGTGTGATTGTTGACAACTAAGTTGTTTGGGCTCTCACTTTCGATATCGTACATGTTACTTTTGGAGAATCAGACGTGCATTAGTTGACATTATTGAAGAGTTCAAGCAATATAAGTTGACAATACTCTGCTATTTTAATTCTCTAGAATTTGGTATACTAAACATTTTCGTGTAGAACATATTAGGATATAGTTGTGTGAGTGAGAAGGTTGACAACAAGGTCTGAAATGCCATATACAACTTTATACAGCCTCTGCTACTGAAAATATATCATTTGTTTATAGAATATACACAGTTTTTGGTATTCACGTAATTGATATTTTTGTGGTTGTACAATGATATATCCGCGAATTCTACTCTTGATATCTTCTATTTTCTTCACTGATATATGGTTTTTTTATACACATTTAGTCAATGGAGAACACCGGTGAATGGAAGAATCGATGGCATTCTCAGCTATCGGAGTTGAAAAGAAGAAACACAGACAAGGACTCTGGTAACAATATGTCATGGGGTTCACGTATGCGTAGACAAAGGAGTGAAAAATCGTTATAACGAATGATCCTTGTTATATAGTTTTTATATATTGCTTGTATATTAGATATATAATTTGAAGTGTTTGGTTAAGCATTGATGTTATAAGTAGTGTAACAACTATGTGTAAGTGCTGACCAAATATAGGTAACTGTTTGTACATAAGTGTTCTTTGAATCAAGTTGTTATTTTAATCATATCGCGCTATTTATGTTGTGAATGTATGTTGAGTATATGTCAAATCCCGTTATTTTTTCTTTTAAGCAAACGATTGATGCAAATAGAGAGGTTTTTTTATTCATGTGTAGTTGATTTTCTAATAAAAGGAAGAGCGGGAATGGATTTCTCTTTCCAATACTATGTAAAGAGTCGTCAATATGGGTCAATCCAACTTTAATAAGCCCAGTCTAGTTGGGCTGTATAATTTATTGGCCCAACTTCTCATTTGAGGACCCTTCAAAATGCTAGCCCAATCCAACACTACACGGCCCATGGTATGTTGGGTGTCCAACAAACCTTTCTTTCTTTCATTCGCCACAATTTTTCTTGGGAAAATTGTATATAATAGCAAACTAATAACCTAAAATAAATGGAATAGCTAGGGTTTGATTTAATTGTGCTCCATAGCAAACGTTAGCTAAAATTTGCCAGCATCTCTCTCCCAGAAATCTCGCTCGCCACTCTCCATTCTCGCTCGCTTCTCTCGCTTTATACACAGAAGTGTATAATTCTGTTTCTATTTTGTATAAAGCGAGAGAAAATTGTATATACACATGAAAAAATATATATCTTCGTGTTATACACTTAATTATACAATTTACAAACATTTTACTTCAAATATTGAAGAGAAAAAGGTCAACGAATTATACAATTGCGAATTATACAATTGCAGTGAAATACAATTTTCTCTAGCTTTATACAACAGAAGTGTATATATTGTGTTTCTGTTTTTGTATAAAGCGAGAGAAAAACATATATCTTCTTGCTATACACTTAATATTGCAGCGAAATAGGCAGTGAATTATACAATTGCAGTGAAATATGATAGCGAATTATATAATTGCAGCGAAATAGGCCAGCGAATTATACACTTGTATATATATAACAAATTATACAGTTTTATGTTTGCTATACAAATATGAATTTTTCTTACTACCAGATAAAACTACTAATATCACATCATATAGAATATCGATCGATAGACATTCAAGTTTATTATTATATAATTCATATTGATGATAGTATTGTTTTCGCAAAAGCATCCTTTCTTAGAGTCATAGTTATTTCCAATTAAAAGTTAATGCATTCTTTAAGAATAAAGGGGATCTTATAGCCCAATGTTTTTGGCTATTTAATTACAAAATATGTACGTAGTGTACAAATAATGAATACTTTATATAAGTATATACACATACTACATGTAACGTATACACATACTATAAATCTATAATATATATAAATATACTATATATCTATACATAATTATATATACAGTCAAATTCTATACTTCAGTCTTCAATCTTCAATCATGTTGGAAAACTAGATAATCGAAGATTAAATTTTACCTAATACATTAATTTAAATTTTATAGAAAATAATTAGGCAAATATTTATTTATTTTTTGTATTGAGACTGTAATTTCATAACAAGGGGGTATCCATTCAAAACATGAAAAAAGGCAAGTAAATATGATTTTCAATATTGTATCTCCATATTAAAAAAAAAACAAGGAAATAAAATTTGGTTAATTAATCATTAATTTTTGTCACTGACCAAAATCAAGTACTTTTAAAAGTCTATATATTTGAGACAATTCTTTAGCATTTTTTATTATCTTTTGATTTTTGAGCACTAAATTATATATTTTCAATGGCCTCTACAAAATTCTTCCTTCAGTCAATTTTGTTGCTTTGTGTGGTTTTGTTTTCTCTTGTGAATCTCCATCAATGTATGTTTAGTATAAATTATATTGAGATTTAATTTTCAACGTAAAACTAGTAAAAAATATGATATTATTATTTAGGTGATTCGATAGTATAAAAATTGTTTTTTTACATAGTAATGTCAATATATAAAAGATAATTAATTAATTTATTATCGTATTTCATAAAATGCAGGTGATAAAAGCACGAAATTTGATGCAAACGATGAATGTGACCAACTTGTGGTTCCTGGTGAACCACCCCGTTGGTGTTGCACGTTGGTCAAACCACTCAATTGTGACTATCTTTCTCTACAAAATTGTCAAAATAATTGTCATTAATGATAAATTATGTGACTTGTATTAGTGATTCTTCATCATTTTCAAGAGTTTAATAAAAATGATTTTGAAGTTTCAATTTGATTGAAATGACTTGTAATCTTTTATGATTTTTTTTGCCAATTCAAAATAAGGATATTTTTTTTTGTTTAAAGTCTTATATTTGTTTAATCGAAAAATTTATAATCTCCGCTTTATTAATTTCTTCTCTTAAATGAGAGCGTACTCAATACATTTTTAAACCGCAAAACTCTCCAATATGAAGAAATGTAATGTCCTTATATGTAATTTTGTATTGTGAAGAACCAAATTAATTAAAAGTATGTTTGAATTAACTTATTTTAAGTATTTTAAGCTGAAAATAGCTTTTAAACACCTGATTTTAAGCTATAATAATAAAAATAAATCAAAAGTCAAAGTTAAGATTTTTGACGTATAAGTCAAAAATAAATACAAACAGGTTCTAATTAATCATTCCTATTATTTTTACGAATAAAAAAAATTTCAAGAACATAAACGACGTCTTGATTTAATAAAGAAAAAAATCGACAGGGGAATATTAATTTTGTATTTAACTTTTGGAATTTCAATTTCAAAATTTTATAGAAAGTAAGCTAATATCTTCTATTATATTTAGAATATTGTAATTATCATATCTAAAACATGTAAAAGATAAGTAGTTAAAATTTTAAATATTGTGTCTCTAGATGAAAATTAGGTAATAAAGCTTGGTAAGTTAATCATAAGTTTATGTCCATTATAAAAATCATATATACTTCGATAGAACTATATATTAGTGAGAATTTCATATGTATTTCTTATTTTATTTTTATCATTGAGCACTAAATCATATGTTCAATGGCCTCTATAAAATTCTCCATTGGATCAATTTTGCTAATTTTCTTGATTTTGTTCTCTCTATTAGCCCTCCATCAATGTATGTTCAAATATATTTATCCCTTTACACTCATATTATTATCATTATTATTATTATTATTATTATTATTATTATTATTATTATTATTATTATTATTATGTACCATACAAATTTAAAAGTATTACTTTTGTGTAATATGATGATATGAGATTATTTTTTTACACATTTTGTTAATAAATAAAAATTAATCGAATTATGATATGTATTTTTATTTCATGAAATACAGGTGATGAAAATATTAAAATTAAAGCAGACACGACAATCGATCAATGCATTCCAGTTCATGAGCAAAGCAATCCAGTACCCATATGGTGTTGCCCAGTAAATATAGAATGCTATGATACTAACCAAACATGTCATAATAATTGTCACTAATTATGATAATTTTTCGAGTAAAATATAATATTAATAATTTGAGAAAGCATTATGAATTTGCTCAATTAGTACTCATGAGTTTCATGTTACTAATTTTGTTGATGTATAACTAAAATAAAAATAACTCGATAATTATAATATTAATAAAGTTCAATTTTCAGCTATCGATATTACATACTCTAAATTTATAAGTTGAACATTTTATACACTAGTGTTTTTCTTTCGATGCAAAAGTTTATTCATTTGCAACCAAAAAAATTATGGGTGACCAAAAATTTCCAATATTTATGGGTTTATTGATGTTTAATACCGTACTTGGTAGTTAGAAGTCAAGTATATAAAATCTTGTTATCGTATTGTTTGATCATAAATATTTAATATGAGTGTTTGCATATATTTAGGTGTATTAAAGATTAAAAAGCAAAGACTCATAGTCGTTCAATCTATACTCGCCAAAGGCTTAAGACCTACATTATATTTATATTTTGAAAGTTGTTATAAAATATATTTATATATTAAAATTAACATATTGTTAATATATAATATATATTTACATGTAAGATTATTTCGTTCAATTTTGGATCTTTTTTATTTTGTTTCATAAATTTGAAAAATCATCCCATGATTGTTCGGAACGATTATAAAAAGTCCATAATTTTATTGAAAAAATAACATAAGTCTATTTGATTAGGTTCTGTCGACACCGTGCTTATGAGTGTCACTTTATTTTTTTAGTCCCAAAAATAAAAGAAGATAAGAAGAATAACTATTTATCGCAAATTGAAAGATAAATTTAATTTTTAAATAAAATTAAGAGGTGTAAACGGTTTTTGCCTATAATTTTTTTTATCAAACTAATTAGACTAAACACATTCCTGTACTAAGTAACAAAGAAAAAAAAACAGGAAAATAATTTTGTTTTAAACAAACATTTTAGGAATAAAAACAAATGGCAATAAGGAGGAATGTATATGTAGGATACATTTAATTCACATATTTATTTATTTTTGGGTAAAATTTCACATATTCACATACAAGTAATTAAAGGAAATGGCAAAGAAGTATAAGTAAATCAAATATATTATAATAAATAAATAGTAAAGAAAAAACAAAAAGAGTAATTTTAGAAATAAAATAAATTATAGTGGTGTGGAATAAGTGAGTTGAATATATTTAATTTTCCCCCCCAATTTTACAGTCAACAATAAATAAGAAAAACCATTATGGATACTAGTAGAAATAACATACCATATCAGCATTTTTAGGTAAAAATCATTATTATTAATATCTAGACCAAAAAGAAACAATTTTAAACTAATCATTAGTTTTCCTTAATTATCAAAATCAAGTACTTTCATAAGTGTATATATTTGAGAGAATTTCATAAGTATTTCTCACAATTTTTAGTCTCTTGAGCACTTGAAAAATATATTTTTCAATGGCCTTTACAAAGTTCTCCCTTCAATCTGTTTTGCTATTTTGCTTGGTTTTGTTTTCCTTGTTGGCTCTTCATCATTGTAAGTCCACCCTATTAAATTAATTTTTTATAATGAACATGTAACTTGTCTTGTTTTAAATGTTATTTTCACTTTTTATGTTATTATAAAATTTTATATTTTCTTATATATAATTGAATTTTATGAAATACAGGTAGTGATGAAGGTATAGACGTGAAATCAGACACGGCAACCTATCAATGCATCCCACTTCATCAACAGGGCGATCCAGTCCCCAAGTGGTGTTGCCCAGCACTTATAAAGTGCTACGATACTAAAATAATATGTCACGATAATTGTCACTAATTATGATAATTTTTCAAGTAATATATAATATTATTAATTCGAAAACATTATAGTTTTGTCCTCAATTAGTAGTCATGAGTTTCATGTTACTAATTATATTGATGTATTGCTAAAACTTTCTGCTATTGATATTATATACTCTAATTTCGTATATTTATTTTGCATTTTCTCTATCGATTTGTAGTTGAACATTTATTTGTTAGTGTTTCTTTCTTGACGCAAAATTTTATACATTTGTGACTAAAAATATATATATATATTGGTTCGAATATTTATGGGTTTATTGATGTTATTTTCATGTTGGACAAATAAGGTAAAAGTATCAAAAATTGATAAAATATCTAGTGAGCATAGATTTTTTTTTATAATACATATATATATAGACTAAATCTAATTTAATTTAGTTAATCAATTATTAATCTGTGTTAGTTACCAAAATGAAGTAATTTTATAGGCTAAATAATTTGTTCTGTCTTTATAAATGGAGGAACTTTGTCTTAAAATATTTCCAATATTTATTGGCTCATTGATGCTATTTTCACCGTTGCACCTAAACAAACATGTAATAAACAAAATTTATATATTATTTCACTTTGATTTGGATAAGAAATAATATATAAATTTGATTCTCTCATTTTTTTTTAATCTATTGTTGAAAATATTTAGATTCTAATAGAGAAAAAGACCGTTATTATTTCAATAGCACAAATAAAATAAGTTCTAAAGTCCAACTTTAATAAATCTAGCAAACCAACACCACAATTAAACCAAAATAAACTATGAAACAAATACTTCTTATTCCAACCAATATGCTATTTTGAGACTCCGCCTAAGCGATTACACTGAACATGTTGTTGTTGTTCAAGCAATAGACCATTCGTTGTTTAGCTCATTTTTCAACTTCATTATCTCATCCACGGGCAAAGTCATGGTCACAATCCTTCCTTCAGCATAATTTGGCCCGTCCGGAAGCACCAACACAGTCCCTGCATCGCCTACTCCATCGATAAAGTAACTTACATTCTTCGGCTTATGACCCTTCCAATCGAATTCATAGAGATCAGCACCTTCCAGGTTAACGAAAGTCAAATTTGCTCCGTACACGATCACATCAGACACTCCATGCTCTTTCTCGATGGCTTCATCGATCTTTAATCGCTCGTCGATGATCTCATTTTTAATCAACCTTGCTAATTCACTAGGATTAGCATCTCTAATTGAGTCATCAACCTTAACCACACCAATTAATTGTGTGTTTCCTATAAGGCCGCCCTCTTTCTTTTCTTCACCCTTTTTACAAATGGTCACAACTTGTGGGCCTGGCCCATCTCTAATTCTTGAAATGGACTGCCAAATAATAGAACATAGTGATTCAAATGGGCCTTGAATCCCTATTCTTGATTGTAATTGGCCCAATTTGGATGCACTAACATGGATCGAAAACGACTCCAACTTGTAACTTGCATTAGCAACCCAATGATCTTCAACCGGGTCAACCCGTTTTATGGAAAGTGGATCCTCCACAATTTTTTGTAGGGTTTGGGTTGAGTTTGCTTTGGTTAATGAATGGGCCAAGTTAATGGGTCGGGGCGGTTGGTATCCACCAACTACTTTACCCAAAAAGTTCCAAAATTCAGTTGCTGAGAATATATCTCCAAGTACATGGGCCCAACTTAGGCCCAATGAAATTCCACCACATTTGAATTTAGTATGCTACATAAATAGCCCAACTTATAAATGAGTCAAGTATTAATTACCAACAGGAAAAAGTATAGAAACAAACAATAATTAAAAAGATATATAAGATCGAGGAAAAAGTTATGCAAGAAATTTATATAATTAGAGCCTGTTTGACTCAACTTAAAAGCTGGTCAAATTGACTTAAAAGCTGATTTTTGACTTATTTAGCTGTTTGACAATACTCAAAATAGCTTATTTTAAGTTAAAAAAAACTTATTTTAAGCCAAAAGTTAAAAGCTAGGGTAGAGGTGTTTTTTTTTTTTTTAGCTTATAAACTGTTTTAAGTTGACCACATTTTTATCTTTTTGCCCTTAATATTTTTATACAATCTCCAAATTACAACATAACCCTAACATCTCTTTCTTCCATTTTTCCCTTTTCACGTTTGACAAAACAACTTCAGCACTTTTATCCAAACACATAACTGATTATTTTAAAAATAAGTTTCAACACTTTCAAAAGTATTTTTTTAAAGCTGCTTTTATTAAGACATCAAAACTGCCCTTTAGAAACACATTTATTAAGAATCGGAGCAAAATCCACGTCTGAATCTAATCTATTGTTGAGTAATTTATCTTGTGATTATGGCCTCAAGATCAAATCCCTCCTACAATTGTTGACTTGCATTCAAAACAAATTTAATATACATCTTATATATGTTTATCTAATTTTATTTTTATTCCAAAGATTTTAAAAATAAATAAAATTGTGAAATATATATCCCGTGACTTTAGAAATAATGTTCAATCCTCCACCTCTGTGTATTAAATTGACTCACTGTTCTCCTACCAAAATATAAATTTAATAGCCAACCAACTGTAACAACTTTTAGGTAAAAATAAAAAAAAATACATATAGAGAGTCTGTCTCTTGTCAATTTTTTTTTATTGTTACTTCACGTCTCAAATTGTGTGTCACAATTTTTTTTAAAAAAAGATTATATTTATTAAGGAATTTAAGATAATATTAATTATTTTTTTCTCCATTTTACCTTAATAGTAATAGTTCTTGAAGATTACAAATACTTAAATTATGAAATCTTAACACATAAATGCGGTAAATATTTAATGAAAGAGAAATTATATCTTAGCACATAAATAAAAATAAAATAGTCATATAAATCCTAATTACTGTTTGTACGAGAAATAAGATATATACTACAACAAAATAACTTTTTAAAGGCATTAAATATTGACATTAATAGAGTGCTCAAGGTTTTATCGATATTAGTTAAGTGTCATTAGAACCAATGTCGCTAAAGACTTTAGGGGCATATACAAAGAGTAACAATTGCAGCTAAAATCATATATTTAACGATAATTAAGAATTAAATACCGTTAAAAAATATTTTTATTGTTGTGATATAATTTGAAACTCTATCTATAGGTGCATTTATTACTTAACTACCTCAACTAATTGAAATATTGATGCCACGACCATAAATCTTTAATATGGTGGTGAAATATTGCAACTAATTGGGTGGTGAAATAATTGGAGTATATGTTTATTTGAAGTTATTAAAGAGTTAAGGTCTATAATCACCGGTGTGGTGGAGTATTTGGAATTTTATTTTTAGCAAAAAGTACAAGGTTTAAGAATTAAAAATGAAAAAAAAGGAGTCTTAGTAAAAACACTTTTATCTTATTTATTGATTTGTTTTCGACGTAAATCTAAATTGATCGACTCTTTATGTTTAACAAAAAGGTATTGATTGATTGACAAACACTTTATTCTATTTACTGATAGTTTCAAATATGAATTTAAACTAATCGATTAACGATTAAGTAAACATGAAAATTGATGATTAGTCATCTACTTCTCATATTTCGTGAATAGCCCAGTCATTAAGGATATCATTTCAAAAATCCGTCCTAGTTCTATTTGAATTTTATCGGAGCACTAGAATTTTTCTTAAAGAAAATCTCTAAAATTCTAATCATACCGCCCCCCATCCCTAAAACCATCTCTCTTTCCCCCACTTTCGAGCAGAAAATGAAAAACCTCTTGATAAGAAGCGTTTTATTATTTTCTTAGTAAACCTATCGAACACATCATACCCCTAACCCTAAAAATACCCCCTTTCCCTTCCTCCAAGCAAGAGAAAAAAAATGAAACATAAAACCCGAGACATGAAAATGAATAACTTCTTGATAGGAAGCACTATATCAGTATATCTTTTTAATGAGCTTATTCGATATAAATTTAAATTAATCGAGCCAGAAGAGTATACATACCTGTATGAGGACTGGAGGTGAGAAAGCCAATTCAGGACCAAGAACTTGATTAGAAACAAGTAATTTCTCAAGTGAAGTATCTTTCATTTCTAGCCATTCATCCAAAGTTTTATCACATTGTGCTTCAATAAACCTAGCACCACAATCATTACATTTAATATAAGGTCTCCCTGATTCTGCCCTTCTAAACCTACCATTAGTCATATAAAAATAATTGAACCAAATAAATATTGGTTCTTTTATTTTATAAATTGTGACACCTTGAAATGCTTGGCTATCAAAGTAATAAATCCCTCTCAAATAATGTAATTTCATGGCCAAATCCATGTTACTTGGCTCATAAACAACATCTTGTCCTGTTACTCTTGCTGGTCCAACTGAGGATAATTTTATGTTGTAAATTAGACCATCTTCTAATTTTGAAGACACCATTTTTTGGAATTATTATTATTTTTTTCTTAGTGGGATTAGAGGAGACAATATGGGATGTTCTTGATTATGTAGAGGATGGTTTATATAGGCTTTTGAGGTGAGATATATAATAAATTAGCAATGATTTATATATATGGCTCATAGAATACAAAATAGGTGTATTGTGTATATATTGATAGCTGACAGATGTGTGAAATGAACGAGTTGAATTATATTTAAGTTGATTAAAACTAAATCAATTGAGTTAATAAATGATGACTCAATTAAATATTTATATAGGCTTTAATTTTGAGGTGAGATAATAAACTAGCCATGATTTATATAGCGAGTTGTATTATATTTGAGCTGATCAAAACTAAATAGATTGAGTTAATAAATGATGGCTCAATCAAATGTTAGTAGATTTATATAAGTTGGATTATATAGGCTACACCATGGGTCATAATAACTTAATTCGCCCAAATTTTTACTTTAAATTTGAGAGTTTTACTTATAATTTGTTTAATTATCTAAAAAATAAATAAAAATTGCCTAGTTTAATGATAATTATCATAAACATTTGAATATTTTATTTTATATATAATATGTTTTTTACAAAATATTATTTACATAATATTAAATACAAAAACATTAAGTAATGCAGTACTGTGTACTAATTAATTAATGATGTGTAATCGGGAGATTAATATATAAATTCGAGTTATGAAAATAATTTTTTTTTACATAAATGTAAAACAAGATTATGTACTATAAGACCTTATAATTATGTTGTAGCCAGAGTTTAGTGCACATTTTCTAGTCCCTACTAGGATTACATGAAATTATCCACTCCTATTATCTTATATTTCAAACACTTATATTAGTTTTTCATCCGATATACCGTATTAATTTTAGAATTTAAATAATCCAAATTTATGTGGAACAATTTTATTTTGAAGTAAAACTCTTTCTATTAATTAAACGTGAATTTACATTTAAAATTTAAATTCCAAATTTGTATAACGATTTTAGCTTCCAAAACCACTAACATTAATTTGGACTGCTAGAGTAGTTCTCTAGCTGAAAATAATTTAAAATTATCTCATATAGGAAATTCAATTTTTTCATAAAGTCGTTATCTAAGTAATTAAAGAGCTAATTAGTTTTATAATTAATGGAGAAAAAAGTATACATAGGTGGCAAGGCTTTAAATTAGGTAGTTGAAAAAATTCATTGCAAGTTATTTATGGCGTTTTATTGTTCACGTTGAGGTGGTAGTGTCATGTGTGATTAATTTTATTTATTATATTTCATTTTAAAATATTTTTTTTATTATTTTAATACGAGAAAAATTGATCGTATAATTTTTTGAACATCTAAATTTAAAATATTGAATTAATTTAATTCAGTCTAGTTTCGAAAATTAATCAAATCAACTTTTGTGAAACATGACAAGTAAATTCATTTTTCCCCGCTCGGTGGTTAGTACCCTCATTGAAGTATGACTAAATTCAATTTCGCGTCAGGAATCTCAAATTGAGAAGCAAAATGTCTTTTAACGAAGATAATTTTAAATATAGAAAAACTCAAATAAAATCTTTAATTAAAAATAAAAGAATATTTACTATTCTACCGAAACCTTATTAACCTTATTAGATATATGCAAACCCTAGTTGCATGTTATCTATTACCCTTATTTAAGTCATCCCCTTCATTACAAAAATAGGGTGCAAATAAATATATGTACCAACTTTAGAGGTGCAACATTAAATAGTTTATCAGATGCACATAATACAATGCTATATATATATATTGTACCATATAACTAGACAACTCTAGAGGGTATATAATAATATAATTTGACTCATATTCAAAGTTAAATTTGATTAGTTTAACTAAATATTTAAAAAAATATTATATATGACACCCCTTCCCCCCATATAATTAATATCATAATATGATCGTAGAATTATTACACATTAATATATTAATTAAAGTTCATATAATTTGATTATTGAGAAACGAGTCATCACATTATTTCAAGGAAGGAGTAAAACTTAAGGAGAACTTTGGTTGAGATAACAAAATGTCAGTATGTTATACAGTGCTATTTCTTTTATAAATTGAGAGACGTTTCTTAAAAAGAATAAAAAAAAGCCTATTAATTGTGATTTAATTTGTTTTACCACATTATCTATGGAATTAAATTCTGGATTAGAGTAGTGGGAGTGAGTTAGAACACTTCTCGATTAGGATGGAATTGCATTAGGAATTAGCTCTTAGCATGTTCTTTTTTTTTTAATTTTGTCTTAATGGTGAACTAAATTGACACGACATATTCAAAGTGAGGTGCCATATATATATAGTGTATGTTATTTTCAAATGCAGATGACATAATATTGATTGTCAAGACGTGCAATGGAGTTAATGATATATTAAAAGTTTTGGAAAGAAGTTGAAGAGTCTAAAAGTTTTAAAGTTAAAGAAGGATTAAGTTAGAGAATGAATACCAAGAGTATAAAAGAAGTTGAAGAGTCTAAAAGTTTCAAAGTTAAAGAAGGATTAAGTTAGAGAATGAATACCAAGAGTATAAAAGTTTAGTATTGTGTTGTACGACGCGGAAGTGAAAATAAGTTAGAGAATGAATACCAAGAGTATAAAAGAAGTTGAAGAGTCTAAAAGTTTCAAAGTTAAAGAAGGATTAAGTTAGAGAATGAATACCAAGAGTATAAAAGTTTAGTATTGTGTTGTACGACGCGGAAGTGAAAATAAAGTTTGATACACTTGTCATATTCAAGCAGTGGCGGATTCAGGATTTTCTTTCGAAAGGTTCGAAAAATAAAAATATAAACGTGTAAATAAGTTTTTCGAAATGGGCCCTTTGAATTTTTTTGGGTTTAAAACCATACTTTTGGCATGTTTTTAAAATAAAAAATGTTTGAAAAACAGAACTGATTCTATAAAGGAGAAAATCAGTAAATGTTATTGCAGGAGAAAATCAGTAAATGTTATTGCAAGGACTCGAACATGGGGCGTGCAGCATAACGATTAGGGATCTTACCATTGAGCCATCTATTTTTATTTGTTGTTGAGGGGGTTAAAATATATATCTACAGAATTGTGTATTTTTTTGCCGAAGGTGTCGAGTGAACACCTTGGACCCAACGTGGATCCGCTAATCCAAGAGAGAGAAACCTTCAAGTACCTTGGGTCCATTACTCAAAAGAGACGTGGCAAATGATGATGATGACGCACATCAAATTAGAACGGGATGGGTGAAACAAAAGCTAGCTCACCTTTGGAGTACTATGCGATAAAAGTATGTCCCCAAGGCTTAAATCTAAGTTTTACCGAGTAATGATTCGACCAACTCTATGAAGTAAAATGATGACTAATAAAAAAGGGAAAAAGGTCAAATATATTTTCAAACTATCGTATGGTATACGGATATTCTCTGTTATATTTTAGGAACATTGGTACCGCTGTCGTCCAAAAATTAGAGCATATATACTCTTTATACTAATGGACATACACGTGTCATAATCTTATTCACAGACCCGACATCGAATCGATAGATAAGATTACGCCACATGTCCCTATACAACTTTCCGTTAGAATGAAAGGCATATACGCTCTAGTTTTTGGACGGTTGGGGCACCAATGTTCCTAAAGTATGACGAAGGGTATTTGTATATCATTTACGATAGTTTGAGGATATATTTGTCTTTTTCACTATGTATCGAAAATGAAAATAATTGAGATAAAGATGTTTAGATGGATGTATGATTTTTTAAAAAAAAAATATAATTAAGAGTGTGTTTGGTATGAAGGAAAACATTTTCTGGAAAATGTTTTCCAATTTTCCCATGTTTGGTTGGGACAAAAGTTTTGGAAAATGTTTTCCAAATCAACTCATTTTCCTCAAAATTAAGGAAAATGACTTCCCTTCAAAAATTAAGGAAAACATTTTCCATAGCTCTCCTCCAATTTCAAATTAGATTTTTTTTTTTGGAAAAGCATCAATTTAAAAAAATATTTTCAATTTCAAAATTTTTATTTTTTCACATGATCCTTGACCTTCCCCCCACCGGCCAGCCCCCCCCAACCCCATCCCCTCCCCAAAAAATTAATTTTGCTTTTTAAAAATATTTTCAACTTCAAATTTTTATTTTTAAACTCCTACCCCCTCCCCCGCTCAGCCCCCTACCAGCCCCCACCCACCCCAACCCCCAAAAAAATTAATTTTGTTTTTTAAAAATACTATCAACTAAAAAAATTTTATTTTTCGCTCCTCCTTCACCCCCACCCACTACCCCCACCCCCACCCCCACCCCCACCCCAAAATAATAATAATTTTGATTTTAAAAAATATTTTCAATATCATAAATTATTTTTTACTTAAGTAAAAATATAGATGTCTCTCAAAAACATATTTCATTAATAAATCAAACACTAAAAATCATTTCCGAAAATATTTTCTACTCACCAACCAAACATGAGAAAATAAGTCCAATATCTACTTGTTTTCCAGGAAAACATTTTCTAGGAAAACATTTTCAATGGAAAACATTTTCCTCCATACCAAACACACCCTAAATATATCTTGTTTTCACTAAGTTAAATGCATAAAATAAAATTAAAATTAATAAAATTGCTCTAATACAATAACAACATCAACAATTTCTTTTGAATATTACTATCAATTTCCAACTACTTGTTATGATCGCCTATGAATTTGTACTATATACCATCGGTAGTGTAGCGGATGGGCTATGCTTTTTTCCTTAATCAGATGTCTTGTATTTAAGCTTTGAATATAAAAAAAATTCTTGGTATAGAATATTTTTTTCAAATGGAATTCTATGTGATGAAAATAAAAAATTATAAGACTCCAATAAATATCCGAATGAAAATTTTAATTGAAAAAAAAATAATCTTACTTTATAAGAAATTTTTTAGCATCAAATATAAAATTAATCAAAATTTAAAATAGACATCAAATATCAAATGATTTTTTTTATAAGTAAACGTCCATATATCTACAAATGAATTAATTCCCACTCCACAATTAAAAAATTATTAATTAATACGATCCACATAAAATAAATGAGACCAATTAATAACATAGGTATACTTCTTTGTCATTATAATAAAAATAGAAATAAATAGAGACTTATAGTTGAGAGTTGAGAAGGATAAGACAAGTTTAAGTTTATGAATGTCGTGGAAACACGTGTGAGTTGGCGCTTGAGTTATTCTGAATTCAACATTTTAACATTATACATAAATTTATATAAAAATTATAAAATATGATAAATTTAAACTCATAATATTAAATTTGTTCAAACATCAAAAATCCTTAAACTTGAATCCATAAATTGAAATTCTAAAGTATGCTAGGTCGCTCTAAGAAATACATTGTTTGCTTAAACTCAATTGTTATTATTGTTTATGTAGTGTTGTGAGCAGATTCAAATTTTGAATTTAAGAGTTTTAAATTTTTATATAAAACAAGATAATTTATGATTTTGGATAAGTTATTTAATTATATATATTCAATGACTTTTTAACACAAATATATGATTTTAGCTAAAATTTTAAAATTTTATTATATACGTAGCTAGAATTCTAATTTTAATGGCGAGTGATTTTTAATTTTGTGAAATTTTTTAGCAAACAAAAAAGTCATTATTAGGAAGGCCAGCTCCTCATGGGTACCTTGTAAGATGAATCTTAAAACTTTTATGTTGATATCTTTTATTGTTTGGAGATGAAATGAGTAAGAAATTTTATTCTTTATGGATGTATACCTTGTGTTTGGCATAAATAAAACCAAAAATTACATGAATAAAAAATTGATTAAACAATATTTGTATTTTATATTTCAAATTATTGAATGCTGGAGTTATATTCTGATCATGACCAATTCTACACTTAAAAATGAAATGGTAAATACTGGTTGGGTCGATCTCATAAAAGAGTGCGCATGTGTCAAGGTAGATGTACATCCAAGACAATAAATATACGAGTAATGTTAAATGGTTAGAAAATTTTATTAGAATTTGGCTAGAAATTTAAAAAATATTTTCTCCGTTCGATATTATTTGTCATGATTTCTAGTTTAGAGTCAAACTATAAAAATTTTGACTAACATTTTAAGATGAATTTTTTCATCATATTAATATGCAAAAAATTGTAATTCATAGTACTTTTCATATAGTTTTAGAATATCTATTTTTTTTTGTTTAAAATATCGAATTAATGTAATCTAATTTAACTTTGAAAATTAATCAAATTGACTTTCGATAATCGCAACATGACAAACAATTTCGGACGGAGGGAATAAATAATAAAAGTATTCAGAGGGGTAAACAATGCCAAAGGGATTTTTCCTAAATATATTACTCTCTCTGTCCATTTTTATTTGTCATTTTACGCTTTTTGAAAGTCAATTAAAGCTACTGCTAATTCGAAAATGTAAATATACATAAGACTATAAATAGTTATATTTTAGAAGTATATCAACTTGAGAAATCTAAGCAATCAAATACTTATTATTTATTTATTACAAATACAAACAGGGCATGGTCTCCAGTAAAGACTGAAATGGATCTGCAATTTATTAGACACATAAAATGATTTGAGATATAAAAAGTAAATAATTGAGATATTCATATTCTGATCATCAGCTTTGTAACATGTTCCGAGAGCCTAATGTTGAACTTGGTACGTTTCAGTAATAGCTTTTTCAATTTAGGCATACTCACATCATCCATGCACTCTACTTCAGACAACCCGGATGGTTCTTGAATATGAAGAACTTCAAGTTGCGGAAAGCTATCACCATCACCACAGAGATCCATCTTTTCTTCCTTATGTTTGCACCGAATCATTTTAAGTATTCTTAATTTGGACAATTTCTTAAGCAATGCCACTAAATGACCCTCTACATCAATGTAGCAAAGAGTAAGCTTGATGAGATTTGGAGGGAATGATTCAGAGTTCAAACACACGCTTCCTCTCAAATGCAACTTAACAATATATGAACAGGACGACAAGTTTAGTTGCTCACTCGATTGATAATAAAATATGAGCTTCAGAGCCTCCAACTCTTTTGGCAATGTTGATAATATCTGAACGGTAGAATCTGATACACTCCATATACCCAGTTTTCTTAAGTTGATCAACCGGTGAAATAATCTCGGTTCAACAAACTTATCATCCACACACATCAAAGTTTGTATATTATTAGGAGGCAATGAGTAAATTTTTCGGCTTATAGAAAAGCAACAGTTAGATGCTTCAAAACCACCTTTATAACGAAGATGTCTCAATTGTTTAGACTCCCAAACACCAGTAGGAAGGTAAGTCGAGCTATTTTCAATATTTATGGTCTGCACATGTTTGACCATACTATTTGGCAATTTCCCACGCATTTGCCCCTCAAATTGCAGATAGCGTAAGCAACTCGTCTTCCCAAACGTGTTTGGGATTTCCATGGAATAATCATTAGCTATGACTACAACCAACACTTGCAATAATTTGAAGTCATGACGAGCCAGTTGAGAAAATAGGCAAGTATCATCTATAAAACAGAAAAGTGCACGAAGTTTCTTAGGATTAGGATTTGAACGGAAGAACTTATTCATGGCATTAATATCAGAGTAGAATGTAATCCTTCGCACCCTAGAAACATTGCCGGGATCACCAAATGCATTGTCCTCGGTGTGAAAGAAGTTACTTTCCTTGCCCAACTCTACACACAAACTATGTAACAAGTCATGTATGCGACAAGTTGAAATTCTTCCATCATATCTCCTTTTGGCAACTTGGATCAAGTTTCTAGAAACCAAATCATTTAGGAAATCCTCCGCCTTACTTTCAGCCTCTCGCGTATTACCACTATTTACAACTATGAGCTTCTCAGCAATCCACATATTTATCAAATCAAAAGCACGAATTTCATGGTCCTCGGGGAAAAGGCCAAAGTACAAGAAACATGGCCTTAATGCAATAGGCAAATCATTGTAACTCAAAGCCAACACCTTAGCACATCCATCTTCAACTCTATGGCCCATACTCTCAAGTACTTTGTTCCATGCATGTTCCGTTCTTTCTCTTGCCCTTAACACGCCTGCTGTCACAACAATGGCTAATGGTATACCACCACATCTCTTAACTATACTTTTACCAATATCTACCAAGTCAACTGAATGATTATTATCAAAAATAAAGATTTTCTTGGTAAAGAGTTCATAACTCTTCTCTGAGTCTAAGGGTTGCAACTCGTGGAGCGAGGAATCCCCTCCTATGTATCTGCCTACATCATTATTTCGAGAAGTAATAATTATCCTACTGCCAATTTTTGAATCACATTCTGGAAGGACAAGTTTGAGATCATCCCAAATTTGAACTTTCCAAATGTCATCTAAGAGGATAACATACCTTTTTCTTTTCAAGAGTGATCTTAGGTTGTCTTCCAAGTTCTCTTTCCTTTCTTCTTCCGTCAGTCCAACCTGTTTGGCTATCTTAAGCAAGATTTCTCCCGCCCTTGGCTGCTGCGAAACATAGAGCAATCCAGAACATTCAAATTGATCACGGACGTGCCTATAAAGTTTCTTGGCAAGAGTAGTTTTTCCCAAACCGGGCATGCCAACTATTGAAACAACTTTATAAGGCAAATGATGATCAATTAATTTGGCTTGTAGCTTATTGAAGTCATCATCCAAACCGACGACCTCTGTTTCATCAGCATGAAGGAATACTTATCTCTGGTCCCACGGAATGTAGTTATGTTGATTGTTATTGTTACTTGTATCAGTGATGCCATAAGTTGTTCTCAAACCATCAATCTCAGCAACTCTTCGTTTTATCTTTTCAATCTCCGCGACAAACTTGTTGGCAGAAGAAACATTACTAACGCGACAACCAATTGTTCCTTTGCGTTCAATTTTGGGAAGGAATTCATCTAAGATGTCGTTTGCATCATCCGCAAGTTGTTCAATATATTTGATCAAGTTTTTGACCGTTGAATCTCCTTGAGTTAATTTGGTTCTTGCATTAATAATGTAAGACTGAATTAGCAACATTTCTGTTTTGAGCCAATTCATGCTCTCTTCTAATGAAGTCAAGTTTGACCATTTCTCAACGAGTAGATTTCCGGCTGCCTCTGTTGCTTTACTGATAACTGCAGAAAGAACAATTTCTCCCATCCCTTTCGATCTGCGTCAACAAACTCAATATTTTTGTCAAACAGTTTTGAAGAGAAGCAGTTTGTATTTGATCATTCATTTTTTCCGTAATTAATACTCCTTCCGTTTGACCTATTTTGATTTGGAACGGAATTTAAAAGAAAAAAACTTTTTAATCTTGTGGTTTCAAACTAAAGTTATGTCAAATGTATCAAAATGTCATTCTCAAACCAATAAATTGAAAATGAGAATACATAAGACAACAAATACATGAACTAGCAATCAAATACATTTATTTCAAATACAAACAGGCATAGACTTAATCATTCTCAAATGCATCTGCAATTTTCCTATACCCAATTTTCTTAAATTGATCAATTGGTGCAATATTCTTGGTTCATAATATTTATCCTTTATATCGAACATGTCTCAATTCTGTAGTCTTCCAAACACCACCAAGAAGTTCAATTAAGCTATTACTAATATCTATGGTCTCTAGACGTACGTTTGAGCTTCACTATACAATTTGACAGTTTCCCATCCAATCGCACATAGCGTAAGCAACTCATCTTCCCAATTTTGGTTAGGATACTCCGTAAATCATCATTAGATATAACTACAACCAACACTTGCAATAATTCGAAATCAAGATGAGTGAGAAAATAGGCAACTATCATTTATAAAACAGAAAAGTGAAGGAAGCTTTGTAGGCTTAGGATTAAACGGAAGAACTCATTCATGACATTAATATCAGAGTAGAATGTAATCCTTCGCACCCTAGAAACATTGCCGGGATCACCAAATGCATTGTGCTCAGTGTGAAAGAAATTACTTTCCTTGCCCAAGTCCACACACAAATTATATAACAAGTCATGTATGCGACAAGTTGAAATTCTTCCATCATATCTCCTTTTGGCAACTTGAATCAAGTTTCTAGAAACCAAATCATACTTTCAGAAATAATCTTCTCTGGTCCAATGGAATGCAATCATTGTTATTGTTATTACTTGTATCCATGCATGATGTTGTAAGTTGTCCTTACGCGGTCAATGTCAGCAACTCTTTTCTTTATCTTCTCAATCTCGACATCAAACTCATGGGCATCAGAAGGGATGCAAGCAGTCTTAAGGCAATAAATGAACTTATTGGATTGTTGAATTTCTGGAAGGAACTCATCTAATAGATCCTCCACATCACCTGCTGAGTTGTTGAATATCTTTTATCAAGTTTTGAATTGCCTCCAACTTTGCATCGTCTATGTATGATCGAATGTGTCTCATTTCTCTCTGGAGCCAATCGATGTCTGTTAAGGGTCCAGCCCATTGATGGGAGGCCCATATATTTTGGGCTTTTTGTTTTGGCAGCCAATGTTGGGTGTTGGGTTTTGTTTGGATGAGAAGAGAGAAAGAGAGGGAGGGGAGATAGAGAAAAAAAAGAAACAAATACAGATTTTGAGAGAGAGGATTTGAGAGAGAAAAAGGGTTGCTGTTTTTCCTGGACAGCGAGACCAAATTTCAGATTGCAAGAGATCCGACCATTGGATCATTCTGAAATTTTCACACCTGGTTCACAACACATAGCACTACATCTTTACCGTTCAGATCGTCAATCGGAGTTCTTGATCGCCTGTTATTGCAGCTGGCGTAACCTGCGTTTTTTGGTGATATTTCCCAATTTCTCTTCTCTTTTGTATTGACTCTTATGTATGTTGTTGTTGGTGGGCTGTGACATCCTTGTAAACTGAGTTGAGTGTTTTTACCCTCAATTTGCATAATAAGAGAAGAAGAAGGGTGGACTCCTTCAAGTCCCGTGGTTTTTATCCTTCATACAGAAGGGGTTTTCCACGTATAAATCTTGTGTGTCACTTGCGTATTTATAATTCATATTTGCTTGTGATTCAATTGATATGTGGCTGAATTGAGATTGGTTATATAGTGGTGAATTTCAATTGGTAAATTGGTGAAGTATATTTGGTTGATTGTCTTGAAGTCGATCCTTGTAGGTGTTGTATCCTACTTGTGTTGTTTTGTGACTCCCCCTACATTTGGTATCAAGAGCTGAGTGTTAAACCATAGACATGGAGCATGGAAATAACTCTATGGTTAAACTGACATCAACCAATTATTCCATTTGGCGTCCGATGATGGAAGATTTGCTATATTGCAAGGATTTGTTTGATCCAATTGATGTGGATAAAACAAAGAAAGATGACCAGCCACTAAGCCAGAGAAGATGACAGAAAAAGAATGGAAAAGCTGAAGAGAAAGACCTTGGGGACAATCAGACAGTGGATTGATATTAGCATATTCAATCATGTATCCCAGGAGACTGAGCCGCTTGAGCTATGGAGAAAATTGGAGGGTCTTTATGAGAGGAAGACCGCTCATAACAGGCCTCGTTGATTAAGAGGCTTGTTAATCTCAAGTTGAAGCCAGGGAAGTCTGTTTCTGAGCATCTTAGCGATTTTCAAGATATTATTAAAAAGTTGACTGTTATGAAAATTGTTCTTGATGATGAGTTGCAGGCTTTATTCCTCTTGAGTTCTTTGCCAGACAGTTGGGAAACTTTGGTTGTGTCCATCAGCAACTCAGCTCCAGATGGTACGCTTTCATTGGATGTCATCAAAGAGAGCATGTTCAATGAAGAGCTTAGAAGAAAGGAGATGGGTGTTGATATTTCGCAGGCACTTGTGGTAGAGAATAGAGGAAGAAGCAAGAGTAGAGGTCCCAAAGGGCGTGGCAAGTCAAAGTATAGGTCAAAGTCCAAGGATGGGAGAGAACCTACGATATGCCACTATTGTAGCAAGCCTGGCCACATTCAAAAGTTTTGCTACAAGTTGAAAAGAGACCAGCAAAATAAGAAAAATGACCATCATAAAGAGGGTGATGACAAGAATACAGCTGCTACAACTTCTAGTTCTGATGATCGTGTTTCTTTGATATGTGCTATTGGAGAATGTTGTCATGTTGATAGTTTTGACACTGAATGGCTTATTGATACAGGAGCTTCCTATCATTGTGTTCCTAATAAGGAGTACTTTATTGACTACCGAGCTGGAGATTTTGGTAGTGTGAAGATAGGGAACCAGAGCTCAGCAAGTATTGTTGGCATTGGAGATATTCGAGTCCAAACCAATGTTGGGTGCTATTTGACGTTGAGAGATGTTCGCCACATTCCAGATTTACGCCTCAATTTATTGTCTGCTAACGTACTTGATGAAGAGGGTTACAAGCACACTTTTGGTGAGGGTAAATGGAAATTGTCTAAGGGTTCCTTGACTGTTGCTCGTGGCAAGCTTTGTTGCACCTTGTATAAGACACATTTGAAAGTGTGTAGTGGTGAGTTGAATGCTATTGAGGAGAAAACTTCTCCTAACTTATGGCACCGAAGATTGGGGCATGTTAGTGAGAAGGGTATAAAGCTGTTGGCCGGTAAGTCTCTTATTCCTGCTGATGTTACTATTTCTCTTGACCCTTGTGATCATTGTTTAGCAGGAAAGCAACACAGAGTTTCTTTTCCGAGGACATCTACAAGAAAGAAAGTGAAGTTAGAGTTGGTTTACTCTGATGTGTGTGGTCCCATAGAGGTGGAATCACTTGGTGGTAACAAATACTTTGTTACTTTTATTGATGATGCTACTCGGAGAACTTGGGTTTATATGATGAAGCACAAAAGTGAGGTGTTCGGTATCTTTCAGAAGTTTCATGCAATGGTTGAAAGGGAGACAGATTGCAAACTGAAGCGTCTTCGAACTGATAATGGAGGTGAATACACTTCAAATGAGTTTAAAGCATATTGCTCAAGATATGGCATTCGACATGAGAGAACAGAACCGGGTACCCCACAACACAATGGCGTTGCCGAGAGGATGAACAGAACCATTATTGAGAAAGTGAGATGCATGCTTAGAATGTCCAATCTTTCTAAGTCATTTTGGGGTGAAACAGTTGGAACTGCTGTGTATTTGATAAATAGAGTACCATCAGTTCCTTTGGAGTTTGAGATTCCCGAGAAGTTTGGTTGGGAAAGACCCCTCTTATTCTCATTTGAGGGTGTTTTTGGATGCAAGGCTTTTATGCATGTGCCGAAGGAACATAGATTGAAGCTTGATTTCAAGACTTCTCCTTGTGTGTTTGTTGGATATGGTGATGAAGAGTTTGGTTACAGACTTTATGATCCAGCAAAGCAAAAAGTTGTGAGAAGTAGAGATGTTGTCTTTTATGAGCATGAGATGGGTTTTCATCTCTTGGGTGCTGATAAGACTTATTATTCTAATTTCTCTCATGATTTATTGATATGCCATACCTCATGTTTCTGCTTCAGATGATCAATAACAGGTGATGCTCCAGAGGATGGTCATGAAATTGCTCATGAACATGACCATATTGAAGAGGTACAACCTGATGTTGTTGTACCACAACCTGATGATGAAGCTGTAGATGTTCAACATGGAGAGTCTTCTAATCAGGGGGAGAAATCCAGCCCACAGGTAGAAGAGCCAACACTTAGAAAATCGACCAGAGTTCGTCAACCTTCAAGACTTTATCCAAGTTCAGAATACATCCTAATCACTGATGAGGGGGAGCCTGAAAGCCTTCAAGAGGTCTTGTCACATTCAGACAAAGACCATTGGCTCAAGGCTATGCAAGAGGAGATGGATTCTTTGAAGAAGAATGAAACCTATGACTTGGTGAAGCCTCCAAAAGGGAAGAAAGTCTTGAAGAACAGATGGTTGTTTAAGAACAAGAAAGTTGACAACAAGCTAGTGAAGCGGAAGGCAAGATTAGTGGTGAAGGGATGCCATCAGAAAAAGGGCATCGACTTCGATGAGATTTTTGCACCGGTGGTGAAGATGACTTCCATTCGTATTATTTTGGGACTAGCTGCCTGTTGAATCTTGAACTTGAACAACTTGATGTTAAAACTGCTTTCTTACATGGTGATTTGCATGAGGAGATTTACATGGAGCAGCCGGAAGGATTTGAAGTTAAGGGAAAAGAGAATTTTGTTTGCAAGTTGAAAAAGAGTCTCTATGGACTCAAGCAAGCACCAAGGCAATGGTATCACAAGTTTGATTCATTCATGAGTAGTAATGAGTACAAGCGGACTACTGCAGATCTTTGTGTGTATTTTAGAAAATTCTCTGAAGGTAACTTCATTATCCTTTGCTTGTATGTTGATGATATGTTGATTGTGGGACAAGATGTTGAGATGATTTGCAGGTTGAAAAAGGATTTGTCAAAGTCCTTTGATATGAAAGATTTGGGTCCTGCGAAGCAAATTCTTGGTATGGAAATTGCTCGTGATAGAAAAGCTGGTAAGCTTTGGTTGTCACAAGAAAAGTATATTGAACGAGTGCTTGAAAGGTTCAATATGAAGAATGCCAAGCCAGTTAATACACCACTTGCAGCCCATTTCAAGTTGAGCAAGCGTTGTTGTCCTACAACCGATAAAAAAAAGAAAGTATGTCTCATATTCCTTACTCCTCTGCTGTTGGTTCATTGATGTATGCCATGGTGTGTACAAGACCGGATATAGCACATGCTGTTGGATTGGTTAGCAGATACTTGGCAAATCCGAGCAAGGTTCATTGGGAAGCTGTAAAGTGGATCTTAAGATATTTGCGAGGCACATCAAATCTGAGTTTGTGTTTTGGAGGTGGTGAGCCTATTCTTGAGGGATTTACGGATGCTGACATGGCTGGAGATTTGATAACCGGAAGTCTACCTCGGGTTACTTGTTCAAATTTGCAGGGGGAGCCATTTCATGGCAATCCAAGCTACAGAAGTGTGTAGCGTTGTCTACACCGAGGCAGAATATATAGCAGCAGTGGAAGCAAGCAAAGAAATGCTTTGGTTAAAGCGTTTCCTTCAAGAGTTAGGTTTGAAGCAAAGCGAGTATGTTGTGTTTTGTGATAGTCAAAGTGCTATGGACTTGAGCAAAAACAGCATGTACCATGCTCGCACAAAGCATATTGATGTGAGATATCATTGGTTGCATGTTGTCATTGAAGAGCAACTAATGAAGTTGAAGAAGATTCACACCAACAAGAATGGTGCTGATATGTTGACAAAGGTGGTCCCTCGAAGCAAGCTTGAATTTTGTTCCAAGCTTGCAGGTATGTCTTCTTGATGACCTTTTATGTTTGGTCTCCCCGAACTGGGCTGGAGGGGGAGATTGTTAAGGGTCCAGCCCATGATGGGAGATATATTTTGGGCTTTTTGTTTTGGCAGCCAATGTTGGTGTTGGGTTTTGTTTGGATGAGAAGAGAGAAAGAGAGGGAGGGGAGATAGAGAAAAAAAAGAAACAAAACAAGATTTTGAGAGAGAGGATTTGGAGAGAAAAAGGGTTGCTGTTTTTCCTGGACAGCGAGACTAAATTTCAGCTTGCAAGAGATCCGACCATTGGATCATTCTGAAATTTTCACAGCTGGTTCACAACACATAGCACTACATCTTTACCGTTCAGATCGTCAATCGGAGTTCTTGATCGCCTGTTATTGCAGCTGGCGTAACCTGCATTTTTTTGTGATATTCCCAATTTCTCTTCTCTTTTGTATTGGCTCTTATGTATGTTGTTGTTGGTGGGCTGTGACATCCTTGTAAACTGAGTTGGGTGTTTTTACCCTCAATTTGCATAATAAGAGAAGAAGAAGGGTGGACTCCTTCAAGTCCCGTGGTTTTTATCCTTCATACCGAAGGGGTTTTCCACGTATAAATCTTGTGTGTCACTTGCGTATTTATAATTCATATTTGCTTGTGATTCAATTGATATGTGGCTGAATTGAGATTGGTTAATATAGTGGTGAATTTCAATTGGTAAATTGGTGAAGTATATTTGGTTGATTGTCTTGAAGTCGATCCTTGTAGGTGTTGTATCCTACTTGTGTTGTTTTGTGACTCCCCCTACATTTGGTATCAAGAGCTGAGTGTTAAACCATAGACATGGAGCATGGAAATAACTCTATGGTTAAACTGACATCAACCAATTATTCCATTTGGCGTCCGATGATGGAAGATTTGCTATATTGCAAGGATTTGTTTGATCCAATTGATGTGGATAAAACAAAGAAAGATGACCAGCCCACTAAGCCAGAGAAGATGACAGAAAAAGAATGGGAAAAGCTGAAGAGAAAGACCTTGGGGACAATCAGACAGTGGATTGATATTAGCATATTCAATCATGTATCCCAGGAGACTGAGCCGCTTGAGCTATGGAGAAAATTGGAGGGTCTTTATGAGAGGAAGACCGCTCATAACAAGGCCTCGTTGATTAAGAGGCTTGTTAATCTCAAGTTGAAGCCAGGGAAGTCTGTTTCTGAGAGCATCTTAGCGATTTTCAAGATATTATTAAAAAGTTGACTGTTATGAAAATTGTTCTTGATGATGAGTTGCAGGCTTTATTCCTCTTGAGTTCTTTGCCAGACAGTTGGGAAACTTTGGTTGTGTCCATCAGCAACTCAGCTCCAGATGGTACGCTTTCATTGGATGTCATCAAAGAGAGCATGTTCAATGAAGAGCTTAGAAGAAAGGAGATGGGTGTTGATATTTCGCAGGCACTTGTGGGGTAGAGAATAGAGGAAGAAGCAAGAGTAGAGGTCCCAAAGGGCGTGGCAAGTCAAAGTATAGGTCAAAGTCCAAGGATGGGAGAGAACCTACGATATGCCACTATTGTAGCAAGCCTGGCCACATTCAAAAGTTTTGCTACAAGTTGAAAAGAGACCAGCAAAATAAGAAAAATGACCATCATAAAGAGGGTGATGACAAGAATACAGCTGCTACAACTTCTAGTTCTGATGATCGTGTTTCTTTGATATGTGCTATTGGAGAATGTTGTCATGTTGATAGTTTTGACACTGAATGGCTTATTGATACAGGAGCTTCCTATCATTGTGTTCCTAATAAGGAGTACTTTATTGACTACCGAGCTGGAGATTTTGGTAGTGTGAAGATAGGGAACCAGAGCTCAGCAAGTATTGTTGGCATTGGAGATATTCGAGTCCAAACCAATGTTGGGTGCTATTTGACGTTGAGAGATGTTCGCCACATTCCAGATTTACGCCTCAATTTTTGTCTGCTAACGTACTTGATGAAGAGGGTTACAAGCACACTTTTGGTGAGGGTAAATGGAAATGTCTAAGGGTTCCTTGACTGTTGCTCGTGGCAAGCTTTGTTGCACCTTGTATAAGACACATTTGAAAGTGTGTAGTGTAGTGGTTGAGTTGAATGCTATTGAGGAGAAAACTTCTCCTAACTTATGGCACCGAAGATTGGGGCATGTTAGTGAGAAGGGTATATAAAGCTGTTGGCCGGTAAGTCTCTTATTCCTGCTGATGTTACTATTTCTCTTGACCCTTGTGATCATTGTTTAGCAGGAAAGCAACACAGAGTTTCTTTTCCGAGGACATCTACAAGAAAGAAAGTGAAGTTAGAGTGGTTTACTCTGATGTGTGTGGTCCCATAGAGGTGGAATCACTTGGTGGTAACAAATACTTTGTTACTTTTATTGATGATGCTACTCGGAGAACTTGGGTTTATATGATGAAGCACAAAAGTGAGGTGTTCGGTATCTTTCAGAAGTTTCATGCAATGGTTGAAGGGAGACAGATTGCAAACTGAAGCGTCTTCGAACTGATAATGGAGGTGAATACACTTCAAATGAGTTTAAAGCATATTGCTCAAGATATGGCATTCGACATGAGAGAACAGAACGGGTACCCCACAACACAATGGCGTTGCCGAGAGGATGAACAGAACCATTATTGAGAAAGTGAGATGCATGCTTAGAATGTCCAATCTTTCTAAGTCATTTTGGGGTGAAACAGTTGGAACTGCTGTGTATTTGATAAATAGAGTACCATCAGTTCCTTTGGAGTTTGAGATTCCCGAGAAAGTTTGGTTTGGGAAAGACCCCTCTTATTCTCATTTGAGGGTGTTTGGATGCAAGGCTTTTTGCATGTGCCGAAGGAACATAGATTGAAGCTTGATTTCAAGACTTCTCCTTGTGTGTTTGTTGGATATGGTGATGATGAAGAGTTTGGTTACAGACTTTATGATCCAGCAAAGCAAAAAGTTGTGAGAAGTAGAGATGTTGTCTTTTATGAGCATGAGATGAGATGGTTTTCATCTCTTGGGTGCTGATAAGACTTATTATTCTAATTTCTCTCATGAGTTTATTGATATGCCCATACCTCAGTTTCTGCTTCAGATGATCAATTAACAGGTGATGCTCCAGAGGATGTCATGAAATTGCTCATGAACATGACCATATTGAAGAGGTACAACCTGATGTTGTTGTACCACAACCTGATGATGAAGCGCTGTAGATGTTCAACATGGAGAGTCTTCTAATCAGGGGGAGAAATCCAGCCCACAGGTAGAAGAGCCAACACTTAGAAAATCGACCAGAGTTCGTCAACCTTCAAGACTTTATCCAAGTTCAGAATACATCCTAATCACTGATGAGGGGGAGCCTGAAAGCCTTCAAGAGGTCTTGTCACATTCAGACAAAGACCATTGGCTCAAGGCTATGCAAGAGGAGATGGATTCTTTGAAGAAGAATGAAACCTATGACTTGGTGAAGCCTCCAAAAGGGAAGAAAGTCTTGAAGAACAGATGGTTGTTTAAGAACAAGAAAGTTGACAACAAGCTAGTGAAGCGGAAGGCAAGATTAGTGGTGAAGGGATGCCATCAGAAAAAGGGCATCGACTTCGATGAGATTTTTGCACCGGTGGTGAAGATGACTTCCATTCGTATGATTTTGGGACTAGCTGCCTGTTTGAATCTTGAACTTGAACAACTTGATGTTAAAACTGCTTTCTTACATGGTGATTTGCATGAGGAGATTTACATGGAGCAGCCGGAAGGATTTGAAGTTAAGGGAAAAGAGAATTTTGTTTGCAAGTTGAAAAAGAGTCTCTATGGACTCAAGCAAGCACCAAGGCAATGGTATCACAAGTTTGATTCATTCATGAGTAGTAATGAGTACAAGCGGACTACTGCAGATCTTTGTGTGTATTTTAGAAAATTCTCTGAAGGTAACTTCATTATCCTTTGCTTGTATGTTGATGATATGTTGATTGTGGGACAAGATGTTGAGATGATTTGCAGGTTGAAAAAGGATTTGTCAAAGTCCTTTGATATGAAAGATTTGGGTCCTGCGAAGCAAATTCTTGGTATGGAAATTGCTCGTGATAGAAAAGCTGGTAAGCTTTGGTTGTCACAAGAAAAGTATATTGAACGAGTGCTTGAAAGGTTCAATATGAAGAATGCCAAGCCAGTTAATACACCACTTGCAGCCCATTTCAAGTTGAGCAAGCGTTGTTGTCCTACAACCGATAAACAAAAGGAAAGTATGTCTCATATTCCTTACTCCTCTGCTGTTGGTTCATTGATGTATGCCATGGTGTGTACAAGACCGGATATAGCACATGCTGTTGGATTGGTTAGCAGATACTTGGCAAATCCGAGCAAGGTTCATTGGGAAGCTGTAAAGTGGATCTTAAGATATTTGCGAGGCACATCAAATCTGAGTTTGTGTTTTGGAGGTGGTGAGACTATTCTTGAGGGATTTACGGATGCTGACATGGCTGGAGATCTTGATAACCGGAAGTCTACCTCGGGTTACTTGTTCAAATTTGCAGGGGGAGCCATTTCATGGCAATCCAAGCTACAGAAGTGTGTAGCGTTGTCTACAACCGAGGCAGAATATAGCAGCAGTGGAAGCAAGCAAAGAAATGCTTTGGTTAAAGCGTTTCCTTCAAGAGTTAGGTTTGAAGCAAAGCGAGTATGTTGTGTTTTGTGATAGTCAAAGTGCTATGGACTTGAGCAAAAACAGCATGTACCATGCTCGCACAAAGCATATTGATGTGAGATATCATTGGTTGCATGTTGTCATTGAAGAGCAACTAATGAAGTTGAAGAAGATTCACACCAACAAGAATGGTGCTGATATGTTGACAAAGGTGGTCCCTCGAAGCAAGCTTGAATTTTGTTCCAAGCTTGCAGGTATGTCTTCTTGATGACCTTTTATGTTTGGTCTCCCCGAACTGGGCTGGAGGGGGAGATTGTTAAGGGTCCAGCCCATTGATGGGAGATATATTTTGGGCTTTTTGTTTTGGCAGCCAATGTTGGGTGTTGGGTTTTGTTTGGATGAGAAGAGAGAAAGAGAGGGAGGGGAGATAGAGAAAAAAAAGAAACAAATACAGATTTTGAGAGAGAGGATTTGAGAGAGAAAAAGGGTTGCTGTTTTTCCTGGACAGCGAGACTAAATTTCAGCTTGCAAGAGATCCGACCATTGGATCATTCTGAAATTTTCACAGCTGGTTCACAACACATAGCACTACATCTTTACCGTTCAGATCGTCAATCGGAGTTCTTGATCGCCTGTTATTGCAGCTGGCGTAACCTGCATTTTTTGGTGATATTTCCCAATTTCTCTTCTCTTTTGTATTGACTCTTATGTATGTTGTTGTTGGTGGGCTGTGACATCCTTGTAAACTGAGTTGGGTGTTTTTACCCTCAATTTGCATAATAAGAGAAGAAGAAGGGTGGACTCCTTCAAGTCCCGTGGTTTTTATCCTTCATACAGAAGGGGTTTTCCACGTATAAATCTTGTGTGTCACTTGCGTATTTATAATTCATATTTGCTTGTGATTCAATTGATATGTGGCTGAATTGAGATTGGTTAATATAGTGGTGAATTTCAATTGGTAAATTGGTGAAGTATATTTGGTTGATTGTCTTGAAGTCGATCCTTGTAGGTATTGTATCCTACTTGTGTTGTTTTGTGACTCCCCCTACAATGTCCTCTTTCAACCAATAGAAATGCGCACCTTGTTGAAAGAGTACATTTCCAGCTATTTCAACAGATTTATTGATAACTGCTACAAAAAAAACTGATCAGAATGATTAATTAGGAAAAGAGGATCAGCTTATATTTGCTTTTGCTTTTTAGTGATAGCCAAGTCTGTCAAGTAAAGGTGGGGGCAGCTGCACAATAATCAAAAAGGAGAAATACATTATACTCTCTCATCTTTACTATAACAATAATTTCTTTTTTACTATTTATTAATTACAAACATACATAGGCGATCAGAAGACATATATATAAGATGCTCTTCACCAAAGACTTCATCATTCTATAATGCATCTGCAATTCATAAGACAAACAAATATTAAGTTGAAGAATTACATACAAATTAGATATTAAAAGTAAATAGAACTAACTAACCTGTTGACAGATTAGATAGATTTTCATATTCTCAGCTTTGCGAGGCGTTCAGAGAGACTTATTGGGCTTTTTTAATCTAGGCATACTAATAACAGATAGTATTAAATAAATAGTATTAAATAATATTAGTATTTACTGTGTACTAATCCTAGTCCTATTAGGATTAGTACTCCTTAATCCTAGTCCTATTAGGATTAATACTCCTTCCTATATCTCCTATATATATCTCCCATGTATTCCCTTATTAGGTTAATACTTCAATACAATCAATATTCCATCATGGTATCAAGAGCCAGAAAACCTAGATCTTCTTTTCTTTAGGTTTTTTTTCTCTCTTTA
The DNA here is from genome assembly GCA_027704765.1 of Solanum habrochaites. Lineage (NCBI taxonomy): Eukaryota > Viridiplantae > Streptophyta > Magnoliopsida > Solanales > Solanaceae > Solanum > Solanum habrochaites. The sequence goes on from JAKWJA010002497.1 coordinate 76,601,107, forward strand.
GGGCACCGATCGTTCCCTCTCTTCTCTTGGGCGGCGGCAGCCATGACAACCGAGGTGGATCCTCTCGATTCACTTCCTTCTGGCGTTAAACTCCTTCTCAGGCATCTTCATGCCCTGATTCCCGAAAAATTATCAGACATAAATTACCCTACATGGAAAATCACCGTTCTTACAGTCCTTGAGGCCAATTACCTTCTCAAATACGTCGATGGAAGCACAGAACCGCCGCCGGCAGTCATCACCGCGGCGGACAAATCAGAAAAAACCAATCCGGTCCATGCCGCCTGGAAAGTCGTGGATGGCCAGATCCGATCATGTTTGATTGCGGTTATCTCTCCCATGATTCAGAAACACGTCTGATCCTACACAACTGCTTCAGCCCTGTGGACGGCCCTCGCAACACGCTATGCATCAATTTCCCACTCTCATATTTTTTAATTGCGTGATCGTCTCCACACAATTACCAAAGGCATGAAAACTATGGCGGAGTATTTAGATGAGGTCTCCACCATCATCACAGCCCTCGACACCGTGAACGAAATCATTCCCGAAAAAGATCTCGTCATGTGCGTCGTTCGGGGGCTCCCATCAGCTTACTCCTCCATTAAACAGGCGGTTCGCATCAGTCCAACGCCCGTTGACCTGGCTACTCTCTCCTCATGGCTAAAAAGTGAAAAAATCAACGTGGATCTGGAAAGCAAACTTCTTCTCCGAGAAGCCGCTGTTATGGAGATGGCCACCGCCCTTACCGCAAGCCAAAACTATCGCGGGGGGCGTGGTGGCGGCCGACAGGGGAGCCGCGGCGGCTACGGCAGAAAAATCTGAGGCCGCGGGCGCGGCGGTCTGCAGGGCAGTCGTCCGCTGTACGACGGTCAGCAGCACGGCAGCAACAACAGTCTGCACTCCTTCGGCAGCGACGGGCAGTCATCTTCCAGCGGCGGGCAGGGCACTTACGAGCGGGATCGTCCAACTTGTCAAATCTGTCAGAAAACAGGACACACCGCTGTTCGTTGCTGGTTTCGGTATGAGGAGAGCCGAAATAGTGATAACCGTGCCAATTATGCATCTCAAGCCGGCCCTTCCTCTTAATGGCTGTTGGATACTGGGGCCAACATGCACGTTACTTCTGGTCTATCCAAGCTTAACGCTCTAAATCCATATCATGGCTCCAATGGTATTACTGTTGGAAATGGTGAGTCCCTTAATATTTCTCACACTGGCACGGGTACTATTAAAACCCCCACCGCTATCTTTCACCTAGGTAATCTTACCCACGTCCCTTCTATTAAAACCAATCTCCTTTCAGTTCACCAATTCACAAAAGACAATAATTGCTCACTCTTGTTCACCTCTAATGATTTTCAAATCCTAGACAATACTACCAAGAGGGTGATTTTTCAGGGCTCCTGTGAGCATGGTCTGTACATTCTTCCTGTCACAACTTCGTCTGCCCACCCAGTTTCAGAAAGCGTTCCTGTGGCTCCGGTGGCTCTTTCGGCTGATGGCCACAGTCGTCTGGGTCACCCGTCTACTCAAATAATAAATTCTTTAATGTCTCAATTAGGTTTTTCTTCCATTCATGTAAACAATTGTGACTCCTGTTCAATTGCTAAATCTCATAAATTACCTTTTACTTTATCTGAGAAGCGTACAACTGCTCCTTTTCAACTTATTCATTCTGACCTATGGGGTCCTACTGCTGTTCCTTCCTTTGCTGGTTTTCGCTATTATATTTGTTTTGTGGATGATTTTACAAAATACACTTGGTTGTACCCACTAAAACACAAATCACAGGCATACACCACCTTTGTCACTTTTGAAAAAATGGTCAAAACACAATTCAATTCTCATGTTAAACTTTTTCGAAGAGACAATGGAAAGGAATATGTCAATAACATCTTTGGTCAGTTTCTGCAATCCCTGGGAATTATACATCAAACCTCCTGTCCATACACTCCCGAACAGAATGGGGTGGCTGAGCGTAAGCATCGCCATCTCATTAAAACGGTGGTTACTCTTCTACATCAATCTCATCTCCCTGTGTCTTTTTGGGTAGAAGCTCTAGCCACCGCAAACTACCTCATTAACAGAATGCCCAGTCACACTCTCTCGAACAAATCACCCTATCAACTCCTTTACCAAGAACTTCCCAATTATACCAACCTCCGCGTCTTTGGGTGTCTTGCCTACCCTTGGCTACGCCCTCATATTACTCACAAATTACAACCCCGATCCCGTCCTTATATTTTTTGGGCTATCATCCTACCTCCAAGGGTTATCGCTGTCTTGACCCACAATATCTCGTCATGTCAAATTTGTCGAAAATGAGTTTTCCTACGAGTCTATTTCCTCCTCCACAAATACATCATTCATTGGCGTCCTTCCCCTTTTTCCAACATACTCACAGGGTCCCTCACCACCTTCCCCCACACCTCCACCCACTACCCAACCACCCCTCATCACCCCTTCGACCGTCACCCACAATACATCCGCAACCACCACACACACTCACAACCAACCCGAACCACCCCATACCCACAACATCTCCAGCCCGATACGTTTTGGGTCCTTCCCGGCCACCCCCGAATCACCACCGCCCGTGCCACCCCCAATACTCATCCCATGTTAACCCATGGCAAAGCCGGTATCTTTAAACCCAAAACCTTTTAGGCTACCATACTACCAAATACACCCCTTCCCGATAGTGAACCAACAACCTACTCTGTTGCCTAAAAAAATGCTTATTGGCGTCATGCTATGGATGACGAGTTTAAGGCTTTGACTGATCAGAAAACTTGGGTTCTTGTACCTAAGCCCCATGGGCGGCACCCAGTGGGCTGTAAATGGGTGTACAAAATTAAACACAATGCAGATGGCAGTATTTCCAGGTACAAGGCTCGTTTGGTTGCTAAAGGCTACAATCAGGAGTATGGGCTTGATTACTTCGAGACATTCAGTCCTGTTATTCGGCAGGAAACCATTCGCCTGGTACTGTCACTCGCCGTGCGCAACAATTGGCTCATCAATCAGTTGGATGTTTCCAATGCTTTTCTTCATGGCATGCTTGATGAAACTATCTACATGACGCAACCACCGGGCTATGTTGATCCCCACTTCCCTCAACATGTTTGCAAACTCCAGAAGTCTCTATATGGGCTCAAGCAAGCCCCCCGTGCTTGGTACACACGTCTGAAAATGTTTCTCCAAGGACTCGGCTTCACGTGTTGCGTACACGACACGATTCTATTTACTCGACATTCAGCACACGGTACAATCATTCTTCTTGTCTATGTAGATGATATCATTATTACAGGCTCTACTGCAGCTCTCATTCAGGATGTCACTCGAGCTACGTATACTACCTTCAAAATGAAGGACCTTGGCCCATTATATTATTTTCTGGGAATGGAGGTCTCTCGGACAGGCAGCGGCTTGTTTCTTCATCAGTCAAAATATGCTCGAGATCTGTTGCAGAAAGCTGGACTGGAAAAATGCACCAGTCAACCAACACCGATGGTAGTCTCTTCGTCTATGAATGGAGCCGACACCCCCTTTGCCGATATCACCCACTTCCGCAGCCTCATTGGGGCTCTACAGTAACTGGCCATTACCCGTCCTGACATCCAGTTTGCTGTCAACCGAGTTGCTCAGCGCATGCATCAACCAAGTGAACATGATTACCATTGTCTAAAACGCATTCTCAGGTACATTTTTGGCACTCTTGGTCGTGGTTTACTCATTCGACCCGGGGACTTGGAGCTTCGGGGTTTCTCAGATTCAGATTGGGCGAATGATAAAAATGACAGAAAATCTACATCGGGGTTTCTCATTTTTTGGGGCTGAACCTGATCTCCTGGTGTACAAAAGAACAACCCAAGGTCTCTCGGTCCTCGACTGAAGTTGAATACCGCGCCCTTGCTCTTCTTGCTGCTGAGACCATTTGGGTCACATATATTCTTCGCGAACTCCGCGCCACTCACATTGTTCCTGCTCTCTATTGTGACAACAAATCAACCACTCACAACTTTCCAAAAATGTCACAACACTTTGAAAAAAGCACAACCTTTCAAACTGTAGCAACCCTTTAGAAAACATATAATCTTTCATAAAGTTCACAACCCTCCGGCAAAGTGACAACCCTTCAGGAGAGTTCCAATCCTTCATTTCCTGTTCACACCTTTAAAACCCAACAGATGTCTCAATTGTTTAAACTCCCAAACACCACAAGGAAGTTCAATGATGTTATTACCAATATCTAGGGTCTCTAGACGTTTGAGCTTCACCGTGCAATTTGATAGCTCCCATAAATCTTCCCCTTGAATTGCAGATAGTGTAATGTGACGTCCCGCCACAATTCCAGCTAGATTTAGCATCCGAATGGGGCAGGAGGATCTAGAGTCTTGAAGAGGTTTGCATAGAGCTCTAAAACCTTCTAGTTTTGTGGAGAAGACTAGAGAATTCCCTAGAATTCTCTAGAATATTTTAGATCATTTTGGAGGAGTTTAGCATATTCTAGAAGATGTAGACTTATCTAGAATATGGACTAAAGTGTAGTTAGTAGAAGGACTTGTAGAGTAAATATTATTTACACTAAGGCCCTTAGGATGTAGTATAAATAGGAGGGTCTCTCATTTGTAAATCCATCCATCCAACAATCAAGCAAAGTAGTAATACAAGTCTTCTTCTAAAGTTCTCTTTTACCCTTTCTAAGCCTTTCTTTATGTTCTCTTAGCGTTCCGAATCTTAAATGCTTACTTTAGCTTACAAGATCGTGAAAGAGTAGTGAGTAAGTTGTCGAGTGCCGCACGTAGTCTTAGAAAATTCTCTAGGTCCGTGACAGTAAGTAACTCATGTTTCCAATTTTGTTTCGGCTAGTGACACGCTGATAATGGTTAATAGAGATGATTACATACAACACTTACAATAATTTGAAGTTAAGATGAGTCATTTGAGAAAAAATGCAACTCTCTTTTGTCAAACATAAAAGGTAAATATACATAAGACAATAAATAGTTGTATTTTACAAATTAGAAGCGACAAATACATCAACTTCAAAAAGCAAAAATCAAACATTTAATTTAATGTTATTTATTGCAAATACAAACATGGTCTCCAACAAAGACTTGAATCATTCTGAAATGCATCTGTAATTTATTAGACATAAAATGATTTAGTTCATTAATTAAAAAAATTAGCTTATTGAGAGAAAATTGTAAATAATTAAGGTAGCAAACTAACCTGTTGATGCATTGAGATTTTCATACTCTCAGCTTTGCAAGACGTTTCGAGAGCCTAAGGTTGGAATTAGTTGTTTCTATAAGTAATAGCTTTTTCAATTTAGGCATACTCACATCATCTGTGCACTCTACTTCAGACAACCCGGATGGTTCTTGAATATGCAGAACTTCAAGTTGCAGAAAGCTATCATTATCACCAGAGAGATCCATCTTTTCTTCCTTATGTTGGCAGTAAATCATTTTAAGTATTCTTAATTTGGGCAATTTCTTAAGCAATGCCACTAAATGACCCTCTACCTCAATGTTGCGAAGAGTAAGCTTGACGAGATTTGGAGGGAATGATTCAGATTTCAAACGCACACTTCCATTCAAATGCAACTTAACAATATATGGATAGGACGACAAGTTTATTTGCTCACTCGGTTGATAATAAAATATGAGCTTCAGAGCCTCCAACTCTTTTGGCAATGTTGATAATATCTGAACGGTAGAATCTGATACACTCCATATACCCAGTTTTCTTAAGTTGATAAACCGGTGAAATAATCTCAGTTCAACAAAATTATCATCCACATACATCAAAGATTGTATATTATTAGGAGGCAATGAGTAAATTTTTCGGCTTATTGAAAAGCAACAGTTAGATGCTTGAAAAGTACCATTATAACGAAGATGTCTCAATTGTTTAGACTCCCAAACACCAGTAGGAAGTTCAGTGAAGCTATTTTCAATATTTAGGGTCTGCATATGTTTGACCATACTGTTTGCCAGTTTCCCATACATATGCCCCTCCAATTGCAGATAGCGTAAGCAACTCTTCTTCCCAAACGTGTTTGGGATAACCATGGGTCTAAATAAATGATCATAAGGTATGACTACAACCAACACTTGCAATAATTTAAAGTCATGACGAGCCAGTTCAAAAAATAGGCACCTATTATGTACAAAACAGAAAAGTGCACGAAGTTTCTTAGGATTAGGATTTGAACGGAAGAACTCATTCATGGCATTAATATCAGAGTAGAATGTAATCCTTCGCACCCTAGAAACATTGCCGGGATCACCAAATGCATTGTGCTCGGTGTGAAAGAAGTTACTTTCCTTGCCCAACTCCACACACAAACTATGTAACAAGTCATGTATGCGACAAGTTGAAATTCTTCCATCATATCTCCTTTTGGCAGCTTGGATCAAGTTTCTAGAAACCAAATCATTTAGGAAATCCTCCGCCTTACTTTCAGCCTCTCGCGTATTACCACTATTTACAACTATGAGCTTCTCAGCAATCCACATATTTATTAAATCAAAAGAACGAATTTCATGGTCCTCGGGGAAAAGGCCAAAGTACAAGAAACATGGCCTTAATGCAATAGGCAAATCATTGTAACTCAAAGCCAATACCTTAGCACATGCATCTTCAACTCTACGGCCCATACTCTCAAGTACTCTGTTCCATGCATGTTCCGTTCTTTCTCTTGCCCTTAACACGCCTGCTGTCACAACAATGGCTAATGGTATACCACCACATCTCCTAACTATAGTTTTACCAATATCTACCAAGTCAACTGAATGATTATTATCAAAAATAAAGATTTTCTTGGTAAAGAGTTCAAAACTCTTCTCTGAGTCTAAGGGTTGCAACTCGTGGAGCGAGGAATCCCCTCCTATGTATCTGCCTACATCATTATTTCGAGAAGTAATAATTATCCTACTGCCAATTTTTGAATCACATTCTGGAAGGACAAGTTTGAGATCATCCCAAATTTGAACTTTCCAAATGTCATCTAAGAGGATAACATACCTTTTTCTTTTCAAGAGTGATCGTAAGTTGTCTTCCAAGTTCTCTTTCCTTTCTTCTTCCGTCAGTCCAACCTGTTTGGCTATCTTAAGCAAGATTTCTCCCGCCCTTGGCTGCTGCGAAACATAGACCAATCCAGAACATTCAAATTGATCACGGACGTGCCTATAAAGTTTCTTGGCAAGAGTTGTTTTTCCCAAACCGGGCATGCCAACTATTGAAACAACTCCATAAGGCAAATGATGATCAATTAATTTGGCTTGTAGCTTATTGAAGTCATCATCCAAACCGACGACCTCTGTTTCATCAGCATGAAGGAATAATCCTCTCTGGTCCAACGGAATGTAGTCATGTTGATTGTTATTGTTACTTGTATCAGTGATGCCATAAGTTGTTCTCAAACGATCAATCTCAGCAACTCTTCGTTTTATCTTTTCAATCTCCGCGACAAACTTGTTGGCAGAAGAAACATTACTAACGCGACAACCAATGGTTCCTTTGCGTTCAATTTTGGGAAGGAATTCATCTAAGATGTCGTTTGCATCATCCGCAAGTTGTTCAATATATTTGATCAAGTTTTTGACCGTTGAATGTCCTTGAGTTAATTTGGTTCTTGCATCAATAATGTAAGACTGAATTAGCAACATTTCTGTTTTGAGCCAATTCATGCTCTCTTCTAATGAATTCAAGTTTGACCATTTCTCAATGAGTAGATTTCCGGCTGCCTCTGTTGCTTTACTGATAACTGCAGAAAGAACAATTTCTCCCATCCCTTTCGATCTGCGTCAGCAAACTCAATATTTTTGTCAAACAGTTTTGAAGAGAAGAAGTTTGTATTTGAGGATTGCTTTTTTCCGTAATTAATACTCCCTCTGTTTGACCTATTTTGATTTGGAACGGAATTTTAAAAAAAAAGAATTTTTAATCTTGTGGTTCTAAACTAAAGTTATGTAAAATGTACCAAATGTCATTTAATCTTTGTGGTATTAAACATGTACGTGAAAAGTTAAAAGAAATGAGTCATTATTTTTTAAACAAAGAAAATAAGTAAATTGTGTTTGACCAAGCTTTCCGAAATGTCTTGCTTGTTCTAAATTGGTTTTTAAAAATATTCAGTGTATTTTATTTTGTAACACAAATTATATACATATATATTTTTTATAATTATATATAAGATAATATGTTGTTTCATGAATACGTTAACATATCTATAAACATAGGGTATTTTTATTCATTTCACATAATTTAAGAATAATTTTTTAAACTATATTTCCTTAAAAGAACATAATGTGTAAAAAAAATAATTATTCTTTTTCTAATCGAAGTGAATGACTATTTCCTATATAAAAGAATGAATAATATATTTACTTGGACCAACAACGACTTTTTTGGAACAAATAATTAATTTAGGGCATTTTTATTCAATTTCGTACAATTCTATGAGTTTGGCAGGTGTTAGTTATACATATTTAATTATGTAGATATTAGTTATGGAAGGTTAATTATGAATATATTAATAATGCAGAGTTTAATTATGTTGAATTTAGCCAGGTAAAGTTCTCATTAAATAATGATTTAAAAATAAATTAATAAGTGTAAACATATATATATATATATATATATATATATATATATAATATATATATATATATATATATTATAAACTAATACCCGCATAACTTATCTCATATTCAACCTCGTATAACTTATACATAGATTCTCTCGTGAGTTATTAGATATTAATTATGTAAGATTACAAAAAAATACAATCAAAGATGGTACGAAATTAATAGAGTTTTTGGCTTAAATCACCCCTTAACTATGAATCAAATCTAATGTACATCCTTATATAATCTAAGTGAGCAAAAAATATCATTATATTATCCAAAAAAATAACAAGAATCATCCCTCGGTCTATTTTTTAAAAGAAACTATCTCAACCAATAAAAAAATGATTTTAAATTTTGTCATATCTTAGCCACGACGAGAAGATCAAAGTTATCTAAAAGAATAAGGAAATGGATAGAAAATAAATATTTTATTCACATATTTTAAATTTTGTGTGCTGTTAGTTTATATGTTTTTGCATCATCAAGTTAATTGACTTGCAACAATACATAAGTTTTGAAATATTTATATAAGTAGGTTCCAATGATTAGAAAGATTATGTAAAAAAAAAAAATTTAAAAAAATTATGTGCAATTATTTAATTTAGAGATTTTCTTTGATAAAAAATACATATATAGTACGTATATACAATATATACAATGTAATTCACATTTTATACAATACACATAAATACTGAAAATTTAGTGAAATTATATAGGCGTTCGTTTGTGAAAATTAAATAATACTTACTTATTTGAAATTTTTGAAGTTGCAATTGTAATTGGCCATATTTTTTTACAAAAAATATTTAGAATTTGAATATATTTTGTCTGAATATGATTTAAACTCTCAATTTCTAAAAAAAATAAAATCAATCAACTTGACTAGCTTAACCATGTGTACATTTGATTCGACGTGATACATTTTTTTTGTTGGTGGCGTGAGTTTCTTAAAAACATAGACCGAAGGATGAATCTTACAACTTTGGAGATAGTGCAAGGATATTTTTTGTTCACTTATATAACACAATGATTTAGTTTAGGTTTAGGTCATACTTTAGGGATAATTTTATCCAAAAACACAAAATTAATACATGAATACTCCATCCGTCCACAATTATTTCTCATGTTAAGGTCATGCACACTCATCAAGTAAAATTTAATACAAGGTGTAATTTGACTAATATAACCCTATTATACCAATAATATCAAAAGTCTGCATATAACTTTTCAATTGAACTACACCATCATTATATTAAGGGCAAATCTAGAAAAAAGGTGACCTATTGTTTCTTGATTATTTAAATTGACAATTAATCTTAAACATCTATTTTAGTATATCTGCCAAACAATTGCGAACGGAAGGAATAATATTTATACAATATTTAGAACTCTACCTACCAGACATGATACTCCCTCCGTTTAAAAAAGAGTGACCTGATTTGACTTGGCACAAAGTTTAAGAAAATAAAAAATGCAACTTTTTATTCATGAATAAAATGTACTCTTGTATGGTAACCAAAGGGCCCTTTAGAATGTCAGTTTGATATATTAATGAGGGTTGCTTATTGAATGTATAAAATTACACTCAATGGTTTGACTTACTTCCTCCGATCACAATTATTTATCAGATTAAGATCATGCACTTTTCTCAAGAAAAATTTAATACACGGTTTAATTTGATTAATATAACGCTATTACTATATCAATAATATTAAAAGTCTACATAAATTTTCAATAAAACAAAATAGAGTAATATTAAGGGTAGAATTGGAAAATATAACTAATTATTTCTTGATTGTTGAAACTGACAGTTAATTTTGGACATCTATTTTTAGTATATCTGTCAGGGAGTATTTAATAACTTTAAATGTACTAATATGCTAGCTAATTATCAATAAATATTGGTTCAGCCCATTGGTGACCTCCTAAAGGTTACATCAACCTTCACTTATAAGTTGTTTTTTAAATTTATTTAAACTACATAGACACACTAACCTAACAAAATAGTATTATTTATAGTGAACAAAGCATCTTTATCAAGTCAATTCTTTATAATACGCCAGTCTTATGAACTTTATCAAGTAGTAATCTGATTACACAATATCAATTTTGTGGTTGAGTTATTGCAGACGTTTCAATCTCGAACCATATTCTTATTTTCTTAAAGAATCATATTCTTAAAAAAAAATCTAATAATTTTAATTAATAAATAAGTAGAAAATAATATCTTTTTTTTCTTAACATCATTTTATCAATTAAAATAAAATAACTTTACGTATATCTTTAACTAATGTTTATATTGATCATACATTTAAGAGCATAATAACCCAACTATTAGTTTTCATTTGGATAACAATAAAATAAATAATCTAAAATTTATTTTAAAAAAAACAACTAAAGAATATGTCTTTCATATATTAGTATTACCAACTTTCACACAAGAATTACCATTAAAAATGAAATATTGAATGAATCAGATCTCAATTATTATTAAATGCGTGATTTCAATCTTTCATTATAATTTCCCCATTTTCTTCCTTCCCTCGATATAATTATGTGTGCTTGTGTAATTAAAAAATTTATTTACTACTAGTTCTAACTATTTTGTAATAATCAAATATAAATTAAAGCTAAAAAGAAAAAAAAATTAGGTGTACCTGATAGGTTGGAATTTAGCTTATGCAGTTCCTTGATTGGAGTAAATATTAATTATATGTGGTTTTTTTTTCTTTCAAAAGATGGAAATTGACAAATTAATCAAGCACTTCAATTCTATTTATAAGTGTTTTTTGAAAAATAAATAAATTAGTTCAATACTTGACTTGAATGTGAGGGTAAGATGGGTCATAATTTACAATTTATTCTTTACTTAAACAATATATAAGCATCTTACTTTTTATCTCATGAAAAAGCAAAAGGATATTATAACGTTGGAGAATTTTTAAAAAATAATCATATTTTCACTTTTGCTTGGATGTAAATGTTACAAAAGAAATAAAGGAATATTTCAAACGGAAGTAACTCTTTTTTTCAAATTCAGTTATAACTATCATTCATTCATTAGGTAGTTTTTTTTCATATTAGTTGATCATTTTATAAAGGGATAATTAACTAATAATATAAAATAAATATAGTAGTTACTCTTTGATCTATTGGTGTTCCATAGCAAATTGTTTGTTAAGTTCTCTCTCCCTCATATTCTCGCTCGCCACTCTCCATCTCTCGCTCGTTTCATATCGCTTACCTCTCTCGCTTTATACAATAAAGTTGTATAAATTTGTGTTTCTAATTGAATAAAGTGAGAGAAAATTATATAAACGCATGCAAATACATATATATTCGTCCTATACATTTATAATTATACAATACAAATATTTCTTTGCCCAAGTCTCTTTTGTCTTTCTCGTTTTATACACATTCAAATTGTATATAATTTCTCTCTTTCTCGTTTTATACAATTCGATTCAATTGTATATTCTCTGCACAAGTCTTTTTTTGTCTTTCTCTCTTTCTCGTTTTATACAAATTCAAATTGTATATAATTTCTCTTTCTCGTTTTATACAATTCTACCTTTCTCGCTTTTTTGTTTTATACTATTCAAATTGTATATAATTTATCTCTTTCTTGTTTTATACAATTCGCTTCAATTATAGTGAATTATACATATATAAGTTTGTTATGGAGCGCAATTATGTCAACTTTGTATAATATACAAATATGAATTTTATATTTGCTATATTTGAAAGTTATTATATAGTTATTCATTTTTCTAAATCAAGAAAGCATTAGTTAATTTTTCCTATATTATTCATGCAATTAATTATTTTTTTAAGTGTTCAAACTTGTTTGTAAAATTTTAAAAAATAATAATTAAGGAACAAATCAATAAAATTAATAACTTCTTATTTATGATTTCTTAATATGCTTATATACATTCCCTTTATTTAAAAAAATACTTTTGATTTATTTCTAACATATTGATTGTCACAAATATGAATACTTAAAAATAATTATTAGCCATTTATAGAGAAGTTGGGTCAACATTTTTTAATCTATTAAATTTTTTTATTAATTATCGGTTTGATTTAATTTTTATATTGCGATAACCCAATAAAATTATAGTAATATAGTACTTTACCATACATAAATTAAATATTAATCACAATACTTTACTAGTTAGTGCGTTTGTCCTTTAGCCTTCACTTCACACTTTATAGAGTTCAAAAACTTCACATTGTATAAAACGTCAAAAATATAAAGTAAGAATATACTCTTCGTGTTAGTTTCTCTTTGTGTTAGAGTTGTATATAGTTCTTTCAATGTTAGTTATCATTATTTCTATTTTATGAGTATTTGTCAAGTTATGTTATTATCTTGTCATGTTAAATTGTTAAGAAAAATTATATATTTATTTTATAAGCATTTTCTTATTGGTTAAACCAATTGATAGATAAACCATAACCAAAAACCAATAAATTGAAAATGAGAATACATAAGACAACAAATACATCAACTAGCAATCAAATACATTTCTTTCAAATACAAACAGGCATAGAAGATGCAGACTTAATCGTTCTCAGAAATGCATCTGCAATTTTCTTAAATTGATCAATTGGTGCAACATTCTTGGTTCAAAATATTTATCCTTTATAACGAACATGTCTCAATTCTGTAGTTTTCCAAACACCAACAGGAAGTTCAATTAAGGAAGCTTCGTAGGCTTAGGATTTAAACGGAAGAGCTCATTCATGACATTAATATCAGAGTAGAATGTAATTCTTCGCACCCAAATGCATTGTGCTCAGTGTGAAAGAAATTACTTTCCTTGCCCAACTCCACACACAAACTATGTAACAAGTCATGTATGCGACAAGTTGAAATTCTTCCATCATATCTCCTTTTGGCAACTTGAATCACGTTTCTACAAACCAAATCATTTAGGAAATCCTCCGCCTTACTTTCAGAAATAATCTTCTTTGGTCCAATGGAATGCAATCATCATTATTCTTATTACTTGTATCCATCCATGATGTTGTAAGTTATCCTTACACGGTCAATGTCAGCAACTCTTTTCTTTATCTTGTCAATCTCGACAGCAAACTCATGGGCATCAGAAGGGATGCAAGCAGTCTTAAGGCAACAAATGAACTTATTGGATTGTTGAATTTCTGGAAGGAAGATCCTCCACATCACCTGCTGAGTTGTTGAATATCTTTTATCAAGTTTTGAATTGCCTCCAACTTTGCGTCGTCTATGTATGATCGAATCTGTCTCATTTCTCTTATATTTGCTTTTGCTTTTTAGTGATAGCCAAGTCTGTCAAGTAAAGGTGGGGCAGCTGCACAATAATCAAAAAAGAGAAATACATTATACTCTCTCATCTTTACTATAACAATAATTTCTTTTTCACTATTCATTAATTACAAATACACATAGGCGATCAGAAGACATATATATAAGATGCTCTTCACCAAAGACTTCTATAATGCATCTGCAATTCATTAGACAAACAAATATTAAGTTGAAGAATTACATACAAATTAGATATTAAAAGTAAATATAACTAACTAACCTGTTGATAGATTAGTTAGACTTTCATATGCTTAGCTTTGCGAGGCGTTCAGAGAGACTTATTGGGCTTTTTTAATCTAGGCATACTGACATCATCACTGCACGTTACTTCAAACAACTGAATTGGATGCTCAATAAGCAAAACTTCAAGTTGTTTAGTTTTCTTAATTTGGGCAATTATTTAAGCAATGCCAGTAGGTGACCATCTGCCAAAAAGCGGACGAGAGTAAGCTTAACAAGATTTGGAGTGAATGCTTCAGAGTGCAAGCGCATTTTCAAATGTCAATATTGGGATACCCACTGAAGATTCACATTCGCAAACCAGAAGAAATAAAAGATGAAAAGAAACACACAAAGAATTTTTTGAATTCACAGAATCCATTGTGGTTGCAGATTAATTCCTTTCAAGATAAAATGGATTAACCATTAATGAAGTAGTGGTACCTCAAACTTAAATAATTTCAGCAAACTCAAAATAACAGCAACGAATCACACACACAGACACGATCGATCGATTTTGCTTTCTAAGAAATGTATGCAAAAGAACGAAAGAATTCAAATGCTGAAAAATGAGAGACAACCTTTCTATTTAAAGCCAACAAAGTATAAAAGTCACAACTCTTAGGAAAGAAGACAACCTTCCTGAAAGGTCACAACACTTTAGAAAAGGCACAACCTTTCAAATGGTCGTAACCCTTTAGAAAATATATAATCTTTCATAAAGTTCACAACCCTCCAGCAAAGTGACAATCCTTCAGGAGAGTTACAATCCTTCATTTCCTGTTCACACCTTTAAAACCCAACAGATGTCTCAATTGTTTAAACTCCCAAACACCACAAGGAAGTTCAATGATGCTATTACCAATATCTAGGGTCTCTAGACGTTTGAGCTTCACCGTGCAATTTGACAGTTCCCATAAATCTTCCCCTTGAATCACAGATAGCGTAAGTAACTCATGTTCCCAATTTTGTTTCGGCTAGTAACACGCTGATAACGATTAATAGAGATGGCTACATACAACACTTACAATAATTTGAAGTTAAAATGAGTCATTTGAGAAAAAATGCAACTCTCTTTTGTGAAACAGAAAAGGTAAATATACATAAGACAATAAATAGTTGTATTTTACAAATTAGAAGCGACAAATACATCAACTTGAAAAAGCAAAAATCAAACATTTAATTTAATGTTATTTATTGCAAACACAAACAGTCATGGTCTCCAGCAAAGACTTGAATCATTCTGAAATGCATCTGCAATTTATTAGACATAAAATGATTTAGTTCATTAATTAAAAAAATTAGCTTATTGAGAGAAAATTGTAAATAATTAAGGTAGCAAACTAACCTGTTGATGCATTGAGATTTTCATACTCTCAGCTTTGTAAGACGTTCCGAGAGCCTAATGTTGAACTTGGTATGTTTCAGTAATAACTTTTTCAATTTAGGCATACTCACATCATCTGTGCACTCTACTTCAGATAACCCGAATGGTTTTTGAATATGCAGAACTTCAAGTTGCAGAAAGCTATCATTATCACCAGAGAGATCCATCTTTTCTTCCTTATGTTGGCAGTAAATCATTTTAAGTATTCTTAATTTGGGCAATTTCTTAAGCAATGCTACTAAATAACCCTCTACCTCAATGCAGCTAAGAGTAAGCTTGACAAGATTTGGAGGGAATGATTCAGAGTTCAAATGCTCGCTTCCATTCAAATGCAACTTAACAATATATGGATAGGACGACAAGTTTATTTGCTCACTCGGTTGATACAAAAATATGAGCTTCAGAGCCTCCAACTCTTTTGGCAATGTTGATAATATCTGAACGGTAGAATCTGATACTCTCCATATACCCAGTTTTCTTAAGTTGATTAACCGGTGAAATAATATGGGTTCAACAAACTTATCATCCACACACATCAAAGTTTGTAGATTAGTAGGAGGCAATGAACAAATTTTTCGGTTTATAGAAAAGCAACAGTTAGATTCTTGTAAATTACCTTTACAACGAAGATGTCTCAATTGTGTAGACTCCCAAACACCAGTAGGAAGTATAGCCCAGCTATTTTCAATATTTAGGGTCTGCATATGTTTGACCATACTATTTGGCAGTTCCCCATACATATGCCCCTCCAATTGCAGATAGCGTAAGCAACTCGTCTTCCCAAACGTTTTTGGGATTCCTATGTAACTTAAAAAATAATTATAAGCTATGACTACAACCAACACTTGCAATAATTTGAAGTCATGACGAGCCAGTTGAAATAATAGGCAACTATCATTTATAAAACAGAAAAGTGCACGAAGTTTCTTAGGCTTAGGATTTGAACGGAAGAAATCATTCATGGCATTAATATTAGAGTAGAATGTAATCCTTCGCACCCTAAAAACATTGCCGGGATCACCAAATGCATTGTGCTCGGTGTGAAAGAAGTTACTTTCCTTGCCTAACTCCACACACAAACTATGTAACAAGTCATGTATGCGACAAGTTGAAATTCTTCCATCATATCTCCTTTTGGCAACTTGGATCAAGTTTCTAGAAACCAAATCATTTAGGAAATCCTCCGCCTTACTTTCAGCCTCTCGCGTATTACCACTATTTACAACTATGAGCTTCTCAGCAATCCACATATTTATCAAATCAAAAGCACGAATTTCATAGTCCTCGGGGAAAAGGCCAAAGTACAAGAAACATGGCCTTAATGCAATAGGCAAATCATTGTAACTCAAAGCCAATACCTTAGCACATCCCTCTTGAATTTTATGAGTCATACTCTCAAGTACTCTGTTCCATGCATGTTCTGTTCTTCCTCTTGCCCTTAACATACCTGCAGTCACCACAATAGCTAGCGGTATACCTCCACATCTCTCAACTATACATCTACCAATATTTACCAAGTCTGGTGAAGTATTGGCCCAATTATCATTTACAAAATTACAGATTTTCTTGGTAAAGAGTTCAAAACTGTTCTCTGAGTCTAGAGGTTGCAACTCGTGGATTGAGAAATCCCCTCCTATGTATCTGCCTACATTACTATTTCGAGAGGTCATAATTATCCTACTGCCAATTTTTGAATCAGATTCAGGAAGGACAAGTTTTAGATCATCCCAAATTTCAACATCCCAAATGTCATCTAAAAGGATAACGTACCTTTTTATTTTCAAGAGTAACCCTAGGTTGTTCTCCAAGTTTTCTTTACGTTCTTCTTCCGTCAGTCCAACTTGTTTGGCTATGTCGATTAAGATTTCTCCTGCCCTTGGCTGTTGTGAAACATAGACCAGCGCAGAACACTCAAATTGATGACGGACATGTCTATAAAGTTTCTTGGCAAGAGTTGTTTTTCCTAGACCGGGCATGCCAACTATTGAAACTACTCCATAAGGCAAATCTTGAAGAAGCAATTTGTGTTGGAGCTTGTTGAAGTCATGATCCAAACCGATGACCTCTGTTTCATCATTAGCATGAAGGAATCGTCTTCTCCGGTCCATTGGAATGCAATCATCATTATCGTTACTTGTATCTGTGATGTTGTAAGTTGTCCTTACACGGTCAATATCAGCAACTCTTCTTTTTATCTTCTCAATCTCCATAGCAAACTTATTCGCAAAATAAACAGTCTTAAGGCAACAAATGAACTTATTGGATTGTTGAATTTTTGGAAGGAACTCATCTAATAGATCCTCCACATCACCTGCCAGTTGTTGAATATCTTCTAATAGGTTTTTGACCCTTGAATCACCTCCAACTTCCTTTGCCTTTGCATCGTCTACATATGATCGAATGTGTTTCATTTCTCTTTGGAGCCAATCGATGTCCTCCTTCAACCAATATAAACGCGTACCTTCTTGCACGAGTAGATTTGCAGCTATTTCAACAGATTTATTGATGACTGCTGTAAGAAGAATATCAGCCATCTCCTTTTTCCTTAATTTCCTTTTTTTTTTTTTTGTAAATGTAAGGATGAGGAAGGGAAAGTAAGAAAAAAATATG
Organism: Solanum habrochaites; assembly: GCA_027704765.1. Classification (NCBI taxonomy): domain Eukaryota; kingdom Viridiplantae; phylum Streptophyta; class Magnoliopsida; order Solanales; family Solanaceae; genus Solanum; species Solanum habrochaites. Next base: position 76,619,321 of record JAKWJA010002497.1, read on the forward strand.
ATCAATTTGCTTTAGTGTTGGAGTCAACGACCAAGTCTTGTAAACACATTTTTTCTTAATCATGTTAGCTGGTATTTCGTTTTCAAGCATCAATAACAAACATTGAAAGGCGTAAAATTCAATGGCAAAGATGAGTTCACACCTCAGCTTCTGGATTCTCCTTCATCCGATTAATCTACTAATTTTTCAAGAGATATTGTATGAGTTGCCGTATTCTGATTAGAGGTCTCGAATTCAATATTAATATTGGAGGAAAATTCTGATTATAAAGTTTTTTTCTTCTTACAAATCATAAGCTACCCACAAATAAATCAACTTTAAAAAGCAATCAATAGGGATTTAGTTGGTACACATTCTAAAGTTTAATTTGTTCAATATCATTAGCAAAGGTTGTGGCAGATATTAGCAAAGTGTTTGGGATACTCATAACTCTCCATAAATCATCATTAGATATGACTACAACCAACACTTGCAATAATTTTTTGAAGTTAAGATGAGCCATTTGAGAAAATATGCAAGAGTGTATATTTGTGAAACACAAAAGTGCACGAAGCTTCTTACGGTTACGATTCGAACAGAAGAACTCATTGATGACATTATTATCAGAGTAGAATGTAAGTAAATCTTTTAAAAAAATTAAGTAACAACGCAAACATCTTTAGTATATACCTATCATCAATCACACTATATTGAAAAACATAAATCATTTTAAGTTTCCTAACGTCTTGCAAAACTTCACCCTTCATGGCTAAGAGTTTGGGTTCTCAAAATATTTTGAGTGCGTATCCGATTCTTCAATACGATTTTATTTAACTTTAATAGGTAGTGAGACATTACCATAATGACTCTAGTGGAATGGTCGGAATTTCTATGCTTTTCTAGTAAGGAGTGTTTTGCTCTAAGTTTATTAATTAGACTAATTTAAATTTCTATCACTTAATACTGATTTAAGAAAAAATTACTTTATACTCCATTCGTTTTAAAAAGAATGATTTAGTTTGACTTGAAACGAAATTTAAAAAAAAAAAAAGACTATGATTCTAAATTAAAATTATGTCAAATATACAAAAATCTCTTTTAATCTTTTGGTCTTAAACATGCCACGTGAAAAGTTAGAATTAAAATGTTATCAAAATAGAAAAAGGGATCATTATTTTTTAAACATGCTAAAAAGAAAATACGATTATTATTTTTTCAACGGATGAAATATCAATTTTTTTCATTTTCAGAGCTGATTTAGTTTTTTTGATTCATTATGTGTGATCTGCGAATCCTTGTGGTATTGATAACACAAGTTAAAATATTTGTAGGTTATTTCACAAGGACTTGCAACAAGGAAAAGAAAAAAAAAGGATATAATTTGAGGAAATATAAAATATAAATAGTCTCGTATTGAAGTTTTTTAAAAAACGAAATAGCCATTTGATTACGAAATTCAATTATTTTTTGCTAAAATTTATAAAATTGAAAATAGAGTTATGTTTAATTATTTTGTTCTTGCAAATGAAAGAATAAACCAACAAAAAAATTGACGAATTTTACAATCAAACTGCTTTTAAAATAAAGTGAAACACTATTTAGAAAAAATACAAATAATTCACATAATGCATTGTACATTAATTCCAAAAATACCCTCTTCGAAAATCAAGGTACAACACCTCTAAGCATTAGAATTGTCCTCTAGTGCCTTACTATTTTGAGCTATTAAAACGCCGCAGATATTGTATATGAGTATTTTTTACACTCTGAAAAAGTCGAAAGGCAGTGTACTTATATATACCCTTTCTTAAACCCCACAGTCCACAGTAAGACCTAGCCGCTTCTCATTTTCTGGCCTCTTAAACCCTGAAAATTTGTCTTCATCAGGTTTGTTTTTTTTATAAGTTTTTTGAGATGGGATTATGCTTATTTTGCTATATTATGGTTATTTGCCCTGTTGTTTTGTTTTGGTTCTTGATTATTTAGTTTATATGGAGCTGGAGCTTTGTTAAGTGTTTGGGGTATGTTGGTTTTATGTTTGGGGTATGTTGTAGAACTCTTTTTTTTTTTTTTAATGTTTGGTGATAAAAATGAGTTTTTTTTAATAATGTTTGGTGATTAAAGTGAGTTTTTTGAGATGTGTTTATTCTTATTTGGTTATCCTATGGTTATTTGCCTTGTTGTCTTGTTATGGTTCTTGATTATTTAGTTTATATGGAGCTTTGTTAAGTGTTTGGGGTACATTTGTTTTATGTTTGGTTCATGTTGTAGAACTCTTATTGTTTTTTCATGTTTGGTGAAAAAAAATGAGTTTTTTTTAATGTTTGGTGATAAAAGTGAGTTTTTTGAGACGAGTTTATGCTTATCTGGCTATGTTATTGTTCTTTGCCTTATTGTTTTGTTTTGGTTCTTGATTTTTTGTTAATATGGAACTTTGTTAAGTCTTTGGGGTCTTTTGGTTTTATGTTTGGTTCATGTTGTAGAACTTTTACTCATTGTTTTTTTATGTTTGATGGAAAAAATGAGTTTTTTGAGATGGGTTTATGCTTATTTGATTATATTATGGTTCTTTACCTTATTGTTTTGCTATGGTTTTTTATTTTAAGTTATTATGGAGCTTTGTTAAGTCTTTGGGGTATATTGGTTTTGTGTTTGGTTTATATTGTAGATCTTTTACTCATTGTTTTTTGATGTTTGGTGAAAAAAGATTTGTTTTTTGAGATGGGTTTATGTTTATTTGTTATATCATGGTTCTTTACTTAATTATTATGTTATGTTCCTTTTTTTGGGTTAATATGGAGCTTTGTTAAGTCTTTGGTGTATCTTGGTTTTATGTGTGGTTTCATATTGTAGAACTTTTACTCATTGTTTTTTCATGTTTGGTTAAAGAAATTCACTCTTTACCCTGTTCAAGTCTGATACTGTATTCTTCGTAGAACTTTTATGGGTTTTTTATGTTTGGTGGAAAATATTGTTCTTTGTTCTATTCAAAGTGAGATGATGCTTTGGCCTTCTTATTAGTTTGATATCTTTTGTTATTAGTAGTGTTTCTTTTTCTTGTATGTATGTAGTGTATTTCTCTAATTTGTGTAATTGAGTTAAACGAGTTTGATGATTGTTCTGTTTTGAAATAAATATACTGGAATGTTGCTCTCACTTGTTATTTGCTTCAGAAAATTAACTGACTACTGTTGAATGATTAGCTAGTTGGCAGGGCAAAGCCACAATGCATCTCATGGGTTTGGGAAAACAGACTCTTTATTCGTGTTGAAAATTTCACTCAAGATGTATGAATAGTCTATCCAGAACCAAATAAACTACTTTTTAAAGAAAAATTATAACTCATAAGCTCAAAATCGTAGCTTTGCCTCTGTGAAGATGGTTTGAACCTAAGATATAATATTAGGCCAGAAATTTAATTTTTGTGTACTGTATCTAAACATGTGTTCTAATATCTAGTAACAAATCCCATGGGGGTGCAAGAGTGAAGGGAAAGGGGAGACCTAGAGAGCTAATAGATTTCACCGCATATGTGGTTTCAGAAATCTAGTTTGTGGATGTATGCCACTGTGTTTTTTTTAGTATGCATTTAAATGAATGAGTTTTGCATCGTTTAGTTGTCATTTGTATAGGTTTTCTGCTTTGTCAATCTACTTATTGATGTTGCCTGTCAGATTAAAGGTTTCCATACTTTAAAATTCTAAATTTGTATAACCTTCTTTTCATTCTTTTTATAGATATCAATGGCTTTCTACAACAAACTTGGTGGTCTTTTGAGGCAGAGCATCTCAACAAGTGGCAATACATTAAACGCACAATCATCAGCACCTTCAATGCTTAATGCCATCCGTTGCATGTCAACAAAGCTTTTTGTTGGAGGTATGTGAGTAGCAGTCTGAAAAAAATATCACAAGTATTGTTTCTTAGTGAATACCCTGCGACAGTTTGCTTATTTATTCCTCAATTTAATAGGTCTTTCATTTGGAACTGACGATCAGTCTCTGAGGGAAGCCTTCACCAGTTTTGGTGATGTCGTCGAGGGTAATCTCCCAACTATCCCGAGTCTGGCTTGCTTTAGTTTCCATCTTGTTTTTATTCTCCGATTATGAGTATTTGAATGAACGACACAACGAAAATCAAGTTAGATGAAAATGCTATCTTTTATGAAGGATCATACACAGTACAATATGTATCTGATAATAGCTTGCGATGTATATATAATTTAAACCTATACATGGCATGGTGGATGCATAAATTTGTCTGTTGTCTTGTGTTCCTCTTGCTTACTAGGCTATGAAACTTGATAGATTTTCTGCAGCTCGTGATTTGTTTCATGACCTTAAGTGTTCATATAGTGAGTGCTCCACGCGTTTTTGTCATAAATTGCATACTCTAGTGATTGGGCTGGGATATTGGCATTTTTCTGATGGTTTCTAAGTTTGTTCTATCGTTAAGGCATTATCAGCTACTATCTTCATCTCCCTCGTTTAGTTTGTGGGTGCTAGGATTAGTTTAACATCGGAAGTTGAACCAATACTTATGGTTTTTTTGACATGGTCCTCCCTTTCATCTCGCTTGCTAGCTCTTACTTTCTGCTGTTTGAACTTTGTTCGTGTGTTAAATATTCGTGTACTTTGATTGTGGCACAGCTAAGGTCATCATGGATAGAGATTCTGGGAAATCAAAGGGATTTGGATTCGTGAACTTCACAGAAGGTCAATCTGCCCAAGATGCTATGTCAGCAATGGATGGACAGGTAAAATTTTGTTAGTAATACATGAAACCTTTAGTTTATGCCTTTGTGTAGTTTAAGGGACTATTTGGTTACAAGGATTTGGATTAAATTTTGTACCATATTCGGTTGTGGATATTAGTTGAAACTCAACGACATAGTGTAGTTTTACAAAGTGGGGTCCGGGAAGGATAGAACGTATGCCTCTCAGAAGTAAAGAGGCTGGTTATTCATGAATCATGGCTGATATCACATTATGCTCCCTGTAGGATCTCAACGGGAGGAACATCCGCGTCTCTCTAGCCCAAGAGAGAGCCCCACGCAGTGGTGGCTTTCGTTCTGGTGGTGGCGGATTTGGCGGTGGCTATAGTGGATCTAGACAAAATGATGCATACTAAGTAAAACTTGTAATCTTTGCTCACTTGTCTATACAAGCATAGCAAATTTCGTAGGTAGGAGATGGAACTTAACGCGATTTTGTGTTGAACGAATTTTCCTTAGCTTTTAATGTATGCTTCTATATTAAGGTTTTATCATATGATCACTTGACTTCCCTAACTTTGGTCCAAGTGGGCAAGTCGATTTTAATTAGTCGAGTTTTTATGTGCTAAAGTTCAAATAAAAAATGATTGAACTTCAGTCATATGTACCCGTCAGCTATGTGCAGTGACTTCGTTAAAGATTAACTTTAGACACTGTATATCTGAAATTATGTAAGCAACACAAATTAAATGACGACGTCAAAATTGGATATCCATGTGCTTTGCCGTTGAGTGTGTAATTATACGATTGGAAAAAATAATTTGGGCTAAGACTAATTGATCTGTTCTCTAAAGTCCAGGAAACAAATCTTAAGCCCAAGGTATAAAGAAAAGATGCACATGTTAGATTAATTTTGAATTAAGAATGTGTTTGATACGAAAGAAAAACATTTCTAAGAAAATAAGTGAGTTTTTTGTTTATGTTTTGTCGTTGGTATGTAAATAAAAACTATAATTACAAATATTTGTATATAAATTAGATAAATATTATGGGATGTAGTCGAGAATCGAGATAAGGGTAGGGGTGATAGAGTGGTGATGATGGAGGCTATATCTATAGAGAGGTAGGTAAAGACGAGGTATGATGTATAATGCGATATGAAATGATAACTTGTTTTTTCTACTTTCATTAAATATGTCCGTTTTATATTCTTAACTAAGTTATTTTCCTAAAAAAAGTCTTTTTTTCATACTTTATGTGTAGCACCAATTATTCACTTTAATTGCTTTTCTAAAGTCTAAATTTCAATTGACATGAAATCATAGTCCTTAATTAATATGTATTTAATATAATAATAAGAATGTTGTCCCACTACTTACACACAAAATTTTAGAGTGAAGTCTTTTCAATGTTTAATAATCTTATTGCTAATTGTTTTCTTGTGCAACAAATTAAGCCTTGCCGACACTTTTATTTTCTTTAATGTCCTTTTCATGATTGAGTTATTAACATGTGCCTATGGTCCAAATAAATTGATATTTACAAATCAATTAAGAGTGTGACACTTACTTGAATCAAGGGGCTCATCAAAAATACTTTTTATATATAAAATTATAAGAGATTAAATATGTTATTATCGTTGTTATAATTAAAAGTGTGATATCACTAATTACAAAACTAAGTTATTGTCTATGCGAAACAAGCTCGAAGAGTATAGTATTAAGAAAATAGGATTAGAGGAAATAATGAAGAAATCTTGAGGTAGAGACTTTAGGGTTAATTAGGGATGCAAATATTAAGTTTTATAACAACTTACAATATTGCATGAAAATGAAGATTTCTTATAGAAAAAAAATATAATATTGAAATTAAATTTATAAAATACGAGTACTAAACCAATTGACCCGTTGGAATTTCAACTTTTATGAATAAAAATATCATGATTAATCTGACGTTGAATTTATACCAGTCTTGTTATAAATAGATAAGCAGAATTTTATGATTGTGTTATGAAGTTCAACCTTATATTGTTGAAACTTTAAGACACTAATATGAAGTTTGGTAAGAATTATTTACTTTAAACTTACAAAAGTAATCTTAAATTTCACGAAAAATTGAGATAATAGTCAAATGCTTTCCAAATCTATTATCAAATACATGTTTAATTATTTATATTTTACGGGGTTCTATTACCCTTCGATTATTCTTGCAATATTTTCTAATTAAATCCTTATATATATATTGTGATTTTTCAACACGTTTGTTGTTGACCAAAAGCTAAAAATACCTGTTCTTGGTAAGTTATTTTAGGTTACAATTAAACCTATAGTTTTGTGAGTAACTTCATAATTAAATCAAATAACAAAGTATCATGTTGTTGCAAGCATTTTGGATCTTGTCCAACAATTTTTATGTTCAGAAAAGTACGTATATCTAAATAAAACTTATAAAAAAAAATCATGTTAACTTCATTTAACGTTAGAATATTATACGAAATATTCAATTAGCTAGCTAGGAGTTATTTAGCAACAGAATTAGCTACAAATTATTAATAAATTTCACAATTAATTCTATATTTTCTAGCAGCGTAGAGTTCTAGCTACATATTCAACCGAAATCATTAGCCCTAATCAAAATCTTGTATTATTAAGATATTTATTGAATATATATAAATATTTTATATAGAACAGAATACACTATCTTTTTTTAAATTCAAAAATTATAAATTCAAAATTTGGATCGGTCTTTGAAGTTAGTATATATATATGGACCCTTAATTGAACAAAATTCCAATATATTTTTTAAGAAATAATTAAAAAGCATGTTTCATTGTCAGCAATCTAGATCTAGCAATCAATTTTCTTCAATTTTGTGTTACTTTCAAAGACTCAACTAATTATTTTTACTCCACCATTCACGGTAGGCCAAGAAAAAATTGTAAGTTCTAGATTATTTGTCTTAAAATATTATACTATATGATTTTTTTTAAAAAAAATAATATTCTGCATGTATATATATAAACATGTTGGAGAAAAAAGGAAGCGTGTTAATATGCTATATGTATAGATTTGGCCTTAGGGTATGTGAATATAAGTGTTGAGACTGATATATATAAATAATATTACAATAATAATTGAGTTTAACACAAATATATATGTATAGATATCTGGATATTAATTTCTTCCTATACATGTATATGATATAATCAGTATTATATCAGTAAAGAACATATTAATATATAATTTTATTTATTTTTAATTTAAGATTAGATCGTTCAAAAGACTTTTTTTTTTAAAAATTCGTGCTAGATTAAAATCAAATAAACGAAATATCAAATACTTCACTAATAAATATTTAGTCCAAATAAATTTGTAAAAAGTGGTGGGAGTGTGGGGTAAGCAGACAAAAAATATATTCTTAGTTCTTTATCTAGCTGGACCATTTTCTTTTTATTAATTTCTTGTTGCTATTTTTTTTTCTCTTTAAAAAAGAAAATTATGCGTTTAATTATGCTTAGATTTTTCTTGTAGAATCGATTTAATTATGAGTTGTGTGTCGGTACCTAAATTATATTTTGTCAAATCACAAGGTGTAATGTGTAGACTTTTTAAGAATATTCCGAGTCAAATAGCAAATTAAATTAGGAACAAATATAAAAAATTAAGATTTATATTTTACTTTTTAATAAATAATATTTCCTCTGTTACATTTACGGAACAGTTCAAATAAGTCTATTTTTAGTAGTAAACTTTTATATATCTTTGAAATATTTTAAATTGTCAATTATTATTATTTATAGTACTTTTACATAGTTTATAAATATATAAATTTCATTTCAGAAAGTTCGAAGAATATATGTGTAAATTCGCCGTCAAACTTAAATTGTTTACCTCGAAAAATAAATTATGTTACCTAAATTAAAATAATTAAGAAAATATTAAGAATGGCAAATGAACAAATTAAACTTGAAAGGATCAAATTAGGCTGAGTTAATAAGCCAACATGTATTATATGGTCCACAAATATGATGAAATATATGAAGGAATCCACTTTAAGAAAAAATGACATTACCTTTTGATTTGTAAAGGGCTTCATATACTGGCAAATGTTTTTGAAAAAGCAGTAACAGATAAGAACTGAAAATAGTGAGTATATGTCAGCATAGTACAAAGGCAAATAAAAAACAGAAAAAAAAACTAAACACAAAAATGAAAAATATATTAGTATTTGTTCTTGGATTGTTATCCGATATTTATATTAAAATTTAATTAAATTTAAATTTACTTCGAAAAATCTTATATTTACGAATAACGATCTGTTAATCAATCGAAAATGAAAAAATATTTATCACTCTATTACGACCATAAATAATTATTACACACATATTTTCTGTCAGTTTTTTAGTTCTATGATTGGGTAAAACAGCCTTTGAAAGGATTCATTTTGTACTTTCAGATTTGCTGTCTGAGGTTGGCCGATAGTAATTTTTAGCCGTCCATAGAAAATTATATTGTTTATATATAATTATTAAATAATATTTTTTAAATTTAAGTAAATATAATAAATATCGAAGTCTCTTTAACTTCTTTGTATTTATATTTTTTAATATTTTTTATTTTTCTATTAAAAATTCTGACTCCATCGCTATAATTACGATGGAGAAAAAGAAAAAAATTGGAGACTAAGATAGCTTCACATGTACATATAGCAAAAAAGAGGTTGTTGAGATAGTGAAACCAAATTTCTATCTTAAAAGTACAAAAGACCCTTTTTCTTAATTGATTATAACTTCTAAATATACATATTTTGAATGCTAAATTTACTATTCATGGAATATATGTTCATCATATGTTATAAGTTGAAGTGGTTATATTTCCTTTTTATTAGTCCATCTAGATTAGAAATATATATATATAGGAAAGGGAAAAAAAACATATCACAAATCAAAGAACTAAGTAAAAGTATATATATTTCTACATGTATATACACAAGAATAACATACTCAAAATCATCTTATAACTAGAATTCGAAGAAGATGACAGCTATCGTATCTTAGCTTATCCCTACTTTATATAATAGAGAAATTATTTTTAATTATCGATAGACCACTTTTTAGACGTGTATAATATAGAAATGTATGAAACTTATCTTCTAGAAATATACGAACATATTTTTTTAGCATAAAAATAATGGTTAGAGTTTTATACTTAGTTGTACAAGACAAAGAGTAGAAATAAATAAGAAAAAGACACATGATGCATGATTCATGAGTGGCCTATTAAAATAGTTTAAGTTATTAAGTACTTATTTAACGTATTCTTAAAGTTGTATGTATCTTTCCCTTTAATCATGTGTTAAGTTACCTTTTTACTATTTATTATGTGAAGCTTATGATTATACATCAGTTTTTTCTGTCTAAATATTAATACTTTTGAGAACCATTATTTTACATACATATAAAAAAAAATTATGTCGGATAGCCGCATTATGAATTTTACAAACATTTTAATTTTTCTTCAAAAGGTAATACAATATTATATATATATATATATATATATATATATATATATATATATATATATATATATATATATATGGAGTTTTACAAGTATCGATAGCAAAAGTTTAAGAGGAGAAATGTTATAAGTTTTTAAAAATCTTAGAAAATGATGAAGGTAATTCTGATTATATATGTTGATAATTCTCTCAACTACTTGCAATGAGTCAAATAATTACGTTTAATTCCTATTCGATATTAAGTATCTATGTTAAGATTTATTTAAATTTGGGTTTTCATAGGAAAAATTTCATATGGAATATGATTATGTTAATGTATTTTTTTAATAAAGACAAATCTAAATTGAGATTCGAAATATATATTTTAAAAAAAGAAATCTTTATTACCGACATATATATATATAGCTTATATCAAATTAAACAAGATAAAAGACATAAGATTAATCTTGATGGAATCATCATTGTTGTTCCAAAATATTACAATTTATGATTTGATTTTTTTTTCCTTAAATCCTACATCCAATAATACCTTAAAAGTACATTATTATAAACCCCACTTTTCATAGATCTACACTTGCCATTTCCACCCTCCTCTAATTTTCTTATTTTTTTTATAAATATAAAATTCTATTCCTATACTAAAAATAAACAAGTAAACATAATTTTGATCCAAATATTACATCATAAAAAACAAAAAAAAATTAAAATAAAAGGTAAAATAGTCTTTTTCACTTTTCCCCTTCACTTTCCTTTTTTACCCTTGATTGAATCCCATAATAACTAACATACCACTTCACAAATTTCCTTAACCCACTTGACAAATCAGTTGTTGGCTTATATCCAAAATCCCTTAACGCCAGGCTCACGTTAGCATGTGTGTATGGAACGTCGCCGTTTCGTGGCATTTTAATAACATTCTTTTTAGCCTTAAGATTCAATAAATTTTCGAGAATTGCCACTAACTTCTTCACCGACACTGGTGAAGTATTCCCCAAATTGTAAACCCTCAATTGCGCCGGACCTCTCTTCTTTCCGCCGCTCCCGGTGCTCTTCTCCGCCGTATCCAACGCGCCGACGCATCCTTTTACTATATCATCAATGTACGTGAAGTCACGCGCCACCTCTTTATCATCCTGAGTGACGTACACGTTAATCGATTTCCCCTGAATCATATCCTTTGTGAAGAAGAAATACGCCATGTCTGGTCTTCCCCAAGGTCCGTAAACAGTGAAAAATCTCAAACCTGTTAATGAAAGCCCGTAGATATGGTTATATGTATGTGCAATTGCTTCCCCTGCTTTCTTCGTTGCAGCGTATAAACTAGCTGGTTGATCTGTTCTGTGATCTTCGGAGAATGGAACTTTGGTGTTCAATCCATAAACAGAGCTCGATGAAGCCCAGACTATCGCCGGTTGTGGATCTGCAGCTTTAGCAATTTCTAACAGATTTACAAACCCAGCTACGTTTGAGTTTACATAAGAGAGAGGATTCTGCATCGCGTAACGAACACCTGCTTGTGCAGCTAGATGAAGGATATGAGTAAAAGGAACAATGTCGAAAAGCTTTTTCAGAAGCTCTGTATCGTTAATATCACCTTCAACAATGAAAATCTGATGCTTCGATAACTGATCTTGACGAGCACGTTTCAACGAAGGATCGTAGTATGAATTGAAATTATCTAAACCTAAAACACCATCACCACGTTTCTTCAATGCTAAAGAGCAATGAGAACCAACGAACCCAGCTGCTCCCGTCACGAGGACGGATAGCCCGTTAGGGCGGTGGGGTGTCGAGGAGTGACGAACTTGTTTCTCCCACGACGCCCCACCGCCGTAAATCGCGGAGGATAGAAGGTTATGGGTAGTGGTGTGAATATTATTGTTAAATGATTTTTCGGAAGTTAGCGGAGGGTAATTTATAGTGAAGAAGAAAATAAGTAAAAGAGCCACTAATAAAGTGACACGAAATAAAAGCTTAGACGATGCAGCGATGAGTTTTGTACTATTAACTCTTCGAATATAGCTATTGTATCGCTCTAGTTTTGTGGTTTTGCTTGTGTCAGGTGGCGATGCCATTATAGTTTTCATAACTTTATATGTATCTGATATATCAATTTGATTTATCGCTTTGATATTGCAGAAAGTATACGAAAGAAAATGGGGAGTGCTTTGGATTGAGCAAGCCCCTGAGGAAAGAAGGGGAAAGAAGAGATGATGTTTATAAAGGAAGAAGGATTGGTGTGTTTGTGTGAAAAAAATAAGAGTGGTGGACCAAAGAGAGGGAGAGTGGTATTGAGTTGTAGTTGGTTGGAGGCCACTTTCTTTTTTTAGTATTCTACAATCTATATTTTTAAAATTAAAAAAATAAAAAAAAGTGGAAAAAAAAAGTTTCAAAATATTAGGTGAATTGGTTTATGAATGGTATCTATGACTATTTGATCTCCATTCTCTATAATATTTTGATCCAAAATTTGATCTTTTAAGTTTATGTTTGACTTGATGTAAATTTAAAAAAATTATAAATACACTAATAAGTTAACTATATTAGTAGTTTCATTTCATAGTACTCTTTTATCTCTTTCACTTATAAATTAAACTTTCTTTAAGAACAAAATGAAGCTAATGTTATTTCAAGGATATTAACTTTACTAAGAGTAAATAAGACTAAAATATTTAATAATTTCAATTTAATTTTATGAAAATGATAAATAAATTGAGACAAGTATTTTTAATAATCTTGACAACTAATATGGGATGAAGAAAGTATAACTGATTTAATGTTCGAGAAAGAATTTGAAATACTTTAAATATGAATAACAAGAGTAAAATATACATAAACTGGTCAATCATCTCCTTAATTTTTTTAATTTGATAAAAATGGGCATATTTATAATATCACAAGCAAAACGTGATGAAAAAATAAAAACAAATGATTTGTAGAAAATGCATAATACTTAGATTTTACTCTTACTTTTGAGAGTTAGAAAGGCATGTAGTATATTTTAATGAAATTTCGAAATGCAAAAACCAAATATCTTGGATAGTACATTGGAATTTGGATACTTAGCTAAGCACATTTAATGAAACATAAGATTACATCTACAAGTGGTGAAACATAAGTAATTTTATAATATCATTATAAAAATGAATCAAGGAAATAATTATAGATTTTTGGTTAAGAAAAGATTATTTGACTCTCACGTCTCGTGAGTGAATAATAATTAGGTCATACTCAGTAAATAACAATAACTTGGCATAGATATAAATAATAAAATACTACATTAATGAGTAATTAGAATTTGTTTTCTAGGAATAAGCCAAATTGGTCCTCCGACTTTTAGATATTTATACAATGGTCCTTGCATTTATGTTAGGGTTGAAATGCCAGCTAAAAATTGACTCAAATTTGTATAAAGAATCTCAAAACCATGTGAGACACACATGAGGAATTTATTACAAGTGTAAACACTGATCCTTGACTTACGTACTCTTATTCAACATTATACAACTAACGAACGGAATATGGTGGAGTGATAAAACTGATTAATTTTTAATTAAAAAATGAATGGACGTTATAATATGCGATTCATTTTCGTAAGTATAAAAAACAATCGTTAGAAATAAAGCATGAAAAGAGTATGATGTAGCAGATCTTATTTTTATGGAGATAAAAGAGATTTTTCCAATAGATCTCGGCTCAAAAGAATAGTTTACGAAGCAAGGTTTGCCAGAATATATGATAAGATACAAGGCCAATGAAATAAGTAGTAATAGATATATTGAAGAACAAGAGACTGTGAAATAGTTTATAAAAAAATGTTTAAGTTAATTAGAAATTACTATTGTTGATTTAATTGATCATTTGTCTACAAAAATAATGACGTTAAAAATGGAATTGAAAAGTCATTATCCTCTTGTTTTACTTCAATTATTATTATTATCATTTTATGTTGTTGCTTTCCTTTTTCCCTATTTTATCTTTTTAGTTATATTTTCTTTTATATTTATTAGGAATATAAAGTGTATGACCGTTTGTGTGTCACCGACAAAATATTTTAAACTAGAGAGCTTAGGCAATTCTAATTATTAATGATATACACCTATTTAATTAATGAAGGGTTATAAATGGTTTAGATCTAGGGTTATAATTTGGACATACTAAAAAAAAGTTCCATTATTTGTCATATTTTGTTATGTTTTTGGAATTACTATTCTTAATTGAGGTGCTGATAGAGCCTGCACAGAATAATCAACAAATATATCAAATCGATAAATCGACTATATATATTTTAACGTGAATCACATAAATTATATAGTAAGACATACATCAATATATACAAACCAAATTTAATGTCACCAATATTTTATTTTATGTTTCTTATATTTACATTATTTGTTGATTTTGAAATTTTGAGAATTTATTGAGAGACTGAACCTTTAGGTATAGGCACATTCATCATCACAGTGCACTGGGAAATACAACGTGCATGTGCATGGGTAGTGAGTGACAACGTAGTTTACGTAACAAATTCATTGAACTAAACTTTTAATTCTATGTATAATAATAATATTACTAAATATATTTTGCTGATTTTACAAAAATTGTCTTTTTATATCAAAGTTTCATATGGAACGGTTCGGCCAAAATTGTCAAGGCACTTGGTCAAAGTTTAAATTATATGAACTAACACTATAAGAAGAGATATTGATGAACGTGGTTTGTAATCGATTAATCCAACGTCTCTTATTAATTAAGTATTTTTGTCCCTTTCGTATTGTAAATTTTCCAATCATCATGTCTCAAATAATTTTATTATTATCTATTATTTTTTTGTATTTCGATTATATAATTACATTATTTTTTACTGTCTTGTTTGTTTAATACTGTGTAATTATTTTCCCTATTGTTTTATATATATGTGTATGTGTTGTTTTTTTTCAAACTGTTATGATATATGTTATTTGAATCGAAAGACTATCGATAACATCCTTATGAGATAAGAGTAAATTAAAATATATCTATACTCTATACTTCACGGATTCCACTTATGATATTACGTTGAATATAATATTGTTGTTATATAGTTGATACATGAGAGACTGCCAAATTAAATGTCTCCATGTAAGAAGTGGAACCCATAACAAAATTGCATGTTACGTCGGTGTTGTTAACATTAAAATAGATACTACATACCAATTAGAGGGGAAAAGGAAAATTAAATGAAGGTTCACTTCATACACACATATACATCAACTTCACTTTTTATCACATGGAGGCAAAAAATTAATAGAACATTGAAGAAGGAGTTGTGGGAATAGAGATGGGGACCCTAGGGGGTGGGTGGTGGGGAATATGGGGATTCAAGCCACTCAAAATATTTTAAAATTTTAAAATAAATTTAATAAATTAAAATTGTCAAATATACCTAAGTTGAGTTGTAAAGGTGTCAAAGATACCTTGTTAAAATGAAAATCATATGAAGAATCAAGATTTTTTTTTAATAATCGAATACTTTTGTCTGTAAATAAATATCGATTAACTGAGTTTGTATCACAAAAAGGAGAGTGTATTGTAGCATATAAATAGCTGGTTCATATATAAATTCAATATTTTATCGTTTAGAACTTTATAATTTTTTAAAAAATAATATTTTTTTTAATCTTAAAAATTGAACTAACATATATAGTTGAAAATTTTGAATTCTCTTTTAGGGAAACACAATTCGAGTTAAAGATAGAGGAATTTTATTATCCGATCACAACTCTTAATGGAAGCCCATAAACATTTTAATTTCACTAATTAAGACAATTAATATTTTACTATTCAATTTTTGCTTTTATTAATGATGGATTATATCTTATCAAGAAATCGATTAATACCTATATTATACACCATGCAAAAGACAATTGAAAAAATAAAATTATAAGCCAACAGTACTACATTAAAGATTTGATTTATCATTTATTGTGTTAAATAAATAAATTAAATAGTTAAAGTTAGGTCGACTTTAATTTGATGGGGCTCAGGTTGGCTCAATATTGGAATATAAAAGATTTTAACTGTTTTGTTTTTATATTTTTGTACTTTTAGAATTTCACTTATTATATATGGCCTTATCTAACAAGTATGTACTATCCAATATGTACTAACTCTTAATGTCATTTTTAGCATTTAACATGATTATTGATACGATAGTGATGGTCAATAAGAAAATTATAAATAAGAAAAATAGTTTTACATGATGTCTAGATCAATATGTTGATTTTACACATATATGTAGTACATGTATCATAAATATTTTTATGTACCTTAGAAATTCATTGAAGTGACTTATTCACATGGAAATTAATACAAAGATGATTTATTTTATATGCGGATTTTTTTCCATTTTCAGAATTTGAATTTAAGAATCTAGATATAATTGTGTCATATTTGAGTAATTACATGAATGTTAGGTTCAAAAGAAAAATCTGATAAACAGGGGAATTGAATGAAATTCCACCTTTAAGTTTTTTTATTATCAAAATCCCCTATTAATTTTATAAATCTTCAAAATTCCTCATCTTCGCACATCAGAGTATGTATTGGCGCATCAGATTAATGTATTTCGCGCATCATATTAGTGTATCATGTATAAAATGTACATTATATTAGTGTATCATGTATAAAATTTAATGTATCTTACTTAATGATTAATGTATCTCGCACATCAGATTAATGTATCAATGCTTATATTATTGTATCAGTTTGAAAGATTTTTGAAATTATAAATAAATAAGGTACAAATAGTAATTTTGCTTTAAAAGTATGTGATTTCTATCCTTTGCCCTTTGATATTTCATGATAATTTTTCTTTGAGGAACCTTAAGGTAAAAGTGGAGCTTTATTCATATATTAAAAATAGTTAAATGAAATAAAATAAGGAAAAAAAGAACCATAATTTCCATTTGCCTAGAAATATAATTTCGATGAATAGAATTATTTAATAAAATAATTAAAATGCGTACAAATTAATCCATCACTACCTATCAAACACAAAAAAAGAAACACAAATTCTGATAAATTTGAAAAAAATATATAAAATCAATTGCAGATTTTTTATTTTATTTTCCCTTCCTAATTTTAAATGCTAATCTTTATTATTACTCCTAGACCTTCTAAATAGCCTTATCCAACTTAGGATATTTTCAATGATCGATATTGACATATTGATGTCACTGGATTTATTTATTTATTGTTACTCACTTTTTATTTTATTTTTTTCCTAAAGGAAAATTGAAAAAAATATTAATTAATTGATGCCCATTTCTTTGTCAATCATTGAATAAGATATGTGCCGACACTCTTAACGATGACCAATTTCAATCCTCTTCATATTAGAAAACAAAACAACAAATCATTTTATAATAATTTGATATTTAATTTATATTGATATCTGATTAAATTTAATTTTACATTTCGAATAGGTAACGTGAGAGTAAACAAAATCTATGGGACATAGTAATATAGTGATATCAGATATGTATGTTTTTTTTTTTCTAAAACAATAATGTGACAAATTATTAATTAAATGAAATAAATAGAAGATGTGTTTGCTTTTAAAGGGTACCCCTACAAAGATTTAATTGAAACCCACAGTTTTCATAGAATTTATAGGGATTTGAAAATAATGCATGGTCCTTATTTTTCTTGCTTTCACAACATTGATTTATGGTTGGTTGAGTGAGAGGTGGAGCCATATTAATTTTGACTTTCAAAGGGCTCGTTCGAGATAAAATATATTTATACGATCAGATTATTTACGTAGATAAATATTAATATTGTAAGTTTCAATAATGATATTATCTATCTCCTAATTTATTATATAAAGTTAAATTAAATGATATTAAAATACTTATATAATATGATTGATATATATACAATTTAACCAAATCCTTATCCTTTTAGCATAAAGTTGTGATGTAATTTTCCTTGGGACTACCCTATATACTATTCTGAGTAATTGGACTTCCTTGTCGTCCTAAATGTGCAAGTAGACAAGTTGGAAGTACAAATATTTAATTATTCTTATCTTTTACGATTCGTTTGATCATAAAATTTTATTTTATTTGCTAGTTAGGATTACTGTTTAATTATAAAAATTTAAAATTTAATTTAATCTTTTTTAATTTTTGACTGATATTTATCAGTTATATTGGAGTTTGACTAAAGACCTCCTAACAAAGACGATTACATATCGAAAGGGATTCAAACCCGAGACCTTTGTTTAAAAATGAAGAGTACTTACACTCCGTCACAATCCTGGCTGGTTAATCTAAAATCATATTTCATTTTATTTAAAAATCTTTTATATTTATATATACATATACTAACTACATGTTAAATTCATTCTTGTTCTTTTTATATATATTTTAATATTTTTTAGAAATTAGAATCATTAGTCGTGGTAGACATGACATGTTCTCTCTTTCTTTGTTGAGTAAAACCAAAATAATAATTATGATAATTAACACTGAAAATCATAAAGGTGGTAGTAGTAAATTCAAAGCTTCAATTTTTGCATTTGTTTTTCTACATTTAATTTATTCTTTCTTTTTAGATTATATATGCAAATAGACAACTTAGGATTTGCAGGAGTAGGACGATAAAATTCTATGAAACAACTAATTAATGAGAACTGACAAAAAATAAAAACAATGGGACATTGTATCAGTAAAACATGTTACATATGCAATATAATAATCCAGAGTGTCTACCTCAAATAAAATTAACCGATAAATATTTACTTGTATCAATTTATTATATCGATTTATATAAAATTTACGAAAGTTAAGTAATTTAATGAGCTAAGAATGCTTGTTAATAATTACAGTTAAGTGTTATTTTGTTCGTCTCATCTTAGTTATTGTGTTTAACATTTCAAATGTATATTATTGACTTAATTTAAATAATGTATGTCATTTAATTTTTAAATAATTTATAAATTTTAATTTCTGAATCTATTTCTCCATTTATACGAAGGATGAGAAACCAAAATCCACATCTATTCATTTGTCCTTAAATGTGCAAGTGGACTAGCTACTTGAACACTAAAGTCTTCAAGACACACCCTATATACTCCACTTATTAATATTTCTCGAAACGAATTCAGTATTTAAATTTTATCGTAAGCATTTATAATTCATTTGATTTTTTCTATTCATAACATATCCTTTGAACTTTATATGTGTGTATAAGGTTTGAGGTTATATCTTCTATTTGCATTAAACCTTGATTTATAACTTCAATTTTATATTAAAAAAATTCAAATTACGAAGTAAAAACGATTCTACATCCAAGAATTGATTAAAAACTTCTAATTAAAAACTAAAAAAAGTAATTTATCACTCCAATATAATTTTTATTGATCGAAGAAAATGAGTTGATGTAGTAAGAAATGTCGTTTCATTAGGTAAATATAAATAAAAACAAGCCAAACGACAAAAGTAGGATGTCCAAATTCCTTTTTGCTATATATTTATATATTATTATATCACCTACTATATCATTTTATTTTGTTTTTATGACCTATATAATTATTTAATTTTTTTTATAACCTATCATTACTATACACACGTTCAATGAAAAAAATGTCGGTAGAGAACTATAGTCCACAAGATACTTTTATTCCTTCTTGTTGTAATTTCATAAAACTTATGGGGTTTTAATGTAATTTTTTGAACTATAAGTTGTGTATGTATAATTGAATTACATTCCCTACACATTGACCCCACACGTTTATAAATGTGATAGACACGTCCCTTCCTATTTTTTTGTTTTGTTTCTTCAAATAGGCTTTTCTCATTATTTAATTATGTTTTGTCACTTAAAGAAATCGAACACAATAATAACATACCTAGTGAAAATTTTCATTACGTGAGATCTGAGTATGATAGATTACACGCAAATTTTATATCGTAGAGATAGATAAAATGTTTTAGATCTTGTGACACCTCATTTTAAGTTAAAGAAGTCTCACATCTGCCAAAATACGAGAGAAATATTTGATATATAAATAAGCAAGTCATACAAACTAGTGATGTAATTTAAAGTCGTGTGAATCTAGACCCAGAGCGAATAATATCACTAGTTATTGTTAAATAACTTGTGGCTAGTAAAATTTTCTAATTAATATATATTGTTGGTTCATCATCATTAAATAGAATAATTAGTGGTGAATCTTAATTAGACTTACAATTAGCTATTCAACACGGATATAATTGAGAGAGAAAATGATTGAAATTGTAATTCGTTGACTAATTAAGAGTTGAATTTTAGGGCTTTAATATTTTATTTTATAGACTTATGTTCCAAACTTTATTTTCCACGACATGGAGAAGACTACGTATATGTTGACTTTTGTTACTAATATTGTTAATTGATTGAAATACTCACGTATTTTTATTTTTTTTCTTCAAATTTTCATCATTTTATTCTAATATTAAGTAAAGTTTGCTTCTTTTTATTTTTCTTATGGCTAGTTTTATTTCTTAGTTAAAAAGATCATATTGATATAGCAGTAGTATTACTAATTAACTATAGTTTAACGATAAAAAAGGTTTGTGTTATGCTTTTATTAAATTGGTTAAACATCAGGTGTCTCATTCCCGTCATGTTTAATAGATGAAGATAATATTATTTTTCAATTTCAATTTTGTACAACTGTTATCCACTAATTTTTTTAATAATCACTTAGATTTAATATGTTCAACATAGCTACAACACAGTGTTTAGAGTCTAATGATATCGATGGAAGTCTTTCATAATAAGTGTGAGTTCGATTCTCGTTAATCCGTTCTTCCCCTCTATTGGTCCCTATGTAATAAAAAATAAGAAAAATGTTTAACTTAAAAAAAGAAAAAAACCTAATAAATATCAATATCTCAAATAACATTTATTTTATTTTGGTATATATATATATATATATGTGTTTAGTGATGTAATTGGATAATAAAGGAATATCTTAAATCCAAGTACACAAAAGGCCCACTCACATGCAATGGATTAATAAGTCAATACTTTGAGTTGCTATCATCTTCTTAACGTATTTCTTATCTTAAGTCACATTCGACTTTTTTGAAATAAAAAAAAAGAGACAAAAAGTATTTTCAGTTACCAAGATCTCAAATATCACAATCACTTATGTACTGTTTTCCACCCTACAAGCTCTTGATAAATTCCATGATACGTAAAATTGAAAGAAAACAGCTAACTTGAAAATGAGGTTGAGATGGTTCAGATATATGAAAAGAAGATCAGGTTGTCTATTGAGAGATAGAGGAACGCTAAAAAAATATTTGTGACTAGTGATTATGTAGGACGTGACATATATGTAATTTATCGAAGACGTGACCCTATACGAGGATATGGAGATTAAGTATTAGGGTAAATATAAATAGATAGTCTATAGTCGAGTACGGTCTATTCCTCTTATTGGCATATAACTATCATGACTCTCACTACCTTCTTGTTGTTACTACGTGTTCTTTTCTTGCTTCTTCGGTTTTCGTAATTTTTTACGTTGTTATTATTCGTTTTTACATTATATTCTTAATTATACATGACTTTTTTACTGTTGTATTTCCCTTTTATATTGTTTGATATGCTTTATCTTAATTCTTAGGTGATGATTGATCTATCGGAAACCACATCTCTATCCTCACAATGTAGGAGTAAAACGAACATATTACCCTCTTCAGCACCCACTTATGGAATTTCGTTGAATATGGGCTATATGACGACGGGGTAAACTCATGAATTGGGGCGGGCCACCACCACATGACCCAGGGAACTTATTACCAGGCCCAACCCAAAATAGATATACAAGGTATGGATTGGGCTTGTGTGTCACAAAGTAGGTCCAAACAAAATACTCTTGAGAAATTTTTTGCTTGATTAATGATCAAGATGAGCATATAAATGGAAGTATTTATGCAAATAGTCACTTCATGTTTATGATAGGTGTATAAAAACTTGCATCAAAGCAAAAAACCTGCTGGTCAACGAACACGAGATATCGAGTAAATCTATCAGGCAAAGTTAAATAACAATAGGCTCATAGTAAACATTGTAGCTGAAGGTTCGAACCTGAGATCATTAGATTGTTACTCATACATTCCTCAACCACTCAATCATTCTCTCGGAGACACGTCTCCTGTTTTTCCATTAACTTTCTTTCAAACATGAGAGAAGAGAATACCTTGTAGAACGGAAGGATTGAAGAAGAATCAAGCCTCACATAAGTAAAGTTTCGAGCTCTATTCAAACATCAAGGCTGCACTCTTACCATTGAACCAAAGCCCCGGGGGCTATTACATTGTAAGAATCATGTAGAGGGTTTATCTATTGTACAACAGCTGCATTACCTAGAACGCTTTAACTTATAATGAGGTTTTATAATTATGATTTCAGTAACAATTACTTGCACAACAATGTGAGACATGGAACTTAACTACATTGTACAAATGAATGAATAGCTTCCATGGACAAAGCTCGAGTAGAGCTTACTTTAGATTAATGAAGTTCAAGCTGCATTTCTTCTCAGCAACCAAAGTAACAAGATCCTTCACCGGCCAAAGAACCTATCTTCACTCTTTGTTATCAACAATCTCCGGAAGGCTCTGCAGTGCCTGTGATGGAAAAAGAGATTCATACCAACAGGGGAGAAAGAGAAAAGAATATGAAATGGTGATTGAACAATGATTCTTGCCGCTGACCTGATACAAGTACCAGGAAACAAAGGCATCTGTAGCAGCATAATGTAGTTGGTCCCTAGATAACACATTAGCCTCCCAATTCCCCAACCTGATATTACTTGGCTTTGGGAGCTGCAATGAATAGAAAAAATCAGTTGAATCTCACACTTAATTGGAAGAACAACTGGAAAGATTTGGAGGACATTGAAGCACAACATAGTTAACGTAGTAAGAAAAAATTTGTTCAGCAAGATTTTACATTCACTTCAAGATTCCAAAGCTTCCAATTCAGAAAAATTAAAGATTGATTGAAAATGTTTGGTCAAGGATCCCAAAAGCAGAAAGGAAAAGCTTAAAATAGAGAGACCCATTGTAAATGGTAGAGTCAGAAATTAAAAGACCTGCTTGGCAAGAAGCTTCTCAGTTAGTGATGCTAGACTCCACTTCTTGGGATCATCAAGTTTTTTGTTGGCAAGTTCAGAAAGATCTTCCAAAGCCTTCACAGATACATTGTGATCTTGGCGAACTTTGTAAGCATCATTTGCAATGCAAACACCCACCTAGGTTTGTTCAAACACTATAAAGTTAATAAACCACATCCTATTATAATTCATTGTTTGATAAATGCTACCAGAATGAACAAATGCCAACCTTCAC
Source organism: Solanum habrochaites (assembly GCA_027704765.1). Taxonomy (NCBI): domain Eukaryota; kingdom Viridiplantae; phylum Streptophyta; class Magnoliopsida; order Solanales; family Solanaceae; genus Solanum; species Solanum habrochaites. The sequence continues at coordinate 76,642,922 of JAKWJA010002497.1, forward strand.
AACAGTTGGATCCTCAAGAAGAGATTGCAGAGTTTGAGGGATTCCAGAGTGGATGATATGCAGAACATAACAATTACCCTTGTCACCACATATCTGCATAACAGCGGCCTTCCCAGGTGGCACACCTGAAGATAACACGTATTATTCTATAGTCACTATACCTTACAACATTCCACTTAACACAAGTAAAATGAAGCAGAAAATCCATTTAATTACGCATGTGATAACTAAAACAAAAGGTCGGGGGGGTTATATTTATAAACTAAAGAGCATGCCTAAACAACCAGAGTATGAGTGAAAAGAGTGACGCCAAATAGGAACATCCAAAACAATAATCTCGCAATATATTTTAGGAGAAACTTTATATAGAGAAAAGAAGCCTTTCTAATCACCACAAATATATTAAGAAACTCTTGGTAGACATATCTACTAAAGATGCAGATGTAATCACTAAGATGCAATGAGTTATGCCTGTTTTCTAAAATATCTTTGTCGTCAACATATTCTGGATGTACTTTTCATGACTTTTGTCTATACACTCTGATTGCTCCAAGAAAACAACAGCAGATAAAGTTACATGATTTAGAAGATCCATATATCCAACCCCAACTAGCTCGAGATGAAGCATAGTAGTGGTTGTTAACACAAGATCAAGTAAGTTCCGCAACATCAAGTATGAAATATCAAACTTCACCGGCTGTCAAAACAAACAATGTAACCTTTTGACCTTGTGGGATGATTCTTCAACAAATGTCACATTTTATAACTTATAACATTCCATTTAACACACCCTCATTTAAGCATAGTACAGTAGAAAGCTTAAGAAAGAGAATAAATGCAAAAGCTACTAAATTGAAAGACTGATAGGATTCTAGAACTACTCACGAATTCTGATTATAGTTCTCATATTTCAGACAGTAGTAAAAACTATTTATTCGATTAACATTGAACTGACCTCTTCTAAAAGTGGGCTTCCATTCAATGTCAAATCCAAGAGCAACATTCCCTTCTTTCCTCTTCTTTTCCTCAACAAAATTTAACAGCTCTACTGCAGATTTCTCCACCTCGTTAATAGTTCTGCTGTATATAACACGTCCTTTAAAGGACATTTCCGGGTATTGCATCACTATCTTAGCTGCTACATCAAAAAACAAAAACGAAAACGAGGACATTAAAATCCTTTAACAAACTAGCAACCATTTACAATAGACAACATAAACAATTTATGACTACTAAAATCTCTCGAGCAATTTTCTCGGAGAAGTTAAACAGTATCCCAAACTGTGTTCCTCCATTCAGTTTACCTAGCTTATTCTAAGTACTCACCTAAAAAGGGTAAAAAAGTGTGCAGGCTTGATTCTCATTATATCGAATTCATTATAAATGTTCGCTAGCATATCGATCCATTAATTCACTAAAATGGAAAATAGCCTAAGATTTACCATAAACCTAAAAAATTAAATCTTTAGATGAAAAAACAAAATACTAATACCACACCTAAATTGTTTCCCTTCTGAATTCACTTTCTGGTGTTCAAATATCTAAAACTATTAAACACAGAACTAAGTTATTTTCTCACTATAGATATTTCATAAAATTTACTTGATTTCCACTATTTTTTTATGACTGTGGTGTTCGTCCAGCTTTCACTAACCTCGACTAATTTTGCGGGTAACAATTTACTACAATTCAGCAAATAGAGCTAAAATTAAAAACAAAATCTAGTTACACAAGAAAATAACTTCTTTCATGGATAGTAATTAACAATTTACTACAATTTGGCAAACAGATAGGAGAAACCGTCACCTTGATTAGAAGAACGATAGGAATAGCTACACCGAGACTGATTTCTAGTGCAAGGAGACAACAATGACGAATCGGAAACCTCATTTTCTTGATGATAAACAAAAAGAGATGCCGGCAATTTCCGGCGACTTTTCCGACGGGATTCTTCGCCGGCGGCGGCTACATCTTCGGAATCGCTTTTTCTCTTGGTAGCTGATTCAAATGCAGCATCTATCTCTTGGAGTTCTTCCTCTGTAAAAGGTCGATCCCAATCGTCTAATTCGCCGGAGATCGGAGTTCCCATTTTCACTAAAAGAGTACAAAACTGATTTTTTTTTTTTTTTTGCAGCTAAAAATAGCGGCACTTTTGAGCTTTAATTTTTTAGTTTTTTTATTTGTATTGTACTCCCTAAAAGTTTTTACTATGGTTTGATTGACCCATTATCTATTTGAAAATTACACTTTTTACCCACAAATCTCAGAGATTCAAATAGTCAACCTTAATTAATTTGGAACGAATAATATTAAACAATAACTATATTACGCCACAATTTCGAGTAAGTTAAGGTCAGCTATATAAATCTCCACGTGACCATATAGCTTTATTTAAGCTCGTATATCAAAACTATTCCTACTAATAACAAACGATTGCTCGTGATTTGAACATGTCGAATCACTTCGAACGGATCTATTACAAATCCATTTCTCAGTTTCATATAAAAAATTAAAACATTTTATCTATAGATAGATGAAGAATCACGAAAGATCAAGGCTATACAAAATAAATATTTATTATTGTATGTCAAATTATGTATGACATACCCTTTATGCATATGATACAACAAACATTTGTTGAATCACACACATTAATACTAAATTAATATTTCCAACATAACGAATCGAAATAAAATTACTTAATGTGGGCTATTAGCTGCAACAACTTTAAGAATTTCTAAAGGAATATGAATAAATTTAACCAAAGCATTACGTGCATTAGCAACCTCAGCAATATGATTATCAACATAATCATCAACATCAACTGAATTAGTGGTACGCATTGCCTTAAGACGAGGATAACACACTTCGAAATCCGTTATCGCGGTCGTATAATAATTAATCGCATCTTTAAACGCGTCATTAACCGTTGAATCGACCGCATCGTCGATTAACTCGATAGCCGGTATAAAATGATCGTTACAATCACTTAAAGCTTGTTGTGTATCGGACGATAATTTGTCATCATTGTTAAGGAGCTTCATACGGACCGTTATCGACACATTAGTGGCCTCTTGTTCGATTTTTTTAAGCGCCAAAAAGCCTATTGTTTTTAAATCGGCTTTTTGGAGCGAATCGAGATCGGCTTGTGACCTGTCTGTTTGAATCCATGAAATACATTCATTATTGTTGTTACATGCTTTGGCAAGATTTGGAGGAATAATATTTAAGGCTTGAGGTTGAATTCTTCCATTAACAATAGGTAATTGAAGAGTTAAGCAAAGGAAAAAGGCTAAAGGAATTAATTTGATAAGAAAAGAATTTGACCTCCTTGATAAAGAAAAGGAGATCAAAGCCATAATTAGTTTTATTTTTAAAAAAACTTTTTTTTTCCTTTTTTTTTTTTTAACCCCAAATTTACTTGAGTATTATCATTGTTCTTTTCTTGTTTTCTTTGTTTTATATGAAAATTGTTATTGATAGTTGAAAAAGATTGGTAGAGATAAATGTTCTCTTCACCACCCTTTATGAATAGAGGTTTTTAAGAAAAAATGTGGGGGGTTTAATTAATTTTATTTTTGTTTTGTAAAAATGAACTAAAATTGAGGGATTATGTTTTCTCTTTGTAGTGACCATTCATTTGTTAAGAAATAATTTTTTTGAGGTAAAAAAAAGAAAAAGGAAAGCTTAATCATTCTTAAAGATCTTGTTTTGTTGTAATGTCTTCATTTTCAATCTTCTTTTAGGTTTTGTGGTTCTTAAAGTGTTAAATATGGTAATAACGACATATTCAGTAGAATTCCACAAGTGAAATCTAGAGAAAAGACGATGTATACACAAACCTAACATTTTACCTTTTGAAGGTAAAGAGGAGGTTGTGATAAACCTTCGGCTCTAGTAACACATTTTAAACAATCTTTCGTCTTTCATTTGAATTCACGTGTTCTCGCATGATTTTTACCCACTTCATCGATCGAGATATGCAAGTAAGCCATAATCCATGAATCTCCAAGAAAATGGACTTTGAAAATTGAGATACAAAATGCAACAAGCCCAAGTATAAGATCATAAGCTTTGTAACCAAATGTAACATCATTCTACATTTTAAATGTTAAAAGGCAACTTCACAAACTACAATGACAACCACCAAAATCTCAGTAAAGGTACCAAAACATACTATTGAGATACCTAATAAATAGTAACTTAATCTGAATAAGATCCCCAATAGGAAAAATATGGAACTATGGAGATTGATGAGAAGTTAATTTTATTCTCATGTGAATGGAGCAGCAACATTTAGTCGTGTAGCTAAGAGCATAAGATAAAGTCTTGAACTTCACACTAGCATCAACATGTCTGCTCTTAAAGAACTATAAGAAACCACTACTCGATGGTGAATTTGATAGTACTCGGGGACCAAGGATAGCAAGAAACACCGATACTCATTCTCAGCGCTTGGATACTACAAGATATCAAGATAGAATAAGCTTCCTACAAGAAGATATCATGCTCTTCTCCAATAATATAATATTTGTGCAGCAATAGAGACAATCGTATGGTGCTGTACTATCAAAGCCTGAGACCAAACAAAACAGTCACGTATTTCAGTTCCTAGAATAACTTAGTCTCGAAACGTTGACATAAGAATATGATAGAAAATCCTTCTTAAAGTCACAGTGTAACAATGAACCATGAATGACTAAGTAGACTTATACACCAGAGCCATGAGACCCTTGGAAATATTAGATACATAAGAACTGCCAATAGCACAGAGCTACTTAAGTAATTCGGAACTTGTTTATTTTCTGTAAGTCAATCATTCAGTTGCTTCTTCTTTTCTATCCTATTCGACATTTGTTAAAATGTTGTATTTATGCAAGAGTCTAGGGAGTAAAAAAAGAGGAACATTGTTCAAAGTTATCGTTTATAAATACTGATGATTTTTGTGAGCTATAGACCAGATTGCGTCAGTAAGCAGCGCACAACGAATTGCTGTATCTCCTAAGAGACAATGTACTTAAGAAAACTGAAGGTTCCCCTGCCCCCATTTTCACATGACTCATAGCAGCACCAACTCATAATCCCGAATAGAGAATCACATTGATATTCACGCTTTATTATTTTAAATTGCAACCACTTAGAATAACAAGCTAGCAATTCAGAGAACAATTTTATCTGTTGACAGGTATTAAGAGGAGTAATTTTCCACTAAGATAAACATTATAAGCTACAAACTTTTATAAGCAGTGGATGCAAGAGCTACTGAGGAGCCACTTCCTGCAAATTATTAGGGAGTACCAACGAGCAACCTAATATGAAACAATTTAATGCAAAATACAAAATATACGAACCTCAACGTAATCCAAAAATCTCTTCTGGAGGATCATATATGTGCCGATCCGGAAAAATCTCTTCAAAGTCTTGCTTAACCCTGTTTCTTAATAGTGGGTGTGGCAAAAGTCCCTTCAACAAAACCCTGAAAGGCAGCTCCTCAGGTGGGTATGGAGACTTCTTCATGTCTTCAAATATATTCATAGCATCTGCAGGAGATCCATCTCTCAAGAATCCCCTAATAACTTCAGTGAATGTCTGACAATCAGGAAATAGATCTTCCTTTCTCATACTCTCCCATAACTTCATTGCATCATCCATTTTTCTCCGTCTCGCCAACGCAATGATCAGGTCCTTGTAAAGATAGACATCGGGTTGGTACCAGGCTTGTTTCTGAATTACCCAAAACACCTGAAATATAAACAACTAGCTGTGTGTGATAATGCCATTCCATATGCTCCAAAATAGACTTCGATAAATTAACTGAAAATGACATTAGCATGCATATCAAGATTCAAAATGTATGATCTCAACCAAAAAGGAAAAAAATAGAATAGCTGTAAGCAGATATCCGAAAAAGCAACAGCACAATTTTAACAATGTTTTGCCCATTTGCTAACTTAAAATAGAACAACTTCACAAGAAAAAAAATTATAAAACCACTGAACAGCGAACACTATTGACCAATTCTCTTATTTATATTATGATCTAATATAATCACCTTCTCCAACGACTCATCACCAAAGCACTGAATGCACTTTACTCCAGCTACTGCCTTATAAGCGAAACTATACAAGTTTTATCGCATCCAACTAAACTTGGACACCTAGACGCTAAATGAGAACAAAGAAAGATCACAGCTTAATGATAAATCCAACAGCAATAACTTCCTCTATTACTAAATGCAACAATAAAACTTCTGAAATAGAAATGAAAAAACAGTAGGTGATCTTTTCACATTTGCTCAAGCCTGGTGGGCAGAGTCACCTAGTACCCGATTACTCAGTTTAATTAGTCAATGTGCGTACAAGCTGGCCCGGACAGCAGTACTAAAACTACTATTGTGCAATTCTTGTTTACTAGTTTCACTTACTCCATATATGAACAGTGAAAAGAAAAATCACATTTTTTGGCATTAGAAAGCTTACCTTAACAGCAAGAGGGACTTCTTCTTGGCGTTCAAGTTCATTAAGTACAGCAATCATATCCATTTTAAGAAGCCTAAGGACATGTGTTTTAACAAACTTGTCAAGCTTTTCTTCATCATCTTTGAATCTTCTTAACCCAAGAATCACAAAAAGTGCTTCTTTTCCAATCAATTTCTTTCCCCTCCAAAGTGGCCCTCTTGGTCTTCCATCATGGTACCACCTCCCATCCCTCACTGAACTTCTAGAAAACTCAGGAACCCATGATGGAGAACATGAAGAAGAAGATGTTAAGGTGGAAGAAATTGATGGTAATGGAGAAACTGAAAGGTGTTTAAGAAGCAAAGATGGAATTTTTAGTCTTGAAATGGTTCTAATTGCCATTTTTGAAAGATGACTATGAAAGCGAAAGTCTGTACGATGGTTATGGTGGCGGAGGCGATGGATACGGCGGCGCCGGTGATGCTCCGGCGGAAGAATCAGTGAAATTGGGTATTAGGGTTGACAACTTCCGATTATGAAGTTGAATTGGGAAAGAAATATTAGTAGTTATTTACTTTTAGACACCTTATGTTTTTGAAAACTAATATTTAGTCCATCTAGCTTTTGAAAAATACTTAATTGGTCCCAAATTATCCACCTAGGCAGTCCAACGTGGACCGTCAGTATGGAACTCTGTCCGTTCCTTGTTAAGAATCAATATGATTAAATTTTAAATTAACTCAGAGTATATTAATTTTATATTTTTAATTAAAAATTATATATTTAAATACTATACGAAAAATATTATATATTACAATTTTTTTATAAAATACTAATCAAAAGTCATATTGATTGACTCTAAAAAAAAAAAATACTTAATGTCATTTCATTTTCTTATTGTTTTGCTTTCCACAAGCAAAAGTTTCTCCAAGTTATATTGTTTTAATATATCGTATCCTTTCAATTGACACAACCAAAAATAATAGTTTATTTTTCATCTGCAGACGATGAGTTAAGATATCATGAACTTTGGGTTTTGTGATATACCTTTTGTTGAATCATTTTAATTTAACCAAAATTAATGAAATTTTATGTCTTTAAAGTTAGAAAAAAGATGAAAAAATTATAAAAAGAGATAAATAAGATTTCAGCTAAAAGTGCCACATCACCAAAGCTATATATAAATAAAGGGATTTTACTAGTCATAGTTTTTTTTTTAATTAGAATTTTAATTAACATTTACTATGCATCTTTTATCATATTGATATCTAAGAAAATTACAATTTATAATATTTTTTATATAATTCTTAAATATTTAATTTTCTAACTTGAATTTCAGCTAAAAGTGCCACATCACTAAAGCTATATAGAAAAAAAGGGATTTTACTAGTCATAGTTTTTTTTTTCTAATTAGAATTTTGGTTAACAATTTACAATGCATCTTTTATCGTATTGATATGTAAAAGAATTACGATTTATAATATTTTTTTATATAATTTTTAAATATTTAAATTTTTTTAAAAAAGTTATCAAAATAATTTAACATAATCTAACTTATAAAAATAGTTAAATTAACTTTTCAAAAATATAATCCGTCAAATAAAAGTTGACTGGATAGTTATCATCAATGTAGTCAAACTAGGATTGCATATTTTCATACAAGACTCCAAAATTTGGAAGAAAAAAAAAGTCAAACTAATAATAATGATGGTAATATCTAAAATAGATTAGATCAGAAATCTCTACCCATAAAATTAATTGTATAAAAGGAGGAATGATCATATATCTAAAAAAAAAAAACATATAGTTGAATATTTTCTTTCTATCATGGATTATTCACAATTCAAGACTATATTATTGTTATGCATTTTCTTCTTCTTTTGCTTTCCACAAGCAAAAGGGAATCATCGATGGAACACATACACTGTTGTTGTATATAGTGGCCTTCCATTTGATTCGCCCAAATTATCGATTCATTGTTATTCTGCAGACGATGATTTAGGATATCATGATCTTGCTGCATATGAAAATTTCAGTTGGAAGTTCAAATTTAATCAATGGCTTTGGGCTAGAACAAGGTTCCATTGTCAATTTTGGTGGGACAAAAAAAACAAGTCTTTTGTTGTATTTAATGATTACGATCACTGTATTTTGTATTCGCCTATTCCTACGACAAATTATTGTCAATGGACCGTACAAGAAGATGGCTTTTGGCTGACTAACTATAGAGGGGATACTTATAGAGTTTTTGAATGGTGAACGATAATAGTTTATAATCTTATAATACTTTTCATTGAAACCTTTACTTTATATAAATAACAATACTTCTTTTTTGTTGAATTACTGATTTTTAATCTTGTTGAATTATAAGTGTATAAATTGAAGTTGATGATATTTTTTTATTAGTAATAAAAGTTTAATAAGTATAAGTTATGAAAATAAACCTTAAATAAATAAAAGAGAAAAAAAAACACAAATAGAGGAGATAAAAGAAATAACTTTATATTATATATAAATATATATTTCTCGGATTAAATAAATAAAAGAAAGTAAAAAAAATAGAATGGAAGTATGATAAGTGATTTAAGGAAATTATATAAATAACATCAATAACAAGATTAAGAGAAGACAAAAATGTGAAATTGAGGGGGAAAAAATAGGAAATAAAGAGATTAATAAATTAATGATGAAAGAAATTAAATATAATATCCTTTATATTCTATAAAATCTTAAGTTTAAGAAAAGATACTAGTAGTATAGATGTAATGAAAGGAATTAAAAATATTGCTATTAATAATTCTCAATAAATTTTAAGGTGGAATTTTATATCATTTAAAATTAGAAGAAAAAAATTAAAAAATATAATAGATAAATAAATTTTAAAAAAATAGATCAAATTCATTCAATGTAGATTGTAGTCAAACTAGAAATGTTGAATTTCTTTATTCAAAGACTCCAAAACTAGAAAAGGAATAAATTCACTACAAATTAATATTGATATTAATATCTAAATTATCTCATCATCTCTTCCCATAACATTATCATATATAAGAAACCATATAGACTCTCAAACAAATTAAATTTTAAATAATTTTCTTCCTATCATGGATTATTCACAAATTAAGAATATATCTTTTGTTATGCATTTTTTTTCTTTTTTTGCTTTTCTTAAACAAAAAGGGTATCTAAAATATACCGTTTGTGTATATAATAGCCTTTCAGTTGACTCTCCTGATAAATTAAGAGTTCATTATTTTTCTAAAGAAAATGATATAGGATAAAAATTTATAATATTGTAATACTTTCAAATGAAAATCTTATTAACTTTAAAAATATAATAATACTTTTCCTTAAGTTTATTGGATTATCTGTGTATACAAATTAGATTTTTCATTTTCTTGTTGTAACTTTCCTTATATCTATTATTCGATTTTGATTTCTCAAACATTTTTTCTTTTTAATATTTATCTTCTCATCATTTATGTTGAGTAATTTTGACATGACAATGGAACAGAGTAAGGGATCAATAGTTAGAAACTAAGATGCTAAGTGACCGATTAATTATTTTGTATATCAATATATATACACAAATACGTTATTATTGTAATTGTTAACTTTTTTATATGGAATAAATCAATAATATTTTTTACATCAATTCAAATGGTAAAAACTATCTAAAATTCTCAAAGAAAGTTCTAATATCTTAGTTCGTATAAATTGGTACACCTAAAATATGAAAATAATATGAAACTATCCTTTAAAAGAGTATTTTATCTCTTGATATGAATTTTAATGGCATAGTTCTTTTAGGTGACAATTTTTTTTTGGTTAAAGTTTAATTAAAATGCTAACCAATAAGAATATATTACTTTATTGACCTCTTTCAAGCAATATAATTGTGTTTCAAATTCACAAATTACCTCCAAAACTTATTGTCAATGGACTGCAAAATAGGATAGTATTTATGTGAGTAGCAAAAAAGTGAGTGTTACAGATATATTAACTGGTGAATGATAACAGTTTATAATGTCAGTACAACTTTTTTATTAAAACCTTATCAATACTAAAAAGTTATAATACTTCTTTGTTGAATTGTGAATTTCAAGTTTATTGAATTATTAGAGTACAAAATTTAGATATTTAATTTTCTTGTTGTAACCTTTTTTTATATCGATAATTTAATTTAAAGATTTTCTATTTTCCAAACATCTTTTTCTTTTAACATTTCCCTTCCCACAATTCATGTTGAGAGATTTCGAAATGCTAATAAAACAAGATAAGACAGGAGGGGCAAAAATGAATTTTGTTAGAAAGTTAAAATTGTTCAATGTTTAGAAGAGTTTTTTATACTTTTTTTTTTTATATATTCAATTCATTTAATAAATTGTTAAATACTTTACGTTTTGTAAACTAATTTGAGGATAATAAAAAATAACCTTTAATTTCTATTCTTAAATATATTTGTTCTGTGTCAAATTCTAATAATACACTTAATATGGACCATATAAAATATATACTAATATACCGTTTCGATTGACTTAAAACATAATTTTTATGTCAAAAATAAAAAATAGAGGGGGATCTACTTTTAATTTTTAACTTATTTTAAGTCATTTTTTTATTTATCAAATACTTTTTAAAATAAAAAACTGACATAAAAATATATTTGATCAATTTTTAACGCAATGCAAACGCCCTCTAAGTCATTAACATAGTCAAACTGGGCTATTAATGTTGATGGTATCTATAATATCTATAAATTGGAATTTTCATTATCTGCTCCACAAATTTTAATTTTTTTTTTCTTTCTTTTAACAACAAGGGGAATACTTATAAAAATGTAGCCATAAACTCTAACAAACTAAAGCTGAATAGCTTCTTCCTATAATGGATTATTCACAACTTAAGACTATATCCTTCTTATGCATTTTTTTCTTTTTTAGCTTTCCTCAAGCAAAAGGGTATCCAAAATATACTGTTTGCGTATATAATGGCCTTCCATTTGACTCTCCTGATAAATTAAGAGTTCATTGTTTTTCGAAAGATAATGAAATAGGATTTCATGTTCTTTCTCCCTATGAAGATATTACTTGGTCATTTAAATTAAATCGTTTGATTTTTTCGAGAACTACGTTCTATTGTAGTTTTTGGTGGGGTAAAAGAGCCCAACAAATTATTGTATTCAATGATGAAAAGTTCTGCGTTGGAGATTCACAACTTCCTCAGTCCACACATTATTGTCAATGGACAACACAAGAGGATGGTATTTATTTGAGTGGCGAACAAAGTTATGGTTATAAATATATTAGCTGGTGAAGGATAAAATTTTATAATAATGTAATACTTTCTTATGAAAAATTTTATTAACTTTAAAAATATAATAATACTTTTTCTTTAAGTTTATTGAATTATTTACGTATACAAAATAAATTTTTAATTCTCTTGTTGTAACTTTTCTTATATCTATCGTTTAGTTTTAAGATTTCGATTTTGATTTCTCAAATATTTTTTCTTTTTAATATTTATCTTCCCATCATTTATGTCGACTGATTTTGACAATGAATCAGAGTAAGGGATTGAGTTTTAGTAAATTAAATGACTTCTATTAAATTTAGTCACTGAATTAAGACAGGGGAAATTTTTCAAAATGTCAATATTTTAGCATTTAAGAGTATTCATTAGCAACAATTTCAATATTTAGTAAAAATGTCATTTTAGTTTGTTATTTATCTTATTTATGTTTTTATTATTTATATTTATATAAAAATATAATTATTTAATAACAAAAAGGAGAAAATTAAGGGGGGAATATTTCAAAAAAAAGGCAAGCATCCTTAATTTTCTCATCAGTTACATTTTCAAATAAAATTTAAATTTTCTTTTTCTCCATAATTTTTACCTTTTTAAAAATTATATTTATTCCACAATATATTCTATTTATATTTATTATAGTTTTTATTAGTTTGTATTTATTCCAATAGGTATGCCGAATTTATCTATATAGTCATAAATATATTTGTATTTTCATATATTTTTTCCCTATATAGTTATTTTTTTCTTCAAAAATCATGTATGTATTCATTTCAATATGTATTTTATTTGTATTTCTATTTATTCTAGTTTTATTTAGAATTTTGTATAATAATATATAAAATACAAAAAATTAGTATGATGAAAAAGTGAATGAAATATAAAATTGAAAAGAAATAATTGAATATTTGGTGTACTCATTCTTAAATAAAATACATAACTAGTTGACATACCTTTAGAATAAATACAAATTAGAAAAAAATGTCAAATTCAGTTGACATACCTTTATTAGTTTGTATTCATTCCAATATGTATGTCAAATAAAATGTAGCTATTTAAGAAATACATTTGTATTCGTATATATTTTTCACTGTGTATTTATTTTTCTTTTCAAAATCTTGTTTCCTTTTCTAAGTCGTATTCATTTCAATATGTCTATTATTTGTATTTGTATTCGAATACAAATAAACTAATAGAAAGTTGTTCTTCTTATAAATAAAATATATAACTAGTTGAAATAAATTTGGATGAATACAAATTAGGGACAAATACAAGATTCATAAACCATGCAACATGAAATTTTTAATAAATACAAATATTGATAGTATACATAGTGATTTGAATACAAGTTAAGAAAACATACCAAATTCTAATAAAGAACTATAAATACAAAACAAACTAATAGAAAATTGTTCGACAACTATCCGATCTTCGTCGTCTTTTTCAAGATCCTCACGAGTAGACAAAGATTCTACATTTGCGTTCTGAATTTGAGAAAGGTTTTGCACACCAATGAGTCTTGTAAATGTTCTTACCCTCTTTCTTCCCTCATTTTAGCAGTGAATTATACATTATACACTATTTGTTAAGTAATAATAAATTAAAGGATGAAAAATCACCAGAAATTGGTTGATTAAGATGAATACCTCTAATAGTTAGAAATTAAGATGCTAAGTGGACAAATAATTATTTGGTATATCAATATATATACACGGATACATTATTATTAATCGTTATTTTTTTTATATGAAATAAATCAATAATATTTTTTACATTAATTCAAATGGTAAAATCTATCTAAAGATCTTGAAGAAAGTTCTAATATCTTAGTTCGTGTAAAATTGATACGTTTAAAGTATGAAAATAGTACGAAAATATCATTTAAAAGAGTATTTTATCTCTTGATATGAATTTTAATGGCACAATTCTTTTAGGTGAATTTTTTTTTATGAAGTTTGAAAAAAATGCTAATCAAAGAATATATTACTTTATTAACCTCTTTCAAGTTTAATTTTTTTGTATTACATTATATTTAAGCTCATTTTATTCTAATATTATAAAATAGTAATTATATTTACTCTTTCTCTTTCTTTTTACTTGATAGAGTCTATTCACTATCAGAAAAGTGTAAATTACATAAGAATTTTTTTTTGGGATTAGTATGAAAATTAAGAAAATAAGTTTCATGCGAATTTTCATACTAATATTTAGGAAAATTTTCATATAATTCATAGTTTTCTTTTAGTGATTAATTTATAGTCTTGAATATAATAGTTATTATATTTTTTAAAGACACCAAGTCAATATTAATAAATTGAGATATAACAAAAAATAAAATTATTATATTTTATTTATTAAAAATAACAAATAAAAACAAAAATTAAATTAAAAAATAGTCAATAAATCATCAATGTAGTCAATCAATCATACAATACTCCAAAATTGGTTTGGGGTGGGGAAAATTATGTCAATTAATGTTGATAATATCATTGTTCATAATTCTTTTTCTTCTTTTATAAAAGGAGGGATACTTATTATTATTATTATTATTATTATATATATATATATATATATATTATATAAAGCCATAAACTATAGCAAATTAAAATTGACAGTTTTTTCCTATCATGAATTATTCACAATTCAAAACTATATTATTGTTATGTTTTTTTTTTCTTTTATTGCTTCCTCAAGCAAAAGGGAATCATCGTTGGAAGAAATATACTGTTTTAATATGTAATGGCCTTCCATTTGACTCTTCTAAATTATTCACTATTATTATGCAGATGACGATTTAGGATTTCATTAACTTTTTGCTTATGAAAATTTCACTTGGAGATTTAAATTTAATCAATTGCTTTGGGTTAGAACAGTGTTTACTTGTCATTTTTAGTGGGATAAGAAAAATAAAGCTTTTATCGTATTCAATGATTACGATCATTGCATTTTGTATTCGTTCTAGTGCTACAACAAATTATTGTCAATGGACTATACAAGAGGATGGTAATATATCGAATGGTCGGATAAAAGTGTATGATATTGTATTCTTTTAATTGAAACTTATCTTTTAAAAATAATAATAATTTTCTTTTTTAAATCGCTTATTATTAAGCTTATTGAATTGTTAACGTATAAAAAGCAAATTTATAATTTTATGGTATACCTTTGCCTTATTGATCACTAGAATATTATAAAACCCGTTCTTTTATTACCTTTCCCCTTTCCGCTATTCAAGCTAAAAGATTCAAAAAGAAAATAATTGAATCTGAAAGTTTTGATAATTTAATTTATCACAATAATAGCATAAATAAACACATCTATTAATAATGGATAATACGATTGAACTATTTCTAAGAATTTAATAGCATATTTGATTTTTTTTCTTTTGAAATCGTATTTATTAAAATGTTTGTTCAAGTTTGAAAAGAAATAAACATGCTAACCAATTGTATAAAGCAGCTATTTTTTAGACTTCTTTGAAAGAAATATCATTTCTAATTGTATTCTAATATTATAAATAAAATTAAACGTGAAATTAAAGTATAAAATATCGTAAAATTATATGGATTAACCATTTTTTAGATTATTTTTCCAATAGCCAACATTAAAAAAATTCACCAAGGTACATTATTGGCTGATTAATAATTGTTTAACCTTTTTTTTAAAAATATTATTTTTTTTCGATAACTTGATAAATCACAATGGTTCGTATGTCCTCATAAAGTTGGTAAATTTTTGTTATATATCTAAACAAATATACCCCACTAGAGAAAGGGGGTTGGGGGTTGTTGAGGTCAATATGGTCAATTCATATTTCCACCAACAATTTTGGCCTATATAGTGGGGAAAATGGTTATTTTAAAATGTATATATAAGGTCAAAAGTTGTTGTACATAAATTAAAAATGGATATATATATATATATATATATTAGCATGTTGTAGCTCTACCAAACACTTCACCAACACAAAAATTCAACTTATTCCTAAAGTTTTGAGCAATGCAATATTCCATTTCTTTGACTTCATACACATAAGGTTTCACCGATAATAAAAGGTTTCGAGTTTAAGTAAATTTAAATAAGTTAAATTTTATATTGAATGAGAGAAAAAGAGTTTTAATTTATTAAGTGGTTATATTCGTCTAAGGAAATTAGAGAAATAAGATAAAAAAAAAATTATCCTTCTCTCCTGATCCTATTTAAATATTATTTATGTGTTTTTTAGTTGAATTTTAACTCAACTAATTTGAATTCATTATGTAAGTAGTCTACTATATGGGGTCTTAATGTTTACTATTAAGAACAATTTCATTATCAAAATTCAAACTCTAATTTCTAAGAACTTACTTACAACATTAATTATGATGAGTAAATTATTATTTTAATTCTCATATTAAAATTAAATGTAAAATTATCTTATATCTAGTCTTACTCTTATAGACGTGCAAAGTGCAGACCAAGTCGAGACCTTATTGTCAATTATTGTGTGCATAATAAACTGTTAAAGTCCACTATATAAGCAAAATTAGTGGACCATTTTCTTATTTTTTTTTTGAAAATCAAACTTTAAGATTTTTTAATTTAGATTTTTATGAAGATTAATAATATAATTTTAATAAGGTGATATGTATATAAATTTTCTTTTAATATTTTTTATTGTCAAAAAAGTTATTTAAAACACAAATCTGAATTTCGTCATACGCAAATTATTATCAATAAAATTGGTCAATCTACATATACCTTTCAAATTGGAACATTTGGTAATGATAGTGTCACCATATCCTTGTTAGAGTAGGTAAGATTTGAAAGGTTTGCCTATGGTGTTTGTTGATGTCAATTTGGTCAACCTATCTGGTGAGATAAAATTTTGAGTTCGAATTTTATTAACGATGAAAATAAATATTTTTTTTTTGACAAAATATCGAAATAATCAACCAAATAGATTTTGTATATAATATAATTAACCTTAAACATAAAATTATTCTTCAAATATTTGACATTACTTCTTGGTTTGGCATAGTGGGTGGTTCGATCCCCCTATGAATAGGAATTAATTAGGTGTATGAAAATGTTGTTTCCCCCCTTTCTTTGTATATATGTCAAAATCACTCACCATTCAATATGTTATCTACTTTTTTTTTATAAAAAAAATTGAGTTCCATCTTTGGTTTAATTTAAGCTCTATTGATTATTGTTGATTTCTATTTCACTATTTTGTTACTACTGATTAATTCTTTAAGATATGAATATGATTTTAATATTTTAGCATAAGTATTCGTAATAATGAAAATCATATTTTTAAAATTAAGCAGAGCAAGAAGATTATGCTGTCGAAAGATATTTAAAAAATAGAATTGATGAGTAAGTTATAAAGCTAAAATAGAAGCAAATTAATAAATCCAACAAATTCTTGTTTATGTATATATATAGTTTCTATTAAATTTCTTCATGCTCCATGCTTAAGAAAATAAATAAATAAAGGATGGGGTGGGTGGGTGTTCTTTTATACATAATAATACTATATTCTCCAACTTTTTTGTTCTCTATTCCCTTTAATTATTTTGCTTCGAATTAGTGGGACATTATGCATATAATATAGTACTAGCATAATTAAAAAATATTTAAAAAATGTTTATATTGGGTGATGAAAGGACATAGAGATTTGCGACGAAACGAAATCGTTACACTTTGTACAATCCATTCATCTTTTCTATATATATATTTCTATATTTAAAATTATGTTTTTTTAACTTTATTTATAAGTATATAAATATCTATTAATTTCTAAATATAAATTCGATTTGAATCCTATATTACCGTAGATGAATTTAGAGTATATAGTAGATAGTGTTGGACTAATAAGATTTTTATGGAGACTATTTAATAGTATACGATTTTTTTAAAAAATCTTCTACTTTTCATTAAAAAAAATTAATTATCACTTAACCTTTTTAATTACAAATAATTTACGGCATTATTTTTTATTAACATAAAAAAATTAGGGATAATTGTATATAATAACAAACTAATAATCTAAAATAAATGGAGTGACTACGGTTTGATTTAATTGTGCTCCATAGCAAACGTTAGCCAAAATTTGCCAGTAGCATTTCTCCCAAAAATCTCGCTCGCCACTCTCCCTTTGCTCGCCTCTCTCGCTTTATATACAGAAGTGTATAAATTGTGTTTCTATTTTGTATAAAGCGAGAGAAATTGTATATACAATGCAAAAATATATATCTTCATGCTATACACTTAATTATACAATTTACAAACATTTTACTTCAATTCAATTGTAGACAAATGTAAATTTTATACAAATATTGCAGCGAAAAAGGCCAACAAATAATTCAATTGCAGTGAAATATAATTTTCTCTCGCTTTATACAATAGAAGTGTATAAATTGTGTTTCTTTTTTTTTATAAAGCGAGAGAAAAACATATATCTTCTTTCTATACACTTATAACTATACAACGATTCAATTGTATGCAAAATAAATTTTATACAAATATTGCAGCAACATAGGTAGCAAATTATAAAATTGTGCATTATACAATTGCAATGAAATATGATAGCGAATTATACAATTGAAGCGAAATAGGCCAGCGAATTATGTAATTTTGGCCAGGGAATCATACAATTGTATATGTATAGCGAGACCAGCGAATTATATAATTTAAGCCAGTGAATTATATAATTGTATATATGTATAGCGAATTATATAGTTATATGTTTGTTATGAAGCGCAATTATACAAACTTTATTATAGCATACAAATATAAAAAAAATTATTTGCTATATGTGAAAGTTAGCCCAAAAAAAATTAATAGTATGAAACAAAAAGAATATAAGATATTAATATAACTCCTATTTTCTAATTTGTATGGCGGTGTGAGAGTGAGAGCACCGACGAGATGGCCGTTACATTGAGATTTACAAAGTGTGGGTCCAATAATACCTGTCGGCCAACATCTATTATTTATTAATCTTTACGTTTTAAAAAGAATGATATAATTTAATTTATAAAGAAGTTAAAAAAATATTTTTTTTAATTTTATAATTCTAAATTAGAGTTACGTTAAATATATTAAATATCATTTAATATTATAACCTTAAATATGTCGCATTAAAAATTAAAGTTAAAGTGCTGACAAAAAAAAGTAAAACATCATTCTTTTTGAATCATACTAAAAAAAAAATAGAATATTTTTTTAAAATGAAAGAAGTAACTTTTTTGATAATTCTCAATATTTATACCAGAGTTTAATAAATTTATATTCGTATCGTTTTTAAGTTTTATTCAAGAAAAAATGCATTGTATCAGAAAGAAAATTTTAATACGCTTGAATTTAAAATTTCTTATTAAAAACGGAACAACTTAATCACGGCATTTGGCCAAACCTAATTAATTTTTTTCTTCCTATTTTTTGATAAACTGAATAATACTCTCCATAATAATAATAAAAACTAGCGTTTTTAGACTTTATTATAATTCCAAAATTTCTTTATTTTAGTTAGTTAGAGACACAAGCTGCTGCATCAAAAGAAAAACAAAACTCTTCAATTTACATCTTACAAGGACTCCTTTTTTTTACTGCTTCAATGAGAAATTTTTTTATATTTTTAATTTCAGTTTTCACGATAATATGTATAAGATTATAAAATTAAATTATAATATTATATATTTAATATAATTTTAATTTAAAATTATAAATTTTAAATTATTTTCTTTTTAAATTTCATATGAAATTAAATTTAATCATTCTATTTAAGCGAAGAAAATAATTATTATTTAAATAAGTTGACAAAACTAATATAGGTATGACAAAATAATGAAATAATGCCAGTTTAGTGTCTGTGCTCGACTATAGATTGATTTTACTATCTTTAGTCGTATCTTTGAGATGCATTCACAAGAGAAGAAGTCAAGTGGGTTTTGATAAGTGGCGGATTTAAAAATTTTAATAACAAAATTTAATATATGAAGAATTAAATATATGAAATAATTGAATGGGTTTAACATTTATAGTATATTATTATATGATTAGAATAATTTAGGTATATATAATAGATATTGAATTTTCTTTGCCTATTTTAGATATCTATTTTTCATATTTTGAATTTCTTATCGAAATTTTTGCCTTCGTCTCTACATAAAATATAATTTTAATCATGAATACATAGTAAAAAAATTAGTCGAAGGAGATACGGATGAATCTCCTGACAGAGAGCTGGCTCCGCCACTGATTTTGATAATCCTAAAATAAAGTAAAAGTACAGAAATATCATATATTTAGGTTGTATTTGATCAAAAATTTCTCATTTATAAAAATTAAAATTTGTGTTGTCCTTAAATATATTCTTTGATTATCTAATATATTACAAATAATATATTACTTAATGAAAGCCCGGAATAATTTACTGGACAAATTAAATTAACGTGTGATAATACTTTTCAGCATAAAAAATTTTCTTCATCACGAAAGAGAATAACCTAAAATAAAACATGTAAAAAAATATTTAATAAAAATTACTAATAAACTTTATCAGATCTACCAAAACCAATAAATTCCCTTATAAAAATTAGAGATCTGAAACAAATCTTGACCGTCCATTTCCACAATCAAACCTATTTATACCACTCATTTCCGCCCTAAATTTCTTGCCACACTTCTTCTTCTTCCCTGAAAAACCCCAAAGGAAGAAGAGAAAAGCCTCTCAGATCTCATCTTAAACCCTTTCATTTCTCTTATACTCGCCTTACCCATGGCTCTACTCGTTGAGAAGACCACCTCTGGCCGCGAGTACAAGGTGAAGGACATGTCTCAGGCTGACTTCGGCAGGCTGGAAATTGAGCTTGCTGAAGTTGAAATGCCTGGTCTCATGGCTTCCCGTGCTGAATTTGGCCCTTCACAGCCCTTTAAAGGTGCAAAGATCACTGGATCTCTGCATATGACTATCCAAACTGCTGTACTTATTGAAACCCTAACTGCTTTGGGTGCTGAAGTTAGATGGTGTTCTTGCAACATCTTCTCAACTCAGGACCATGCTGCAGCAGCTATTGCACGTGACAGTGCTGCTGTTTTTGCCTGGAAAGGTGAGACTTTGCAGGAGTACTGGTGGTGTACTGAGAGGGCACTTGACTGGGGTCCAGGTGGTGGTCCTGATCTGATTGTTGATGATGGAGGTGATGCTACTCTCTTGATTCATGAGGGTGTTAAGGCTGAAGAGGAATTTGCTAAGAATGGAACAATCCCAGATCCCACTTCTACTGACAATGTTGAGTTTCAACTTGTGCTTACTATTATTAAGGAGAGCTTAAAGACTGATCCTTTAAGGTACACTAAGATGAAGGAGAGACTTGTTGGTGTTTCTGAGGAAACTACCACTGGTGTTAAGAGGCTTTACCAAATGCAGGCCAATGGAACTTTGCTTTTCCCTGCTATCAATGTTAATGACTCTGTTACCAAGAGCAAGGTATATTATATGTGCTTTCTAACTTTTTGTTTTGATTCTTATGCTTCAGATCTATGTGAATTGGTTGTGTGTAGTGTTCATGTGCTAGTTATACATATAGATCTGTTATGAAATGATTGATAATTGCTTGGATCTGATACAGAGGAACTATACTGTTAACTTAATGTTGATTGATTTGTACTTATTGTATAAGTGCAATGTATATTTGAGTTGAAATCTTATAAATGAATCATGAATCTGCAACTGTTTTGGTAATGTTTGAGGAATAAATGCTATTGCCTTTTGAAAAGCTAAAAGTTTTCATCTTTTCTAATTGGAGTGCGTGGTTATATAGTCACTGATTAGAAAATTTTGTAAGATGTTTATGTGATGATGCATATTTCACTAACGTTTTGTTAAGCACAGAAAAGATGGTTTCTAAAATGTCTGATCTTGTTACATGAAGAAAATGATACTTATTTAACCTCATAAGTTCATGACTTTATTGTATTGATTGTTTGCTTAAAGTGGAAGAATGGTTAAGTGTATAGTTTTTCACTTGATTAGTTGAAGAATGACAACTTGATTAGGTTAGATAGGTTTACTTATAGCTCCATTTGGAAAAGCTATTGTATCTTTTAGCTTGGTAGCAATGCTAGTTTTTGAGGTATCAAGTATGATGTGGTCTTTAGTTGTAATAGATGTATAAAGTAGTAGATCTTGATTATTATATTTATACCAGGGTCATGTTTGTTATTAAGCTCATTGATTGACAATTGTATTGATCCCTTTGATTTCCAGTTTGACAACTTGTATGGATGCCGCCACTCACTTCCCGATGGTCTCATGAGGGCTACTGATGTTATGATTGCTGGAAAGGTTGCTCTTGTTGCTGGTTATGGAGATGTCGGCAAGGGATGTGCTGCTGCCATGAAACAAGCTGGTGCACGTGTGATTGTGACTGAGATTGACCCAATCTGTGCTCTCCAGGCTACCATGGAAGGCCTCCAGGTTCTTCCTCTTGAGGATGTTGTTTCTGAGGTTGATATCTTTGTGACCACAACCGGTAACAAGGACATCATCATGGTTGACCACATGAGGAAGATGAAGAACAATGCCATTGTCTGCAACATTGGTCACTTTGACAATGAAATTGACATGCATGGTCTTGAGACCTTCCCTGGTGTGAAGAGGATCACAATCAAGCCACAAACCGACAGATGGGTCTTCCCAGACACCAACAGTGGCATCATTGTCTTGGCCGAGGGTCGTCTCATGAACTTGGGATGTGCCACTGGACACCCTAGTTTTGTGATGTCTTGCTCTTTCACTAACCAAGTCATTGCCCAACTCGAGTTGTGGAATGAGAGGAGCAGTGGCAAATACGAGAAGAAGGTGTACGTCTTGCCAAAGCACCTTGACGAGAAGGTTGCTGCCCTTCATCTTGGAAAGCTTGGAGCTAAGCTTACCAAACTCACCAAGGATCAAGCTGACTACATTAGCGTACCAGTTGAGGGTCCTTACAAGCCTGCTCACTACAGGTACTGAGGGGAAGAGACAACGATACAGCGGCATGATTGTTTTGTTTTTAATACTTTTATTTTGTCTAGGTAGTGTGTTTTTATTTTTGTTGGGGGATGTTTTGGGGGGAAGTTGACCTAAATGTGTTTGAATAATATTTGAATTATGGTTGGGGTGGTGTCATATGATATTGTACCAAGTTAGATTCATTTGCTTTCTTGTTTCTATAAAATTTGCTTCAAGGAAACAAAGCATCATGTTTTTCATTTTCAGTACATCTTTGCTTTATTTACTTCATGTTATTGCAATTCTTCTACCTCTCTTCTGTTTGATCTAAATGAGTAAATTACTATACTTTTTAAATTAAACTTTAAGGATGGGAACCACCTTGAGGCTTATCACACCTTTGCCCCCAAGGAATTTTTAAATTTTGTGATTCTAAATTAGAGTGTGGTCAAATATAAAATTGTACTTTGATCTACTGACTTTAAACACGTCACAAGAGGCTATTCTTTTCGAAATTAACTAAATAAAAAAGAAATCATTCTTTTATAAACGGAGAAAGTATCAAAGAAAAAGATGTCCTTTCGTTTCACAAAGAAGTTAAAGAATATAAATGAATTTTTGAATTTTGTGATAACGAATTTTTGAATTTTGTGATTCTAAATTAGAGTTTGGTCAAATACAAAATTGTACTTTGATCTATTGACCTTAAATACGTCACAAGAGGCTATTCTTTTCGAAATAAACTAAAAAAAAAAAGATAATTCTTTTTTAAATGGAGAGAGTATAAAAAAAAAGATGAAAGATTCTTCATTTTTTTTTTTCTAATTGTACAAACAATTAACTACGTTGAGCATAAATCTCTCTTTACATCATTTAAAATGATGACACACTTGAAATTTGTTCTTTTTTTTTAGAATTTGAAATTTCAGATCATAAATTTGAGCCCCATTTAGCCAAATCAATCATTTGTATGTACACTTCTTGTAACTATTTTGTACAATCTAAAAGGACCTCAAATTTGAGATATTTTGGGTGAAAAAGTTGAATGCTTGTTGGAAAAGAAATAGTTTTTTTTAAAGGGAGACCAAAACAAAATTTGCTTGTAAAAAAATAAAGTAATTATAAACTTATTCGCCTAAAATTAAATGATCTTTTTCACCAACCACCACCACCAAATTTTCTTTGTTTTTTTCAACTTCATTTCACCTAATGCTATCCAAATAGATAAGATAGTCTAATTAACCATGGTTTAGTAAAAGAAATATCATGCATCTATTAATCATGGTTTTGAGTTCGAGTTCTAATATATATGTAAAAACTTGATAGAAAAGAAAACCCTTCCGTTTTGAATGAATATTATGTAATGGAAAACCAAATTAATTAAACTCTGAACATCAATAAATATATAGTGAAATTTCATAAGTGAGGTTTGAGAGAATAGAGTATATGCAAATTTTGTTACTATCATATGGAGGTAGATACACTATTTTCGAAAGACCGTCGGCTCTAATACAACTATTTAAATATAACGAGAAAAATATAACACGCCACAAGAAAATAGTATCAAGTGTACTAAAAAAGTAGCAACAATAATAATAAAAGATGCATCAATTGAAACGTAATAAATAATAAATATACTAGGATAAATTATTAAAAACGATGATATAGTAAAGTTTGGAACCAACTTTATCCTTTGTAAGAAAAAAATTATAGTACTAATTTGACTTAACACGAAGTTTAAGAAAATAAAAAAGACTTTTGATTATGTGATTCTAAATTAAAGTTACGTCAAACGTATAAAATTGTCCTTTAATCTTATAGCCTTAAACATACTACGTAGAAAATTATTACCAAAAAAAGAAAAAATCTTTTTTTTTTTTTGGAAACATTGAATCATAAAAGAAAATTGATAGTCGGTCACTTTAATTAAAGACAACATGGTCCTTTTGCCGCACCGCAATTTGGAAATTAAGATGTGCACTTATAGTAGCTATAATTCAATTTTATTGTGTTCATGTGGGAGACGTTAAAACTATCGTATTATTGAATATTTTATCTTTTTAACTTTTAATTCAATAGAGTAATTTTATTACCAAAAAAGAAAAAATCATTTTTTTCTTCAAGTTAATGTTTGATTTCCTGAAAAATGTTACATTTGAGGGAAAAAAATAGATAAATCATTGCATTCATCCATAAAATACAATGTTAAAATTTGGTTCATGAACTATCATTAGTATCTTGATCACAAATATATCTTTCCATTAATGTACAAATTTTACACAAAAAATACAATAAAAACCTTCAAAGCTTTATGGATCAATTGCTAAATGTAAGACAAATTTAAACAAATCGTATTTAGAATGAATAGGTTAAAAATACTTGAACTATTATACTTTCACGAGTTACATGTATCTAATTGCCGTATGTTCCTTTTATATCACCAAATAATAATTTCGTGTATATTGAAAACCCCACCATCACATAACTACATGTGTGTCTGTTACACACCTAATTTACCTAAAAACAATGCCAACTAACGAGGGGGTTTTATTATAGAGAGAATTATTATTCCAAGGGTTAATATATTGATATCTCTTTCACTCTTAATCAAATAAAATTCAAAATCTGAAAATGAAAAATGCAAGGGACTACTAATTACTAGAAAATAGGCTACTACATCATCTTTTCTGATTCATGTCTGAAATTCATATTAAAGTCTAACTAATTTAGATTCACACTATATGAAATCTCGTTCATAAAAAAACGCTCTTCATGAATGAGATTTGGTTAAACGAAATGACTAATCTTGAAAAATATTTCAATTTTTAATAACTTTTTTCTATCCATCATAGCTACCAACCAACCAACTCCTAGAAATAAATTTAAAATCATCACCTTAATGAAAAATTAAACTAAGCACTTCCAATTTTGAAAAGAAAATACATTCATCCAATCAAAAGTTTAGATATTTTTTATTTATCAAATTTGTAGGTCTACCAAACCTTAATTTAATCCAATCAAATATTCAGATCTGAAACAAATCGTGACCGTCCATTTCCATCAGAGAAGCCTATTTATACCAATCACTTCCTTCCCTTATTTCTTGCAACACTCTTCTTCTTCCTTAAAACCCAAAGGAAGAAAAGAAAATCGCCTCTTTCTCTCAATTTCATCTCAAAATCTCCCATTTTCTCTTATACTCGCCTTACCCATGGCTCTACTCGTTGAGAAGACCACCTCTGGCCGCGAGTACAAGGTGAAGGACATGTCCCAGGCTGACTTCGGCAGGCTCGAAATCGAGCTTGCCGAAGTTGAAATGCCTGGTCTCATGGCTTCCCGTGCTGAATTTGGCCCTTCACAGCCCTTCAAAGGTGCAAAGATCACTGGATCTCTGCATATGACCATCCAAACTGCTGTTCTTATTGAAACCCTAACTGCTTTGGGTGCTGAAGTTAGATGGTGTTCTTGCAACATCTTCTCAACTCAGGACCATGCTGCTGCAGCCATTGCACGTGACAGTGCTGCTGTTTTTGCCTGGAAAGGTGAGACTTTGCAGGAGTACTGGTGGTGTACTGAGAGGGCACTTGATTGGGGTCCAGGTGGTGGACCTGATCTGATTGTTGATGATGGAGGTGATGCTACTCTGTTGATTCATGAGGGTGTTAAGGCTGAAGAGGAGTTTGCTAAGAATGGAACAATCCCAGATCCTACTTCTACTGATAATGTTGAGTTTCAACTTGTGCTTACTATTATTAAGGAGAGTTTAAAGACTGATCCTTTAAAATACACTAAGATGAAGGAGAGACTTGTTGGTGTTTCTGAGGAAACTACCACTGGTGTTAAGAGGCTTTACCAAATGCAGGCTAATGGAACTTTGCTTTTCCCTGCTATTAATGTTAATGACTCTGTTACCAAGAGCAAGGTATGTGTGTTTTGCTTACTCTGTTTTTGTTTCTTGTGTTTCAGATCTCTGCAAATTTGTTTTGTGAATTACTGTTTGAAATACAGATCTTATATGAATAGTTGATATATTTTCTTGGATCTTATACAGAGGAATTATACTTGAACTTAATAATGGGTTGATCTGTATTAGTATTAAGTATAGTATCAGTGATCAGTTGAAATTTATCCAAGTGAATCTCATTCCGGTTGGTTTGATTTATGGAAGAGATTATTTGTCGTAGTGGACTTTAGTAGCTTAAAGTTCATTAATTGGAAGATTGTCACTTGAATTATAATAAGAACATATTTCATTTGATCTTTCTTGTTAAGCTGATAATAGATGGTTACTTAAATGTCTGATCTTTGGTACAATTTTCCACTTACTAATATGCTGATGAATTGCAGCTGTGATTAGGTTAGATATGTATACTTATATGTCCTGTAATTGGCTAATGGAAGTCTGATTTAATTAAGATGCTTGTTGTTGTAGATCTTGTTTAGATAAGATAATGTTAGCTTATGGACTGATAGTTGTATTGATTCTTTTGGTGTTTCAGTTTGACAACTTGTACGGATGCCGCCACTCACTTCCCGATGGTCTCATGAGGGCTACTGATGTTATGATTGCTGGAAAGGTTGCCCTCGTTGCTGGTTATGGAGATGTCGGCAAGGGATGTGCTGCTGCCATGAAACAAGCTGGTGCACGTGTTGTTGTGACTGAGATTGATCCAATCTGTGCTCTCCAGGCTACCATGGAAGGTCTCCAGGTTCTTCCTCTTGAGGATGTTGTTTCTGAGGTTGATATCTTTGTGACCACAACTGGTAACAAGGACATCATCATGGTTGACCACATGAGGAAGATGAAGAACAATGCCATTGTCTGCAACATTGGTCACTTTGACAACGAAATCGACATGCATGGTCTTGAGACCTTCCCTGGTGTGAAGAGGATCACAATCAAGCCTCAAACCGACAGATGGGTTTTCCCAGACACCAACAGTGGCATCATTGTCTTGGCCGAGGGTCGTCTCATGAACTTGGGATGTGCCACAGGACACCCCAGTTTTGTGATGTCTTGCTCTTTCACTAACCAAGTCATTGCCCAACTCGAGTTGTGGAATGAGAAGAGCAGTGGTAAATACGAGAAGAAGGTATACGTTTTGCCAAAGCACCTTGACGAGAAGGTTGCTGCCCTTCATCTTGGAAAGCTCGGAGCCAAACTTACCAAACTTACCAAGGATCAAGCCGACTACATTAGCGTACCAGTTGAGGGTCCTTACAAGCCTGCTCACTACAGGTACTGAGGGAAGACAATTTGACAGTGGAACAATATTGTCGCGGCATGATTATTTTGCTTTCAATATTTTGAGTTTGTTTAGGATGATAGTGTGTTTTGATTATTGTTGGGGATATATTTGTGCATGTTTTGCTGAAAAAAATGGTCTCATTTGAAAAAGACCAAAATGTTTTAAATAATATTTGAGTTATGGTTGATGGTGTGCTAAGGTTCCTTCATTTGCCTTTGTGTTATGATTTTGTTTCTTGAAATTCAATGCGAACTAGTGACACCCTAGCTTAAAGAAGGGTCCCATGTCAACCTACGAGTAATGTTGGGTATATAAGTAAGCTAACCTTATAATAACGCACGCACCTTAAACCCACGCAGGCCTAAGGCAAAAAGCAAACAATATTACTAGCGGATTAACTTCAAAGTCTCTATTTTGGTGGAACGGAAATCCCATGGCCACCAACCACCACCAAATTTTCTTTGTTGTCGTTTTAAGCCTAACCTTCACCTGCCAAAATCCAAAGAGATAAGAAAGCAACTGTTCAATTGTTTAATATACTAACATCAAGCTTGAATATATAGTTCGTTCAATTGTTTAATATACTAACATCAAGTTTGAATTTATAGTTCTTATGATAGAGTGCATAAAAATAATATTGAATATATTGAGATTAGTTTGATTTGGTGCATTAGGAGCAATTTTATACAAAAGATGAACATACTACATAAATCTGCTTTTTAATTTAATTTTTGTTTATATTTTTGAATGTGGACAAGTATATATATATTTGGATAACATCAATAATTTGAAGAGACAAATGTGTCCCTTCTTTAAGTTCATCCTTTGCTTCACATATGAATATGTTTACATTATAATTCGAGATAACTTTAACGGTCAAAGATCTAAAATAAGTCAATTAAATTGAAACGTGAACATATAAAGATTAATCATAACAGATACTTTTAAGTAAAATTTTTCCCAATCTTGATTCCATTACATGATTCGCATGCTTCGTATAATAATAATAATAATAATGTAAAAGAAGCACTAATTATGAAATTATTCCACGTTAATCAGGTATTAACAACTTTTAAGTAAAAAATTTTCCAATGTTGATTCCCATGTGTTTCACATTAAAAAGCAAAGATTAGCATTTGGGCCAGTAGAATTAGGACACGTTTCACGTTATACTTTCCTTAATCAGACAAATTTGTTGGATTCCACAAACAGAGATTATTATTAAATATATAAAACCAATCATGTTTGCCTTTGACATTTCACAATTCTAAAACTTCAACAATCTTAAATCCTTAAGTCAGGTAATACTATGAATTTTATCATTTACATACATATTTTTATTACATTTTGTTTGTATTTATTATCTTCATGTATTCATTTCCCTCGGATTTTATAAGCTTAACAATCTTCACTTTATGAATTGACTTAATTTCATGATTGAGTTAGGTCCGATCACACTACTAAAAATTGAAACTAATTTATCATGAATCAAGACAATTTATATTGTAAAATATGTAATTTTTTATTCATTATTTCACTGGATCAATTCACTAGAAAAACACATGCCGTGAAACAGGTTTTTACAGAAATACTAAAAAGTATCTTAATTTGTCCTCGTGAAAACACTAGTATTATTTTTCTTCTCTCAAAATATTTATAGAAATAGTCACCGAATATTTTTCAGGGGAATTCAAAGAAAAAGTAATAATTTTTTAGATGTAGATGTTTTATTTTTTCTCGTCATGGTTGGTATCTATCTCTTTTTTTTATTTGCCCAAGGTTGAACTTTCCTGTTATATTGTTCACGCTTCATATATAATATATCCTACTTCGGGGCATATTTGTTTTAAATTAGAATAATATTCCATAATTTTTGAATAAACTAATATCTTCTTATATGATCTTGAACCATCCTCGTTTCTGGATATTAATTTTTCCTTTGTTATTGTAAAGCTGCAGAATTTCACTAGACAAGTTAATTGGTTCAGATGAAGAAAAATAGTTCACTTATTCTTATGACCTGTTTGGTTGTTCTGCTAATTTGTGTGAAATCAAGTAATGGACATTCTCATATAGGGAGAAATTTACTGAGCAACCAAACAGATAGTTATTATGCAGTAATATTTGATGCTGGAAGCAGTGGAAGTAGAGTTCATGTTTTTCGTTTTAGTCAAAATTTGGATTTACTTCCTATAGGTGAATATGGTCTTGAAGTTTTTGATAAGGTACGTTATTTCGATCTCAAATATTAGTCGTTTTGACAAATTAATTTAACATATTTCAAAATATTCCAATGTTTTAGAAAAATAGTGTAGGATTAAATACACAACGAAATATGGATTATGTTTAGTTTTTTTGTTTTTCATTTAATGTTCGATATATCTCTTTTTGGATTTGATTAATTTGGATTTGTATCGGAAATTGCAGGTTAAACCAGGGTTGAGTTCATATAAAAATGATCCAAAAGCAGCTGCTAAATCATTAGAGCCTCTTCTATTAAAAGCTGAAAGTGTTGTTCCTATAAACTTGCACCCTGATACACCTGTGGAACTTGGGGTTAGTATTGTAATTTTTACACTATTAGTATAACGTAATCGATTGTTATACGCGATTGTATTTGTTACATTTGAGTCAAGGATTTCTCGAAAAGTCTTTCTACACTTCCGAGGTAGTGATAACATATGCATATATTCTATCCTCCCTAAATCTCACTCGTAGGATTTCACTGAATATGTTATTGTTATAAGCGATTTATTAACTCTCAAAATTCTTACGTTAATTTTGTTAAAGAACAAAAATGTATTCACAATGATAAATACAGGAAAAAATAAGAACGAATAAGTAATTAAAATAGAAATAATTAACTTAAAAGATAAAAATATTTACTAAACGGCCTTAATAATAATAATTATTTTATTCTTATCTTATCAAAATTGTTATCTTAATGGTTAATAATACAGGCAACTGCAGGCTTAAGAATGTTAAAAGGCAATGCTGCAGAAAGAATTATGCAATCGGTACAATTGTAATTACTTTTTTTTTGGTTATAATTGTAATTATAAATGCCATTAAATTAATTGTTTGGTAATTATTTGTGTTATTATGTTAATTAATATTTTTTCAAAGGTGAGAAATATGCTGAAGAATGAAAGCATATTTGGATACAAGGATGAATGGGTTTCTATCCTTAGTGGAACTCAAGAAGGTTCTTATCTTTGGGTAAGTATTTTCTCCGTCGAGCTCGGGATATGAAATTGTCTTTTAGTTCAAAGCGTTTTTTACTTTCAAAGTTAAAAAAAAAGTTATATGAAAATTTAGATTAGTCAAACTATAAAGCAAGACTAAACACCAGGTGAAAAACACAAAAAAAAAGTCCTTTTTTCGCCTTTCGATCACTTTATCGATAAAAATAATAATAAATCACTTTCTTATTTTGTTGTGTTGAACTGTGAGATTATATTATCTTAAAACTCTTACTCACTTAATCACATTTTTAACATGTTTATTTCCGTGCGAGCCTGTTTTTCTTTCAAAGACCAACCACATATATATCAATTTTTTTCTTTTGGTGAAGGATGACAGTGAGATTCGATCCCAATACTTGTATGACTCTATCTATTCTAATACCATATTGAATTTTAAGACCGTCTCATCTAAAAACTTAAACTTTTAATTTAAAGAAAACACACTTTTAGTTACTTTTAATCATATATAATTCTTAACATGTTTGCTTGTATTTTTTCAATAATTATTTTTTTGTAGGTTGGCTTGAATTATTTATTAAAAACTTTGGGTAAAAGCTACCAAAATACAGTAGCTACTATAGATCTTGGAGGTGGATCAGTACAAATGGCTTTTGCTTTATCAAAGGAAAATTCAGAAAAAGCCCCAAAAAATTTAGATGGGGAGAATTATGTGTTGCATAAATCCCTCATGGGAGCTAATTATTACCTTTATGTTCATAGGTAAAATTACTTTTAAATGTCGTAGAATTCTATCTTTTGACTTCTTCGTACATTTACTTCTTTATATATTAAAATTCTGACTCCGTTGCTACATAAACTTATAATTTTTTTATGCAGTTATTTGAACTATGGTTTACTAGCATCAAGAGCTGAAGTTCTTAAAGTTTCAAGAAACTCTACTAGTCCATGCATTTTGAAGGGCACTGATGGTACATAACCATTTAAATATAGCACCGTTTAAATAGGCACAAAGTCTTAAGATTTATTGTTTAAAACAAATCATAAATACAATAACATATTGAGTGAAATCTTACAGGTGTACGCAGACCTTAATTTCTGAGGAAAAATATAGATATTTATATAAATTCAAATTATCTCATTACAAATTTAACCATAATATATACTATTTTATTTGAAGGTTACTATACATATGGGGGAGTAGCATACAAAGCTTCACCTTTACCAAATGGTTCAAGTTTAAGAAAATGCAAGGCAATTGTGTGGAAGACACTTAAGTTAAATGCACCATGTAAATATCATACTTGTACCTTTAATGGTGTGTGGAATGGTGGAGGTCTTGATGCTATCAAGAATATATATATTTCATCATTTTTCTTTGATATGGCTTCTGAGGTAATATAAATAATTATTCATTAATTCTTAATTCCCAAAGTTGAAGAACGTACCATAAATATCAGCAGAAGCCAAGATAAAGAACACGTTACATTATTGAGCACATTATTATAACATGAATTATTATAATACAGGTTAATATTGTTGATCCAAAAGCATCATCTGGCAAAGCTAAGCCAATACAATACCTAAATGCAGCCAAGATTGCTTGCAAGCTAAAAGCTGAAGAAGTAAAATATGTGTTCCCTAATGTGGATAGTAAAGATCTCCCATATCTTTGCATGGATATGATTTACCAATTCTCTTTACTTGTGGATGGATTTGGTAAGTATTGGTATAACGATGTCGTTTGTTTAAATATTTTTTGGCTAGTATAAAGAACATATAACATAATATATGAAGTTAAAAACCGATTCTATAATAAATTGATAGTTATATATAATGAAATGATATTATAAAGGATAACAGTTACATGGAGCTGTAACAATAAAGTCGCTCAATATTACTACATGATCATTATAAGTAATAACTTTATCTTGATATATGGGTAGACTTTGTTGTTATAGCAGGTAAAGTTTATCGACTTTATTATTATACTCTCTTTATATCATTTTATGTGATCGAATACGTATAATGTATTAAATATCTTTTGATTCTTGCATTGAAATATGTCACATGGAATGTATACAAACTAAAAAAGGATAAGTTTGTATAAAAAGTCAAATAAATAAAGTTTTAGTTAATTTATTTTTTGATTATTTTTCAGGTTTGAATCCTCATAGAGAGATTACATTGGTGCATGATATTAATTACAAAAATAATCGTGTGGAAGCAGCATGGCCATTGGGTTGTGCAATTGACGTAGTCTCATCATCATCTTTAAGGACTCACATTTCATCTTCTTAATTAAATATTATTTCTAATTAATTAGATTGCCTTAAAAAGTATCATAAAGTACTAATATTATTCATTTGTGAGTTAATGCTTTGTAATGCCTTGCGTTTCTCTTGTTTAATTAGCTTACACCTTATTGGATGATCGGTACATATCCTTTTATAATATATCGAATCGAATTATATTGTATTACTTTAATAAATGTAATATTTGATATATGTGTAGACTAAATAAATAATAAAATTATTAAAACTTAATAAAATTGTATGGTGATCCATTTTGACTCATTCAAATTTTAACTCATCTCGTCAAGTTGCTATTTAGTGGCAATTCAAGAGTGGCATTACAATAAAAACAATCTTTAGCCGCATTAAATATTGACATTAATAAAGAGTTCTTAAGTCTTTATCGATATTAGTTAAGTGCCATAGAACCAATGTCGCTAAAGGTTTTAGGGACATATACTAAGAGTGTCAATTGCCGCTAAAAATACATACTCCCTATGTCCCTTTTTACTTGTCCACTTTTGAATTGACACACCTATAAAGAAAATAATTAATGACGTAGCGAGTTTACCATTTTGCCCCTATTAATTATGAAGTGGATGAAAATTTTTACATTTTTCAAAGTAATTAGTCATTTAATTGTGGATATAATAGGTAAAAAAATCACAGAGATATAGAAATGGTCCAATTCAAGATGCAATGGGGAATTCAATTAGTATTCACTTTGTGTGTAATAGTAATATTGTTATTTTAATGTGCATCGTTATAATGGACAAATTAAAATGAACAGAGCGAAAGTATTTTGCAAAAGAGTTAATAAAGTAAGATAATAAATTTACTATATTAATTATTGTTTTCTTAACAGGCGTGTCAAATTAAAATTCAATAAATAAAAAGGAATGAAAAAAGTATATACTTTGTGAATCGAGATTTATGTCTTTGCTTTGACTAGTTCTTGAGATGTTAAAAGAAATTCCAAATAATATTAATTTGATTGTCATGACCAAACACCCTCTAGTTGATCTCAATTGCGTAAAATCTCTATAAAAGAATGTCTCTAAGTCAACAATTGGTTAGACGATTCAAGAAGAACTTATATTATAAGAAAATATTCAAAAAGGAGAAAAACAAAATGAAGGAGAAAAAAGAGGAGGTAAATAGCGTGTATATTTATGATACATTAAGTAAGCAATATAGTTGTTTATGCAATAAATTAATTGGAAAGAATCAATTAGGAATTTGGTTGAAAATAGAATTAAGTAATATTAATATTTTCTATGTTATCATTGTAATTAATTTTTTAAAAAAGTCTTCATATTGATTTATAAAAAAGTCCTAATTTTTTGAAAAAGTGAATTGATGAAATTATCACGATATTTATGATTTATTAAGCACCATACAAAATGAAAAGTGATTAACTAATGGGCCACCGAAAGTATTAGATTACTCTCTCCATGTTATCGTAATATTATCATTTTATTTATTGCTAATGGATGTGTGTCATCGCACTGGACAAATTAAAGTGAACGAACGTTCCAATAGCAAATTAAATTTCTTACTTGGGATCAACAAGTATTGTGATGCAATAGAAAGTACTCATTCATTCTTAATTAGACTCTCAGGTTCGAGCTTCCCTTGATATAAAGTCTTTTTTTTTAGGAAACACTTTATCTCCAATGTGAAATTTTTTGGTGCAAATTTAAATTTAATTAAGTTCCAATGAGGTACGAACAACAAGTGAAAAATCAAATCAAATAAAAAGAAGAAAAAATGTACAAATATCCTGTAGACTATGACCAAAATTCCAGAAACACACCTTAACTAAACTAAGGTTCTATTACCCCTGAATTTTTATTTTATTTTATTTTATGGCACACTCCGTGACTCCACACAATTAAGGCGCGTGGGAGATATTTGAATGTCACGTAAGCCAAAAAGGTGTACAAAATTACCAAAAAAAATAAGTTCAGGGGGTAACAAGACCTTAGAATAATTGAGGTGGGTCTATGAGATTTTGATCATAATCTAGAAAGGTACTTATGCATTTTATTAATTTTTTTATTTTTAAAAGATTCAACATGAATATTGCAACAATTTTAAAAAAATCGAATAATTTAGATTAAAATAACATATTAAAAAGGGAATTAAAATGAAAGAGACGAAAGATGAGGCAATACCAAAATATGATAATCTTAATAAAAACATCATGACATATTTCTTGTATTATTTTAATAATAAAAAATAAAAGAAGAGGAGAAGTCAGAAGTCCTAAAATTTTGAAGTCCAAGCTGCAATAATACTATATTTGTTTTGCAATAAATTATTCACTTCGAGTGTAACCGTAATATTGTTATTTTATTTACTGTTAATGAATGTATATCGTTATAAATGAAGTGAGACTGAGAGTAAACAAATTAAATTTCATAGTTGCATAAGTTAAATCTAATATTATATTGAGCTTTATTGATTTCATCCATGAATACTCAACGAGAATCATCTTCCCACTTGTCTTATGATGTGTTTCTGAGTTTCAGAGGTGAAGATACTCGCAAAAACTTCACAAGTCATCTTTATTTTCGATTATGTCAAGTTGGAGTTAATACTTACATAGATGATGAGGAATTGAGAAAGGGAGACGTCATTTCAAACGAACTTGACAAAGCAATTGAACAATCTAGAATTTCCATTGTTGTTTTCTCAAAAAATTATGCTTCGTCTAGTTGGTGTCTTGATGAACTCGTCAAAATACTCGAATGCAGAGCGAAGTTAAATCAGGTCGTTTTGCCTATTTTCTATGACGTTGATCCTTCTCAAGTGCGAAAGCAAACTGGATCCATTGGCGAAGCTTTGGCAAAACAAAGCAACGATTATTTGGAGCTGAAATAATGGAAAAGTGGAAAGCAGCACTCACTGAAGCTGCAAATTTATCTGGATGGGATTTGCGAAATATTGCTGATGGGTAAAACTTTTTAAATTCAACTATAGAATATTTTTGAATTTAAGAATTTGCTTAAGCTTATAAGTTTTGAAACATTGCAAAATTTCTTAAAACTCAGTGCCCAATCAAACTATCAGAGTACATAATAATAATCGATGATCTGATAAAATAACAGCAATTAACCTGTTAAATGTAGTTTAGAATCTACTAATAGCATAAAAATATCAATATGTATAAATAAATTCTGTTCTCTAACCTGGAGTCGCTGTTATCTGTTGGCTATTGATTTTGTTTTGTTCATTAGATGTTATCAAATATCAAAGTATTGTGTTGCTTTTTTTTTTACTTTTTAACTTTTGTTGTTGCTATAAAATTGTAGGCATGAATCAAAATTTATTGAAAGTATTATAAAACAAGTTCTTCAAGAGGTCAACCAGACACCTCTAGATGTTGCTCATTACCCAATTGGATTAGATTCTTCTATCCAACATATAGAGTTGTTACTGCAAAGTGGATGTGAGCATGAAGTTCGTATGGTTGGTATATGTGGCGTTGGTGGTATTGGAAAAACAACTCTGGCAAAAGCCATCTACAATCGAATATTTCAGCAGTTTGATGGTAGTTGCTTTCTTTCGGACGTTAGATCAAAAACTGAAGAATTTGGTCTAGTCAAACTTCAAGAGAAACTACTGAATCAAATCCTCAAAAGTAAGGAATTTGACGTTGATAGTGTTGCTGAAGGTGTTAATCTCATCAAAGCAAGACTTGGGTCTCAGAAGGTTCTAATTGTTCTTGATGACGTAGATCATAGAAGCCAATTAGAATCGTTAACAAGAGAAAAAAGTTGGTTTGGCTCTGGTAGTGCAATAATTATTACAACCCGAGACGAGCATTTGCTGTATGGGGTTGGAACAAGTGAGATATACCAGGCCAAACTTTTAAATGACAATGAAGCTCAACAACTTTTTTCGCGTAATGCTTTCAACAGTTTTTCTCCACCACAAGAATACGATGAGCTGGCACAAGACGTAATACAGTATTCAGGTGGGTTACCATTAGCTCTTGTGACATTAGGGTCACATTTCCAAGGGAGATCCATAGAGGAATGGAGACACGAGTTCGAAAAACTAAGAGCAATTCCTCATTGTGATATTCAAAAGATTCTCAAAATAAGCTTTGATGGACTTGATGACAATACTCAGAGTGTTTTCCTTGATATAACATGCGCCTTCCATGGATGTTATGAGGATGAAGTTACCAAAACATTGAATGCGTGTGGTTTTTATACTGAAAGTGCAATTTCGACCTTAGTCCAAAGGAACTTGCTCCAAAGGGATTGCCGTTATTTGGTGATGCATGATCTAGTGCGGGATATGGGAAGAGAAATCGTTCGCTTAGAATCACCTCGAGACTCAGGAAAACGGAGTAGATTGTTCAACCCTCAAGAAGTCCGTGATGTTCTACAAGGAAATAAAGTCAGTAAATTCGTATCATCTTTGTTTGATATACATTTAAGTTGTCACACAAAAACTCATTTCGTTTGTGCTCAATACTTCTCTGGCTAGTAAATTATCTCTAGTTGTTTGGTAACCACTTTGTACTTGAAATGAGTCAAAGGCAAAGTTATGAACTAAAATTCAGCTATTTAACAATTATATAAATTGAATTGTTGAAAGATAATAATATGTAAATTTAATTTCTTGGTAGATAATTTTTGTTCTCTTTGATTGGTATAAAACATTTCTCTTATACTTAACATGGTCTTATGGTACTTCTCCTTTTACTAAATTACAGGGTTCTGAAAATGTAGAAGTACTGGTGGTAGAACGACGGGCATTAAAGGGTGTGAAGCTGAGCTTCAAAGCATTTCAGAAAATGATAAATCTTAGGGTGCTTAAAATCGACGACTTATATATTAGTGGAAATTTTGAGCTATTATCCAAGGAGATCAGATGGTTGTCTTGGAAAGGATGTCCATTAAAATACATACCATCAAATTTTCCAGCTGAAAAACTCGTAGTTCTGAATATGGAAGGGAGTGATGTACAAGACTTTGGTTTGAATTTGCAGGTTCATTACTCATTTTTGCAATTTCATGTGTACTTTATATCGCAATTACGTGAAAGAAAATGTTCATTGGAATTGTATATTTTGTGTATTTTTAGTGTTGTAGAAGTTTGAAGGAGCTGAATCTCTCTGATTGCAAGCGCCTCAGAAGTACTCCAAACTTCAGGGGTTCAAAAAGTCTCAAGATTTTGTCGTTTGAGAATTGCTCAACTCTAAAGGAGATCCATCCATCAATAGGAAATTTGGAAAGTCTAATTGATCTTCAATTGAGTGGTTGTAAAAGGATTACGGATCTTCCGAGCAGCATATGCCAGTTAAAATCCCTTGAATACTTGTGCATTAATGGCTGCTTATCTTTACAAACACTGCCAGTTAACATTGGAGATATGCAAAACCTAGTAATTTTTCATGCATGGGGTACAGGGATAAAACAATTGCCAGTATCTGTTGAAATGCTAAGAAATCTTGAACATTTGCAAGTGGGAAGTCGAACCAAAAGGAGTTCTTCTAGTAGAAGAGTCCGCCGCATAGAATCCTTGCCAATTTTTATTTTTCATTTAAGCCTTCCATATTTTGGTTTCTCCGAGCATGATATTCCTAGAGATATTGGACGATTATCTAACTTACGTTATTTAGATTTGAGGGGCAACAATTTCCTCTATCTACCCTTTGATTTTTCCAAGTTACCATTGTTAATTTCCTTAAGTTTGAATGATTGTAAGAATCTTCAAACACTCCCATCACTATCAAATTTAGACTACCTTGAAAATCTTTATCTTAGTAATTGCCAAAAACTGGTCAAGATTACAGGGTTGTGTTGAATCCATCCCATTTTTTAGTCAACTTTAGCTACTCAATTGGTACAAGCAATTGTTAAAAAGGAATAGTAATTGGAGTTGAAAAGAAAAGATTTGGTAGTTGGCAAATTGGTAAGATTTGCAACCATTTTTGACTTTGCTATGTTTACATATGTCATTAGTGACATAGGTATGGTTTTATCCTTCTATAAATAGAGCATTCTTGCTCATTTGTAGAACACACCAAGTTAGAGAGAAAAACCATTTTGAGAGCAAAGTGAGGTATTCCATAGACTATACAAGAAAATAGTCTGTGAAAAAAAATAGAGTATGAGCGATATTTTAGTAAGACGGAAACCAAAAGAGTTGTTGTTCCTTTTGAGTGTGTAGTAGTCACTTTGAGTATTGTATTCGTGACTACACAGTGTAAAATTCCTTACTATAGTAATATCAATTGCTCCTCTTAGTCCGTGGTTTTTTCCCTTATTCAGAAGGGTTTCCACGTAAACTCTTGGTGTCATTATTTTCCCATTTTATTTCCATTACTTTTACCATATATATTTTTGTGTTTGTCCGCGTTTTCCCAACAAACTGGTATCAGAGCCAAGGTTTTATCTGAGTATGCTCTGTGGTTGCAGCACAGTCTGAACTTCCACATCAGAAAAGATTTACTTTGATTTGCGATAACTATATTTTTGGGGAAAACAATGGAAGCCAACACAAGTAGAATGGTTACTTTGAATGGTGTTAATTATGCCATTTGGAAGGGAAAAATGGAAGATCTGCTTTATGTCAAGAATTTTTATAAACCAGTATTTACCACTGTAAAGCCTGATAATATGACAGATGAAGAGTGGAATCTGTTGCATAGACAGGTTTGTGGATTCATTAGGCAATGGGTCGACGATAATGTGTTGAACCACATCTCTGGAGAAACACATGCTCGAACCCTTTGGGAGCATCTTGAAAGTTTGTATGCTCGAAAGACTGGCAACAACAAAATGTTCTTAATAAAGCAGATGTTGAGTTTGAAGTATAATGATGGTCTCCGATGACAGACCATCTGAATAATTTTCAGGGGATTATGAACCAATTATCTGCTATGGGCATCAAATTTGATGAAGAAATTCAAGGCTTGCTTCTTCTTGGTTCCCTACCAGATTCATGGGAAACATTTAGAACGTCATTGTCAAATTCTGCTCCGGATGGTGTGATCTCTATGGATTCCGCCAAGAGTAGTGTCTTGAACGAAGAGATGAGAAGAAAAACTCAAGGTTCCTCTTCGTCGGATGTCCTGATAACTGGCCCCAGGGGGAGAAATAAAACTCGTAGTTCTCAGCATAGAGAACAAAATAGGAGCAAATCCAAAGGCAGACTTAAGGATATTGAGTGCTATCATTGTGGCATGAAAGGGCACACAAAGAAGTTCTGCAGGAAGTTGAAGAGGAGAACAAAAACAAAAGGGAAACTAAAGAAGATGGCAATGAAAATTGCCTAGCCACCGTCACCACCGAAGATCTTGTTACCGTTCTTGATGCAAACATGATAAATATTGCTTGTGATGAGTCAAGCTGGGTTGTGGACACTGGTGCCGCATCTCATGTGACATCAAGGAAGGATTTTTTCTCTTCCTACACTCCTGGTGATTTTGGAACCTTGAGTATGTGGGGTAATGAGACTTTCTAGGGTGGTTGGTATTGGTACAATTTGTTTGGAAACTAGTGTTGGAACTAAACTAGTTTTGAACAATGTGAAACATGCTCCTGATGTTCGTCTGCACCTAATTTCTGTTGGTGTTTTAGATGATGAAGGATATGTTAGTACCAACGGTGATGGAAAATGGAAGCTCATTAAGGGTTCCTTGGTTGTGGCTCGTGGTAACAAACGTCGTGGTCTATACTGGACTACGGCCTCTGCTTGTGTTGATATGGTGAATGCGGTTGAGAGCGATAGCTCTTCAACATTATGGCACAAGAGGCTTAGCCACATTAGCGAGAAAGGAC
Organism: Solanum habrochaites; assembly: GCA_027704765.1. Lineage (NCBI taxonomy): Eukaryota > Viridiplantae > Streptophyta > Magnoliopsida > Solanales > Solanaceae > Solanum > Solanum habrochaites. The sequence goes on from JAKWJA010002497.1 coordinate 76,684,225, forward strand.
TTAATGTTCTAGCCAAGAAGAAATTATTGTCAAATTTCCAAAGTGCTAAATTAGAAAAATGTGAGCACTGCTTGGCTGGTAAACAAAATAGAGTTTCCTTTAAGTCCTACCCTCCTTCGAGAAAGACAGAGTTGCTTGAGTTAGTGCACTCTGATTTATGTGGTCCAATGAAGACAAAGACATTGGGTGGTGCACTTTACTTTGTCACTTTTATTGATGATTGCTCAAGAAAACTTTGGGTTTATATCTTGAAGACTAAAGATCAAGTGTTAGGTGTCTTCAAGCAGTTTCAGGCTTCAGTTGAAAGAGAAACTGGAAAGAAACATAAATGTATTCGTACTGATAATGGTTGTGAATATTGTGGAACATTTCACAATACTGCAAACATAAAGGTATTCACACCATCAGACTCCTCTCAAGAATCCAAAACTTAATGGTTTTGCTGAGAGGATGAACAAGACCAACTTGATGGAAAGAGTTAGAAGTTTGCTTCTAAAGCAAAATTGCCAAACTCATTTTGAGGTGAGGTTGTATTGACTGATGCACATGTTATAATTTTATCTTCTGCTGTTGCTTTGCAAAGTTATGTACCAAATAGTGTTTGGTATGGAAAGGATGTTTCCTATGACCATTTGAGAGTATTTGGTTGCAAAGCTTTTGTACATGTGCCGAAAGATGAGAGGTCAAAATTAGATGCCAAGACAAGGCAATGCATCTTCATTGGATATGGCCTAGATGAATTTGGTTACAGGCTATATGATCCAATTGAAAAGAAACTTGTGAGAAGCCGTGATATTATTTTCATGGAGAATCAAACAATTGAAGATATTGACAAAGCGGAGAGAAGGTAGAATCTTCAAATTTTGATGGTATAGTCCATCATGATGAAGTTCCTCACACAAGTGTGCATGATGTTATTGGGTTTGATAATCATGGTGACGCCCAGAATCATGTATCAAATCAACATGTTGATGTTGATAATAACAATGATATTGTTATTGATGATCCTGTTGCTCATGAAGTTGTGGACGAATCAAATATTCCGCTTCGGAGGTCCACAAGACAGCGGTTTCCTTCCTCCCGTTATTCACCCAATGAGTATGTGTTACTCACTGACGGGGGAGAACCTGAATGTTATGAGGAGGCCATGGAAGATGAGCACAAGAAACAATGGATTGAAGCCATGCAAGACGAGATGAAGTCTTTGCATGAGAACCACACTTATGAGTTGGTAAAATTGCCCAAGGGCATGAGAGCTTTGAAGAACAAGTGGGTGTTCAAAGTTAAAGTTGACGAACACAACTTGAAGCCCAGGTACAAAGCTAGATTGGTTGTTAAGGGATTCGGTCAAAGGAAAGGTATTGACTTTGACGAAATATTTTCTCCTGTTGTGAAAATGTCCTCGATTCGCACAGTTCTAGGTTTGGCTGCTAGTCTTAATTTAGAGATTGAGCAGATGGATGTGAAGACGGCTTTCCTTCACGGTGACCTGGAAGAAGAGATTTATATGGAACAACCTGAGGGTTTCAAAGTAGATGGTAAAGAAAATTTTGTATGCAAACTTAAAAAGAGTCTCTATGGCCTAAAACAAGCTCCCAGACAGTGGTACAAAAAGTTTGAATCTGTTATGGGGGAGCAGGGCTATAAGAAGACTTCTTCAGATCATTGCGTATTTGTACAAAAATTTTCTGACAATGATTTTATCATCCTTTTGTTGTATGTGGATGATATGTTGATTGTGGGCAAAAATACTTCCAAGATTGACGAGCTAAAGAAAGAGTTGTGTAAGTCTTTTTCTATGAAAGACTTGGGTCATGCCAAGCAAATTTTGGGCATGAGAATTACTCGTCTTAGAGATAAAAGGAAGATTTATTTGTCCCAGAAGAAGTACATTGAACGCGTACTGGAGCGCTTCAATATGAAGAATTCTAAGCCTGTTAGTATACCTCTTGCTGGTCATATGAAGTTGAGCAAGAAGATGTGTCCTACAGCTAGGGAGGAAAAAGAGAACATGGCCAAAGTTCCATATTCCTCCGTTGTCGGAAGTCTAATGTATGCAATGGTGTGCACTAGACCTGATATTGCTCACGCAGTTGGTGTTGTCAGTAGATTTCTCGAAAATCCGGGAAAAGAGCATTGGGAAGCTGTGAAATGGATACTCAGGTATCTTAGAGGAAGCTCAGATGAATGCTTGTGTTTTGGAGCATCAAATCCAATCTTGAAAGGCTATACAGATTCTGATATGGCAGGTGACCTTGATAACAGAAAATCCACTACTGGATATTTGTTTACTTTTTCAGGGGGAGCTATATCATGGCAGTCAAAGTTGCAGAAATGTGTTGCACTATCTACAACTGAAGCTGAGTATATTGCGGCTACTGAAGCCGGCAAGGAGATGATATGGCTAAAGCGATTTCTTCAAGAGCTTGGTTTGAATCAGATGGGGTATATTGTCTATTGTGACAGTCAGAGTGCAATAGACTTGAGCAAGAACTCCATGTACCATGCAAGAACAAAACACATTGACGTCAGATATCATTGGATTCGTGAGAAAGTGGAGAATGAATCATTTCACGTCAAAAAGATTCACACAAGTGAAAATCCTGCAGATATGCTGACCAAGATGATACCAAAAGACAAGTTCGAGTTATGCAAAGAACTTGTGGGTATGAGCTCTCTCTAAAGAAGTTGAAGATACCTTCTTCCAGTAAATGGGACTGGAGGGGGAGATTTGTTGAATCCATCCCATTTTTTAGTCAACTTTAGCTACTCAATTGGTACAAGCAATTGTTAAAAAGGAATAGTAATTGGAGTTGAAAAGAAAAGATTTGGTAGTTGGCAAATTGGTAAGATTTGCAACATTTTTGACTTTGCTATGTTTACATATGTCATTAGTGACATAGGTATGGTTTTATCCTTCTATAAATAGAGCATTCTTGCTCATTTGTAGAACACACCAAGTTAGAGAAAAACCATTTTGAGAGCAAAGTGAGGTATTCCATAGACTATACAAGAAAATAGTCTGTGAAGAAAAATAGAGTATGAGCGATATTTTAGTAAGACGGAAACCAAAAGAGTGTTGTTCCTTTTGAGTGTGTAGTAGTCACTTTGAGTATTGTATTCGTGACTACACAGTGTAAAATTCCTTACTATAGTAATATCAATTGCTCCTCTTAGTCCGTGGTTTTTTCCCTTATTCAGAAGGGTTTCCACGTAAACTCTTGGTGTCATTATTTTCCCATTTTATTTCCATTACTTTTACCATATATATTTTTGTGTTTGTCCGCGTTTTCCCAACAGGTTGGACTACCTCCCGTCAATAAAGAGGATCGACGTGATTGATTGTATTTCCCTGCAGAATCAATTCAATGAAGGCTTCTTTAGTGCCATTGCTCTATCAACTCCATGTATAAAATTTCTGGAGGTTTAGTCCCTCTTCTTCTCTCTCATATCACATTATTAATGATGTAATTTTGTCTTAATTAAAATTTGTGTGATGAAGCTGCAGTTACAAATTTATGTCGAAAGCAATGAGATTCCAGATTGGTGCAACAATAAAGTAACAGCTCCATCTATTTGTTTGACTATGCCTGCAGTAAAGAATAATGAGTATAACTTCTTAGGAATGGTTCTCTGGTTTGTTTCCGACTTTTGCAATGTAACCACCCGTCTTCAAAAGTTTGATGTTACTATTGACCAGCCTTCAGGTTTTTTCTTGACTTGGGTACCTGAGAGTCAGGGTGAAGTATCATGCGTATATTACTTCTCTTTCTCAAATGGTAGACCTTTTAATGACCTGAACATCATCAAAGGCGGGGAACAGCTAAAGGTAGAGGATGGCAGTGACGGAGGCATAATAAAGAAGATAGGAGTACACCTGTTATATTTAGATCAACATGGTAATGTTACTTCTTTCCCGGCAGTTACAGATCATTCTTATACTCCCAAGAGTAGAGGATGGCAGTGACGAATGCATAATAAAGAAGATATATTTAGATCAACTTGGTAATGTTACTTCTTTTCCGACAGTTATGTATCATTCTTATACTCCCAAGATGTTTGGTTTGGGTTGATATAAATTTTTAAGCTGACAAAAAGTTGACAAGCAAGCTACATATTGTAATAAATAGAATTCTTACAAGTACTTCGAGATTATTACTGGTTCGACACATTTGTACAAGATTTTATGTGAACATTCCCTGGCCAATTGAAACAAACACTGTTAGCAACACCTCATACTATATCAATCATGAAATTTTCAGTGAAATGTTGCCACTGTAACGAGGTTTGATTGTACTAGTATAATGTGAAACCATCATCGTACGAGACATGCCAGCCTTACCTGCAAGGTGGGGAATTTTCATCAGACATGCTCAAATGCAACAAATCCATACGGATATGATGATCCAAATTGAAAGACCGCGAAAGAAAATAAACAAATAGAAGCTTGAATGTCAAATGACTCACTAATAATGCATCAATCTCAGAGTCCAGACCAAAACAGAACACAAGCAGGGGTAAATCAATGTCTAAATGTATTATGGACTACCCCTAGAAATCCATGGTATTAGCAATACACACCTTAACGCACAATAGAGTGTATAACTAATGCAAACATTAATTAGACGTAAGTTGGAAAAGAGTACCAAACAAGATGCTACTAATAGACAAGGCTAATGCATGCATTATTTTTTTAATACACTCTACCAAGTGATTCCTAAAGGGTGCTTAAAACCGACGACTTACATATTAGTGGAGATGTTGAGCTATTGTCTTAGGAGCTCAGATGGTTGTCTAGGGAAGGATGTCCTTTAAAATGTATACCATCAAATTTTCTACCTGAGAAACTTGTATTTCTGAATATGCAAGAATTTGGTTTGAATTTGCAGGTTTGTTACTCAATTCTGCAATTTCATGTGTACTGTTATATTGCAATTACGTGCAGGGGTGACTTAATGCATTTAAAGAAAGATATGTGTCTTAGGCCATCAAAATCGCGCAGGGGTGACTTACATGCAGGTTTGCAGGTTTTTTTTTTTTAAAAAAAAGGCTATGAAATATATTTGAACTTTGACCAAAATTGCTATTATGATATCAAACTTTGGAAATGACCTTTTATCTCTGCACTATTTAATATTGTATTTTAAAGGTATATATATATATATGTGTGTGTACTCAGGTAGACATAAAAAATATTACATAGTTATAAATAGTAATATGTTCACGTGGGCACATATATACCTTTAAAATACACTACTAAATAGTCCAGGGAGTAAAAATACACTTTTTATAGTTCAAGAGGTAAAAGGTTATCCACAAAGTTTGGTATCGTAAAAATAATTTCCGCTAAGTTAGAGTATTTTTAGACCTTTTTTTTCCCATTTTTTTAAGAAACTCACACCACCAACAAAAATATGTGCCAAGTCGAATGATTATATGTACACATGGTAAAGCTAGTCAAGTTGGATGATTTTTCTAATTTCTAGAAATTAAAGGTTTAAATCATATTCGAAAAAACATATTAAATTGTAAACATTCTTTGTAAAAAGTATGGCCAAGTACAACTCCGACTTCAAAAAATTCAAATATAGTATTTTTTTTCATAACTATAAGCCTAAGTAGTTTCACTAAATTTTCAGTATTTCTTATACATTGTATAGAATGTGAATTACATTGTATATAACGTGCATACGTACTAAATATTTTATTAAAGGAAATCTCTAAAAGTTGGACGTAATATTTATAAAATAATTTTTTAATATAATATTTCTAAAAATAGAAATCTACTGTATATATATTTCAAGACTTATGTATTATTACGTTAAAAGTCAATTTACTTGATGATGCAAAAAACATATAAACTAAGAACACACAAAATTAAAATTCTGAAAACGAAAGATGCATTTACGTATATTTTTTAGGTAACTTTGATCTTCTCGCCATGACTAAGACATGATCAAGTTTTAAAATATATATTTTTATTGGTTCAATCAGTTTCTTAATAAAAATAGATTGAGGATGATTGTTGTTATATTTTAAATAGTATAAGAATACTTTTTGTTCACTTGAATAATATAATGATATACATTAAATTTGAGGGATGATTTTAATTAAAAACTCTAAATATTTGAATTTATGACAATTCTTTATAGTTTGAAAATAACATAAAATCATAATGATTTGTCATAATTTGTGTATCAAATCTAAACTTTATAGTTTCAAATATTTTTTAAACAATACAGAACTACATTCGTACAAGTAAGGAACTATTTAAGATATGGATAGAGTTTCTCAGTCTTTTTGGTCTAGATAGTCACGTTTCTTGATCCTTAAAAGTAAAGAAATTACCAGTAAGAGTTGTGATGGAGTGTTATGTACTTATTTATTCTTAATTAGAGATTTTGGGCTTGTGTTATATAGGTAAGGAATCAATTTTTTTAGAAAACGTTTAACCCATCAATGTAGACTACCCCACAATAACTCAAATTTAATCGAACTCTTATGTGAATTGAACACTGGTTGAAAAAAACCAGAGAAAGATGGTGTATACATAATTTTACTTTTATTTTGTGTAAGTAAAAAAATTTTGACAGATATTTGTTTCAAATAAAGCGTAATAAAAATCTAATATGAAAAGAAAAAAATATAATAATGACGTAATTATGTTAAATATGACCGAAAAGGTTATCGTAACAATCAAATGCAAATGTATTTTTCCTTATTTAGGTTTTGTGCATAGAAAATTAAGGTCGTTCTCTTTGGTCAGCTATATTAGTCCATTAGTGCAAATTTCATTAAAAGTTAACAAATATTATTCAACAATTAAGTATTATCTATCTTTAATTTCTAGGACATAACGTTATTTAATTAAAATGCGTCATTTTCACTTTATTATTTGAAATAAACAAATTCTTCATTTTTTAGGTAAAGTTTTTTAGTCAATAAATTAATTCTTGGATATCTTTGAATTCTTTGAATAATACTACACTCAGCAACTTAAAAATAAATATCCAATTTTTATTCAAGATAGGTTTTGTCAACAATCTTAGACTATATACTCAAAGCAATTTTGATGTATGGCACAAAGTGAATCCACATGGAGGTTAAATAAATACCTAATACATAGACGTACATTTTTATTTGATATCAACTGATATTTATATTTTCTAACTTTGTACATATATAAATAAATATTTAAATTTATATAAAATTAAATAAATTAATATATACATCATATATGACAATATCTGACGTATATTATTCTACGTAAAACACATAATATTAAAGAAGGTTAAATTAAATTGCCTGATGCTCTGGGTGCCTTCTGAGTACTCTATGACAAATACTACTCAACAAATTTGAAAAATATATAATTAATCCAACATTTCTAATTTCTAGGAAAACCCAATTCTTTTTAGGTTAAAAAATATAGTTTTCATTTAGTAATAAAATATTAAAATATTCAAGTTAAATTTCATAGTAACATGGTACTTTTTGCTACTCTCTAGGTCCATTAATGCACTTCCTCGTTGAAATTTGTTATTTATCTACGTATAATACATCATATTGTATATTATCTATCATAATAATTCGACATAATACATCGATAATTTCATAAATTTATTAATATATTTTATTTAAATACATAATAATATATTTTGTTAGAGATTTTTGACTTAAATGTTAATTTTAAATACCTATTGCATATGTTTTCAAAAACTTATTATTTTAAATAAAATAATTACTTAAAATATATCATCTTATTAATTATCGCGTTTTCTACGATAGCATTGTTTTGTCTCAATTCTTATGTGTCAAAATATAAGAGTCAATAGTGTCGTTGTCACAACATAAAAATATCTTGTTCCTTTTCATCCTAAATCGTTTAATTTTGTTTAGCCAAAAGGCCAAAACATTTTTAATAATGTATAAATGGATGTTGCTAACTCAGTTAACTTTCCTTAAAATATATTACCTTTTTCATATATCTTTTACTTATTTGCTACGTCAAAAGTAGATGTTCACTTTTACTTTATCCAGCATAAAATATCAAAAAATAATTTTTTTTTATTTATATTAATTATCTTTATTATTAACTACTAATCATTTTTATTTTTCAATATTTAAATAACTTATAATGATTAAGAGTGATAATAAATAAAAATAATTATTTTATTTTATACAAAGAAGAGTTGGGTCAAACATGGATAAATTAATTCAAATAATCATCGACCAGATTTTAAAGATTTCTAAGATATCTCAACATTTAAGTAATTTATATTTGCTTCATTTTGAATTAATCAAATCATTCAGATATTTTTTATTTTTTAAATTAATTAAATATTCAATTTCTAGACTAATTTTAGAATATTCTTCTAATTCTATCCTTCATTAGTTAGTATTGAAATTAGTTATTAATTAATTTTTAGTTATTTTAATTATAAATTTGACAATAATTAATAAGAATAAAAACAGAAAGTTATACTAATTTATGTCTTGATCTTCTTTTTTAAGAGAATGTGATACATCTCAACAATTCAATTAATTTGATATGAAAGAAAGTAATAATTAAGAGTGATATAGTGAAATAATTATTTTATTTGTTACTTTTTTTTTTTTTTAAAAAAAAAGAACTAAACTAAACATGGACAAATTAAATAAACATGAACGAGATTTTTAAGATTTGTAGGATATTATAAAATAAATAGTCAACTCAATTGTTTAATAATCTTCAAATACTACCATAAATGAAAAAATGTCTGGATAAACTATAAATGATTAAGATAATAATCACACCAATCCATCACTAACCTTATCCTCATATTTATTAATTATTTAACACATATACATAACTTTATTTTTATGATTCATTTGTGAGTTGTCAAGATATGGATAGAGAGGTCATCTGAAGATCTCCAATTTTAAATATTAAAAAAATAATTCAAAATTAAATAAGTAGATCAAATATTTTTAAAAAAAATAGATAAACGCATAATTAAAGTTGAAACTTTTAAATTTATATTATAATTTTTATGGACTTCTTATGTCATCTTCCATATATACTCTCCCTCAGTCCACCGTCCCTCGTTATCTAATTAGATATTAAAGTCTTATTACTTTGAAAATAAATTTTTGTACAAATACTATGAGATATACATGAGATAAAAGAAATTGACATCTTATATTTATATCAATTCGATAATATATGACACATATTTTTATATATTCTTTTAACTTAATTATAATTGGTATATACATATTTTCACATTAATTTAAAGAATTTAAAACGTAATTATTACAAATGAGTACAATTTAATATAATATCGAATTTGAATAAACTTTTACATCATGCAATGCATTAAATCAGTGGCAGATATATGTAGGTTTTGAATGACGAGAATAAATATAAAAAATTAACTATTAATTGAATGGTTATTTTATAAATTATCAAACATTGTATTATGACAAATCCATATGTTAATATATTTTTAAAAGTGTAAGAGAAAAATTATAATATCAAATTTTAAAAAAAAATGTTAAAAGAGAATTATAGTATCAAATCATTCAAATGTTATTTATAGACAATTTCTTAAATTATAATTTTAAAACATATCTAATTGTTAAAAAAGAAAAAAAGGAATTTACACCAAGGTTCACCCAACACTTTTTTTTTTTATTTTTTTAAATGATTATCTTTGATACAAAACATATCAAAGGATATCAAATTTTCAATCAATCATCCTTTGAAAATAACAATTATCGAGACAATATTTATTTTACCTACATAAGTATTCAATATATCAAATCAAATTTAAATTTTTGGTTCATTAATCTTGTTTAGCTATGAATAAATTGTTTCTATGTATTATAATAAACTTTTAATATAGACACAAAAACTAAATATACACTAATTAATTTCTTATATTTATCAAAATATTCCATTTTAAATCATGTTTTCAATTGAACACCATAATAATTTCTAAAGAAATGTTTTAACTATATATTTTTATTGAAATGTAGAAAGAAACAAAATGCATGTCTTCTTTTTTATCTTCTTTAATTATACATACTAAATTCAGATTAAAAATAGAAAAACTATGTAATATGGCAAACTTCAATATATATTTAAATAATATAGCTATAGTTTAATTTTTTTATGTTATATGATTATAACTATACAATAAATAGCAAATTTAATTGTATATCAATAATTAGTTTTTTTATGTTTAATATAAATACATAATAAATAGGAAAATTATTATTAAACTCATAATTAATTAAGTATTCATACCTTCTCTTTCATCAATATCTTTATATTACAGATTTTTTTTGTATTTCCCCCCAAGTCCTTCCAATTCAAGATCCTTTTGTATGATTGTAGGAGTGATTTTTGTGGTTCAATATATTATACTTATATTTATGGTTCAATTAAATGTCAAATGTTTATATTTAATAATACTTATATACATAAATAATTGTATTGTAATATTAATAAAATGATAATTTGTGAATACAAATGAATTTGGATACATAAGTAATTTATCCAATTTGATTAGGCAATACAAGTATAATTTGATACATCAATACTATATTTTTATAAATAAATACCTAAGTTAACGTCAAGCCTCAAGTATTATAGAAAACTTCACAAAAAATAGATCGACGTTCTGTTGGTTTTTTTAATTTTTTATATAGTCGAATACTTACACACTTTGATACATACACATTCTATTGTTTTTTCATTTTCTTATTTAACAAGAGTGTATTCATATTATAGTATATTGGTATATTCATTTTTTTGGTTAACAATAGTGTATCCATTTTTCAAATTATTGTATTCATATGCTAAAATTGTACTACTTTACCTTGTTATCATCCTTGATATATTAATACTTTACGTTTTATAAATAGAAACACCAATTTGAATTCAAAGTATTCATATGCTAATTGTCCAAGTAATACATTTTTCTTATTTAGTTATTGTAATTACAACTATAATAGTGTATAAAAAATAAAAAATATATGCAAAAATACAACGAGAAAAGACATAAATAAACTTTTATATTCAAAATTTTATGAATATCTTTATGATTAATATTTAGTGAATATATTGTATTTAGGAATATAAATACAACCTTTTGCATTATGTGAATCAATCATATTTGCATACAATATGTGATTATTAGTTGGTAATTTAATAATGAAAATTTCAGTTATTTAAGAACATAATAAATGATTGATAATTAGAAGTTATGGTAACCTATCATACCTTATTTAGTGCATTGTATAAATAATAATAATAACAATAAAATAAAAAATTAATACAAACATGCAACTAGAAATTGATATAAAGTGTAGTCATTTCTAGTAAATAACATATTTATAGCCATTAAACTTCAATAACCTTACAAATATAGTTATTTATTAAAGTTATTCTAAAAATATCTCAATTTACGACTTACTAAAATGAATGCATATATTTACAAAAGTAACATATTTTTATGTTTTTAAGTTAACAATAAATAAACCAATAAAAATGAAATGTGTTAATTTTAGGAATTGACGTGTTTAATAAAAAAAAAAATTCAATTATCTTATTCTAATTAAGGCAAATAAATAATTAAGCCAAATACAGTTTGTATGTATTTAGAATATTATTTTGTCTATATACAGACATAAACAAAATACTGCATGATAATAAAGCTATAAACAGAGTAAACAACTTTAAGATTCTGATAGTTCACACAAGGTGTTTGGTTCCATTTATCTATATATCTATATATATATATATACCCTTGTTGTGTTATTACAAGCCAAAAACTGAAAAAGGGTGTTTTTTTAGTACTATTTTGCCTATTTCTGATCTGAAATTTCAGATTTTCCGGCGAGAAAATGGCGACAGATATGGAGGTGCAGCAGAAAGGGAAGGAGGCGGTGGCGGTGGTTAATGGGTGTTGCAAAAAAGGACCTGGTTATGCCTCTCCACTTGCAGCCATGGATGGTCCCAAAGAATCTTTAATTTATGTCACCTGCATATATACTGGTAAAGATTCCTCTTTTTTTTTTGGGTGTAAGATTCTTGAAATTGAGGCTTTTTTGTTTGTTTGTGTTGTTCGTGAAGTAAAAGTAGTTGAAAAATGAAATCTTTGTTTCTGATTTTGCTCATCAAGTTTGGTTTTTTTTTTCTGTCTGTTTTATGTTTGTGAAGTAGAACTAGTTGAAAAATGAAATTTTGTTCTCTGATTTTGCTCATCAAGTATGGTTTTTTTCTGTCTGTTTTATGTTTGTGAAGTAGAACTAGTAGAAGAATGAAATCTTTTTCACTAATTTTGCTCATCAAGTATGGTTTTTTCTTTGTTTTTCTTTCCTTTGGGGCTTTGGGGGTGAACTTTTCTATGGAAATTCATTGTAAAAATTCAGTCTTTAGAGGGCCAAAGGGGAATCTTGAGTGTATCAAGTGGTTTCCTGATTCCCTTTGGATTTGGGGTGGGGGTGGGGTGGGGGCTGACAGATAAGCTTTGGTATGGAAATTTGTTTGAAAAGTTTGATTGCCAAACGATTTGTGTTTTGTGGGCCAAAAGGAAATCTTGAGTGTTATTATGGGATTTTATAAAAATAATTAAGTGCTCTTCAAGCCCCATTAAATTGTAGTTTACATAAATCAGATAGACAAAAACAGAAGTGAGGGGGAAGTGTAGAACTGGCAAGTTTTTGTTTTATGGAATCTGAGGTTTTCAAGCTTTCAATAAAAAAATTTTGGCATCTTGTAAGTTTCATAATATTTTGTTTAAATATTTGACTGTGATCTTTGGCTGCGGATGTGTTGAAAAGTAATTCAGGTTTAGAAAGTTGATTTACTGAATAAAAATTACAAATAGCAAGTAATGTAGCTGCTAATTTTGGATCTACTTGGATGTATAGTTAATATGGTCTGAGGCAGATGGAGCCTATATACAATGGGCTCGACTGAAATTCATACTTTCAGTACAAAATATAGATGTGTATATGTGAAAAATTACAATCATTTCAATGAATATTACGTTATAAACCTATGATGTCAAAAACACAATGAGTTCAATGCTGAAATTCCAACTGGATGAACCCTGTCAAGTTTAAATCTTTGATCCACCTCTGAATATGGTTCATTTCTACAGGAATGGGAAGGGGCAAACCCGACTATCTGGCTACAGTAGATGTAGATCCTAATTCACCATCTTATTCAAAAGTGATCCACAGGCTGCCTATGCCTTATGAGGGTGATGAACTACATCATTCTGGATGGAATTCCTGCAGTTCTTGTTATGGAGATCCATCAGCTGCTCGACGATATCTCGTCCTGCCTTCACTAATGTAAGAATTATAGCTACTCCCCTATATTGTTCATGAGGGAAAAACACATCTTGATGACTATATGCAAGTATAGAACTTATATGATATTCAAGATTTTCGATAATTTAACTCTTGCAGATCAGGACGCATTTATGCAGTTGACACACAAAAGGATCCAAAGGCTCCCAGTTTGTATAAAGTTGTTCAGCCAGATGATGTCGTCAAGAAGACAGGATTAGCATTCCCGCACACTGCTCACTGCCTTGCTTCTGGTGAGATAATGTTGTCATGTCTCGGAGATAAAGATGGAAATGCTGAGGGGAATGGATTTCTTCTTCTCGATTCAGACTTCAACGTGAAAGGAAGGTACTGTATTGTTGTACTCTCTGGAGTCCCGAATTTCCCTCTGCTGGTTTTGTTTGTTTCAACTTGCCTTGGCCTCTCGTGGATGGTTATATTTTAAAACCAACTGAGCAGTTAAGAGCAAGAAAATTACAGAATCCCTGCATGTGATTGGATAAGTCCTCTATTGATTCCTTGTACCCCTTGTTTTGTTGTAGTTAATATTCTGGTACTAGTTGTTGTTTCTTTACTTCCGTTACACTGGGTATGCTGTTGTTGTTGTGATCAGGCAAGTCCAAGGATTGTTTGTTATTCTATCCTAAATTGGGTCCTCTTGACAGTTTATCAAGGAAAACTGAAATTATGTAGTTACAGTGAAACTAGACTATGCAAAGTGTCTAAGCCAAGGCAGATTTTGACTCCTTTCTTATATTTTAGATGGGAGAAACCAGGTCATGGTCCCCTCTTTGGCTATGACTTCTGGTACCAGCCTCGACACAACACCATGATCAGTTCCACCTGGGGAGCTCCATCTGCTTTCACCAAAGGTTTCAACCTGCAGGATGTTGCTGATGGGCATTATGGTCGACATTTGCATGTCTACACATGGCCTGGTGGTGAACTTAAACAGACATTGGATCTTGGGAACACTGGGCTCCTTCCTCTTGAGGTAATAAAACCCTTTACCACCTTTGTAACTTTGCACCATGGTTTATCCTGCTGAATACATAAATATATTCATTTTCCTTCCGGTATTATAGGTAAGGTTCTTGCATAATCCGTCTGAAGCAATTGGGTATGTGGGCTGTGCTTTGACCAGTAACATGGTGCGATTTTTCAAGAATCCAGATGACTCGTGGGGACATGAGGTTAGTAATCGTTTACTATTTAATGGACCTTTTAAGTAGTTGTTAGACGTATCGATCACTAAGTGGATTCCGGAACCAATGCAGGTAGCTATCTCAGTAAAACCAGTGAAAGTGCAGAACTGGATTCTTCCTGAAATGCCTGGTCTTATTACTGATTTTCTGATCTCTCTCGATGATCGTTTTCTATACCTGGCAAACTGGCTACATGGTGACATTCGACAGTACAATATTGAGGACCCTGCCAATCCTAAGTTAACTGGCCAAGTATTTGTTGGAGGAGTATTTCAAAAAGGAAACGCTGTACTCGCTGAGGCTGAAGATGGTTCCACATACCAAGTTGATGTCCCAGAAGTCCAGGTAATTAGAATTGAAAATGTCTCAATAATGTTTTGCTTTCAAGTTCAGGAATACATTTTTACTAAAACAAGCTATATAAGATCTGATCGAATTATAATTCGCCATTAAGCATGTAAATCATGTATGATCCGTCTACTTTTGGAGTCAAATCTGTGGTTTGAAATCCAAAATATTGTTGATATTGTTAACTTAAAGACAGTTTATGCCTACCCCTTTTTCCCGGAAGTTCAGAAACATGGACAAATCGATATATAAATGACCTTCTGTGTTACTTCCAGGGACATCGGTTGAGAGGAGGGCCTCAGATGATACAACTGAGTCTAGACGGAAAACGTTTGTATGTCACAAACTCATTGTTCAGTACATGGGACCGTCAATTCTACCCCGAAATGATAGAGAAAGGAGGTCACATGTTACAAATCGACGTTGACAGTGAGAAAGGTGGACTTGCTATTAACCCAAGATTTTTCGTTGATTTCGGAGCTGAACCTGATGGTCCATCTTTGGCTCATGAAATGAGGTATCCTGGTGGTGACTGCACTTCTGATATTTGGATATGAGTGTCTAAAATCTCATATAGAATAAAGTCTGGTGACTCTGGTCCCATTGTATTGCATTTGTTTATTGCAAATCTTTTCAAACACTCCCATGTACCTTAAAACTACACCATTTCAGTGTCTCCTTAGCTTTGTCTTGATTTCAGTACTCTGGTTATCCCTTCTTTATATTAGCTCTTTGTTAAATAATGTCTTTTTTTTATTTCTCGTGCAACTTTTTAGACCATGGTTTACTTTTTTTTTTTTTGAGCAAACTAAAAAACTTGTGAGAAAACGTTAGACTATGGTCAAATTTGTAAGTTTGCAAACGTAGATCGTAGTCTAGTGTTTCCTGCTTTTCAGAAGGATTAATTTTTTCAAAGGTTATATTACACAATTTTAAAATAGGAATAAGATCGCGGCCTTAAAAGGAGATTTTCATGTAAGTTAATCAACATTTTTATCATTTAAGTTTGCTTATTGAAAATTTTAATTTATCTCCGATTTAATTTAACGTATCCTTAATAAAACTTGTTATACTATTGAAAAGTTGCATGTAGTATTTTTGTCGCATGAAAAATGTAGCGTCGTAATGTGGACTATCTTAAAGTAGGAACCTAGATGTCTTAAAGTATAGTGAAGCTAACGTCTCAACATTAAAAATGGGACCACAATAAAATGTGAGAAGATCGCCAAAAATGATTTGAACATTGTTTTATGTTAGACCTATAGATATATTGTTCGATAGATGTGAAATTATGACTAGTGAATGTGTTAAAAAGGTGGATAAATAGTCCTAAAACTTATATGGAATGAAGTGAAGTAGTTTTAAAAAACTCGTAATTGCTTGATATTAATATAGATTTAGCTAAAGATCGGGTGGCAATGAGCGGATCGATTTTAAAGTCACTCCATTATTTAGTATTATCAAACAGCCAACAAGATTTTTTTTACATAATAGAGCTCGAATATAAAAGTTAAAAGTCGAGAAATCCTAACCATCCCGCCACAACTTAGGTGTTCAATAGCTTGAGAATTTTTGTTTCAACCACTGGTTATGAATGCAGCACTTTCATTTTCTTCACCAACTCCAACGATGCGCCAGATTCCATTTCCCTACGGAAGGCAGAAAATTACATGCTCACATTATCAAGATTGGTTTATACGACTGTTCCTTAAAGCTTTGCAACAATCTCATAGACATGTATGGGAAATGTGGCCTTCTTGATGATGCCTTACAACTGTTCGACGAAATGCCCCATAGAGATTTAGCTTCATGGGCCTCTGTTTTTACTGCACACAACGAAGCTAATCAACCCCAGAAAACTCTTCTCCTCTTTCCCAACATGTTTTTAGATGGTCTTTGGCCTGACCATTTCGTTTTTGCTAGTGTTGTTAAGGCTTGTGCTAATTCGGGAGCGTTGAGAGTTGGTAAACAAGTGCATTGCCAGTTCTTGAAATCGGTGTTTTCGGTTGATGATGTTGTTAAGTCTTCGTTAGTTGATATGTATGCGAAATGTGGATTACCGGATAATGCAAAATCGGTTTTTGACTCGATTTTGGTTAAGAATTTGATTTGTTCGAGTGCAATGATATCGGGGTATGCTCGTTGTGG
Source organism: Solanum habrochaites (assembly GCA_027704765.1). NCBI lineage: Eukaryota > Viridiplantae > Streptophyta > Magnoliopsida > Solanales > Solanaceae > Solanum > Solanum habrochaites. The sequence goes on from JAKWJA010002497.1 coordinate 76,701,273, forward strand.
GAGGAAGAATGAAGCTTTTGCGCTACTAGGGGAGTTGGGAGAAAAGAATTTGCAATGTTGGACTGCTTTGATATCTGGGTTCGTGCAAAACGGGAACTTGATTGATGCCGTTGATGTATTTCTTGAAGTAAGAAGAGAAGGGGTTGATATGAGGGACCCGTTTATTCTTTCGAGTATAGTAGGAGCTTGTGCTAGCTTAGCTGCACTGCAACTCGGGAAACAGATTCATCGATTAGTTTTAGGGCTCGGTTATGAATGTAGTTTGTTTGTTAGCAATGCCCTTGTGGATATGTATGCAAAATGTAGTGATATTGTGGAAGCTAAGAAGATATTTGATAGCATGTTGACAAGAGATGTTGTATCTTGGACCTCAATTATTGTCGGGATGGCGCAGCATGGACAAGCTATTGAAGCTTTGTCGTTATATGATGATATGATCTTGGCTGGCCTTAAGCCAAATGAAGTAACTTTTGTTGGACTAATCTATGCTTGTAGTCATGTTGGATTAGTAAACAAAGGTAAGAGTCTTTTTAAATCCATGATTGACGATTATAAGTTTAGTCCTTCTCTGCAGCATTACACGTGCTTGTTAGATCTGTATAGTCGTTCAGGTCACCTTGAGGATGCTGAGAACCTTGTTGACACGATGCCGTTTCAGCCTGATGAAGCTGTTTGGGCTGCTTTATTAAGTGCTTGTAAGCAACATGGAAACACTGAAATGGGAGTCAGGGTCGCTAATCGCTTACTAATTCTCGGACCAAAAGATCCTTCAACTTGTATACTGCTGTCAAATACATATGCTGGTGCAGCTCTGTGGGACAATGTCTCTAAGTTGAGGAAGCAGCTGGCAAATTTGGAAGTTAGAAAAGAACCTGGCTACAGTTCTATTGATTCGGGAAAAGAAACTACGACGTTCTATGCAGGAGAAGCATTGTATCCAATGAAGGACGCGGTATTTGCTCTCCTTAAGGAGTTTGATTCTGAGATGAGGAAGAGAGGTTATATTCCCGACACCACGTTCGTTTTGCATGATATGGAACAGCAAGAGAAAGAAAGACAGCTCTTTTGGCATAGTGAGAGATTGGCTGTGGCTTATGGAATTCTGAGAACTGTTCCTGGATCAGTAATAAGGGTGGTGAAAAACCTTCGAATTTGTGGCGATTGTCACACTGTTATAAAGTTTATATCAAGCATTACAAACCGAAAAATTGTCATTAGAGATGCAAATAGATTCCATCACTTCAATGAGGGGGCATGTTCATGTAATGATTTCTGGTGATGGTATCTTCAGCTGTTAGGTGTCTATCGCCCTCGAAAGTTTCAAGCTACACTCTATTGACATCGATCCTTGGAAACAGAGGCGGAGCCAAAAGTTGAAACTTGTCACATCTAGATAAGAGTGTTGAAGATTGAATCTGATTTTCTCAGGAAACAAAATGCTACAGGCTTATTTCATAACGCGCCTTCCTTTACAACTTTATGTCCTCATAAATATATGTTAAGTTCTATCAAATCTAATCAATTCCAATCACTATATTATCAGTGCAATCTCAGGTTTGTTGAAGGAAATATAATCTGAAAAACCAACTCGCGGGTAGCTGTTCAGATCTTGCATTTTTCATAGCTAAAAGATGAGGAATCATTTGTATAAGTTGTCAATTTGCTCTTTGTAAAGAGCTGCAACTCTGTCTCTCTTGACTTTCATAGTTGGTGTTAGCAAGCCACTATCAATCTGCAGTAAATGAAAAGGTCTAAGATACAGAAATCAACTGACGTTAAACTCGAATCAAATATGGGTAAAGAGGTATCGCGATAAATGGTACCGTGAAAGGTTGATCAACAACAAGGATAGGTCCAACTTGAAACGAGCAACCCGAAGTCCTGCATTTGTTAAATAAGAGGGGAGATGATTTTTATTCTAACAGAATTGAAAACGACATATCAGAAAATACGAGTGAAGTGGTCAATGTAGAAGGTGCAAGCAAGTCCTTACCATTTTCGCAACTCTTCGTGTAATAGGCCAAGTGTTTTATCTTTGCTAACTTCAGTGGTTTCAGAATCAACAATAGCTGATCTTTTAGCTGCTAACAGAACCTCTTCCTTGTTTGGTACAATTATAGCTCCAAGACGCCGTTGATCCTACATGTTATTGATGTCAAACTTATGGAACGTGAGAGAACATGTTAATAATAACATCTCACCTGGCCAATGATAAGAATCTGCTGGATCAGACTGCTTCCCATAGCAGCTTCTTCAATCTCCGATGGTTCAACGTTCTCACCTAGTTTTTCCACACAAGGTAAATACATGTAATAAAGTTCAAAGCTGTGGATTGCAAAATTACTCATAAGATGAAACCCGTCTCTATGCAGTTTACCAAATAGAACGTCATCTTCGATAACAATCCACACAATCAAGGCTCTAATTCCATAACACATTACTGACAGAACACCAGAACAACGACAAACTTAATGTTACTAGAGTAGTCCAAGAGCAGACACACTAGAAGTAATTATAGCTTACCAGTTGAAAGGACTATGGTATCCTTTGCACGGCCTTCAAGGACTATTGCACCCCCACAATTACGACTTCTCCCTATAGAGAGATCAGGCACAATCCACCCAAGATCACCAGTGTTCAGCCATCCGTTCTCATCAATAGCTTGTTTTGTTGCCACCGGATTCTAAAGAAAATTTACGAGATATTGATGGTTAATTAACACATATAGCTCAAAATGACTGCCAATGAAGGCAAAACATACTTTTGATGTCTTTTATTATGACCAACACGTAAAATAGCAACTCTTTTCCAATAAAATGAAGCAGTGTCACAATAAAATAAAATGTAAAGAAAAGTAATGATGCCTCGTCATAGATGTCCGAGGGAAGACAACAACATCATACCCAATGTAATCCCACAAGTGGGGTTTGGGGAGGTAGGATGTACGCAAACCTTACCCCTACCTTTGTGGGGTAGAGAGGTTGTTTCTGATAGACCCTCGGCGTCCAAGGGAAGACAAGAATATATAATTTCGGATCAAGCTATTGCATTGCACTAACGGGTCTAACTAAGAGGAACTACAGAACTCATTAAACAAAAAAAATATGCACTAACCTTATAATAGCCTTTCATTATAAGTGGCCCTCTAGCTTTGACTGTGCCTTTTGAGCCGGGAGGAAGGACTTCATCTGTTTCAGAATTTACGACTTTTACCTCTACATGCCGAATGGGACGACCAATTGAGCCAAGCACCTTCAGAGATCAACAAGGACTATGTTATATGATACCGCATTCTGAAGTATGCACAGCTAAAGCAAAGTAACGATAGAAACTAGCCTACGAATATGAAAAATACAAATAGCATTTTTGTGTGGTTAGAAGCAACAAATGTGCCATTATGAAACAATTTGACATGATGGTTGTGGTATTATGACATCTTCAATGGATACAACTCAATGGTATTGATCTGCACCTATTTCATATAAGGCATCCCTATAAGAAACATCATTATCAAACAAGTAGAATTCTTTCGGTTCCATATCTATAAGATACAATACTCACGTTACATGTAAGACTCCGAGCAGCAATCACAGGAGCTGACTCTGTCAAGCCATATCCATTCTGAATTTTTATGTCAATTGCCTACGAATTACAAAAATGCATATAAGGAAGGATCACCAATCAAATCGTCTACTTACAATAAGACTATAGGAACTACTAACCTCGAAGAATTTGTCTACATGGGAAGAAAGACTACCACCCCCGCTTATGCCAGCCTGTAGAATGTAAGGGAAGGTAATCAATTAGTGTCTTCACAATCCAGCGGACCTAAGTCACGTTTGCCTCGCAGAATATAAGTTCAACAAACAGTAGCATGGTGTTTACGGAAAAGAATAGAATGTCGTTGTTAACAATGTCTGAAAAGATTTAAGCTTACAAGCATGCATGTGGGCAAACAACAGCATGAGTACATGTAAGCTGCTACTGCAACCTTTTCAAAATATTTCCGCTCACATTGGCGTGAGAAAAACATTCACCTCTCTCTTCAAATTTCTTATTTTACTTTCTTCTATTTAAAAACTTACTTTTTTTTCTTTCGGGGATAGGTAGTGTACCAAAATGTCACAAGTTTAACAATGACACATACAACCTCAAAAGAGTTGCCTAAATCAGTCAACTGACGAGTGTCACACACAATTATAAGGCCTACAACACAGGCATTTGTTTTGCTAGTTCAATAAGTCCTAAACTTCAAAGATGCACAGGTAAGGAACATCACAAGTCACTAGCAGTTGCATATCAAACCTTTGAAATACCAATGCCTGAGTGTATTTTACTGTAAACAATTTTCTTGGCCAGCATATGTAACGGCAATAGTATAGCAGCAATAGTTCGAGCCCATAACCAGTCAAGCAATGATACAATATATGAAGGTTGCTTCGTGTCCTTGGTTAAACATTTCCCCTGCATCACAGGTCATGATGGAAAAGAGTAAATCATGATTAAATCAATGTGCTCAATTGGGCAATAGATTATAATTATAACCAGAAGTACATCAAAAATCATTCCTCGAAACAAATTGAATAACTTACTTTCGTAGTAAGAGATCATAGTTAACTGCAAACATAAACAAACGTGCAACTAGTGCAACAGAATCCCTAATGAAAATAATAACACAACCAAAAAAAAATGATGGAAAATGAAATATGCAAGAAAAGATACAGTGCAAGCTATCAATCCAATTTCTACACCCATTACATGTGCAGATCATAGCATCTAAAGTTCAAGAGTTCAATCCTCGGCATCCATTTTAACAGGTAACAGTTTAAAAGTCCTACTATACGTGTGAGGCAAAAATGCAGTTGGAGAAGAACAGTATTATATGTAATCTTCCTTAACTAAGTGGTACAGCCTGAGTCAATTGTTGAGAGGTTGAGGGATTGACATAAATTTAGATAGTCATGATCAGATATCTGTTTATAATTGCTAATCACCCAATGACAATGCTCATACACTCAATATGCTTCAGTATTCAAGTTATATATTTTGATTCCAAATATTGCACCGTAATTATACAATCTGAAGAGTAACTATTACTTCAAAATAAAAAATGTAAGAGTCCATGCCCACATACATCTAAGAACTCATTTTGTGAAAAAGATGATAAGAATTTTGAAGCAGTGTTCTAAAAATAGATACTAACACAACTATTATAAAGTTCGAGTATTCCTGAACAAAACTGTGCTTATTCACTATAATGATGGTGCATATAAGCTGAAAACTTAGTACAATAATATAAGGGATTAACCTCGTAAATCCTTTTCGCCTCCATGTAAGCCATACTGATCCTTAAAAATAATTGGGCAATGAGTTTACGAGCAGCAGAGTTTGAATTGATCTGCTTTATGATTCCACTGTAAAGTTCATAATCAATTATTATCTAATAATATAGAATAACCAAAAAAGGGTATCACAAGAAATGTTACTAAGCACAAATTTTTCTAACAATTTAAGCGCAAGAAAATCAAAGTTATGAGAAGCTACGGATTATACCTGTATAACGTCTCATACACTAGAGGAACACTTATCAGGTAATGTGGCTGATAACGCCGCAAATCTTCCTACAACAGTAAGAAGGTTGCTGAGGCAGTGGTAATAACGATTAATAATCGAAGTACAAATATATTTTAAGGAGGGAAAATACTGGGGCAGAGATCAGATCAATGGTTTAGACTCTTTCAGAACATGAGGGCAAAAAAGGGGCACAAATTGACTAAATAAGAGACCCATACAAAATGCACACACCTTCAAATTCTTTACGGTTGTGTACACTTGCTCCGTTCCACGTGTGAATATGAAATACTCGCAAGCACGTTCATATGCATGCCAAGGCGGAAGCATGCTTAAAAATCTGTCCCCAGGTACAGCAGGCACAATCTCCCACAAATTCAAAATCTAACAAAGAGAACAAAGGGGGTCAACAACTTTACTTAATCAAAAACTAGCAGTACAACATACTTATTGACACCACAGATACCTTTGGAAGTTACAATAATACTAAACGATGGAAAACTGGCCAACCAGAAGATCAATAAGAAAATACCAGTAACAGCAGAAACATTATTTTCTATGTAGAATGATAATATTACTGTTTTTTTCGTTTTATTATTCACTCTGCTTTTGTGATTATTATTTCCGACTGTACAATAATTCTTTCTGGTGACGTTTTAGTGACATTGTAACTCTATTATGTGACATTCTGCCGGTACCACGCCTCTTTACAGTGATCGCTCTGGTAGAACCACGACTCTTTTTACTCTCGTGAAAATTGTTTTGATTACTCGAAGTTGTCAATTTAAGCAACACTAATGATGTCCTAAAGATTTATGCAATTTTACCTCTTCATGATTACGAAGTAAAGATCCATTTATATGCCACAAGAAGCACCTCATTTTCCCTACATAATTACCATCAACTTAAAAGAGAAAAGAATTTCACATTTTTTCTTTTGGTGACTTTTCATTGTTCTAGCAACATTAAGACAATAAGCTCAGTACTCAAGTATTAGTTTAGTGTGTCATGTATCTGAAATAAGTAAACTCATGATGTTTCACCAACTTGAGTTTGAGAACTTCTGGAAATATAGAAAATTGTAACATATTTGGTGTTCTTCGACCATAATGTCATAGCTAAGAATTCAAAAATTAGGGTTCTTTCTTTAAAAAACTATATAAGGAGCCAGCTTAGTAGTTAACCTACAATTCAGCAAGAGTTATTTTCTCATTTCTTCCTCTCTCACAATACTTTTCACTTCTCAACCTACCTTTTTCTCATTGACGTCTTTCCCCAAGGGTATTTTATACGTTTTTCTCAGAAAAAATCACAAGAGTACATAATCTATTAAAGCACTAATTTTAAGATGAGATAGTGCGCAAGTTTAAAGAGAGATCAGTTCATCAGTCCTTTTTCCCAAATTTGAACCTCAAGTTAATACTTAGCTTCTTTTCATATAACGACGACTAGAACAACAGGATAAAGGTAATAAGACACAGATGATCCTGCAAAAGTGAAATCAACAAAAGAATTCTAAAAGCACTAGAGTAAATGTACAAGTGCAAACCTGGTGAAGCAAATTTTTATGCGTAAGCATGACACCTTTTGGATTACCGGTGGTTCCGCTAGTATAAACAAGTGTAGCCACATCATCAGAGTTGATTGCTTCATATGAATATCGTTTTCCTAAAACAAATTTGTTAGCTACTGATATTCTCCCAATAGGAATGTGGAACTACATTATTGGAAAGTGCAACTTCAGAATCGAAGACAAAATAAAAAGGTTACCAAACTGAATATTGCGTTGAGCATATGACTTATAAACACATAACTGCTCAAAACATATAGGAACGCTAACTAGATAGGGTGCTCAAATGTTATGGTAGTTGTAACAGAAATAGAAAGAAAAGTTAAAAGGGAAGTAGAACAATCACATCGGGACAGATCACTCGACCAAAAGCTAGCCCCTATTAAAAATTGGGATAAGGTACACTAGCCTATAAATTTCCGTTTGTTGTTTTATTTCACTGGGCACAGAATCAAAACTCTAGAAGTAAAGTTCAGGATGACCTTTGCATAAACCGAAAAAGAAGCATAAAAGCCAAATCGTGATGATAGAATTAGCATGAGGTTCAGGATATTGATTGACATGCTGAAGACTCGAAATTGAATCTACTAAGTAATAATTATTGTGTATACACCAGGCAGGAGTTATCTTTTATCGTTAGTATCTCATAGAGCTCACAGACATAACATATACTGGGAAAGAGTCGGGAAGATGAACTTGCAACTTGAAGTAGAAAACCTTTTAGCACAATTCTGTTCTAATAAGATGATAAAGAAAAGCAGAACGACAAAAACGAGCAAAAGTACTAGATTTATTCCATTGCAGGATAAAAAATCAAGGAAATTTTTTTGTGTGAAGAAAAAAAATCATCGATATATCATCTTAGGAAAACAATAATTAGTTTTAAGCAAGAAATAATTTTTTAAACTTTAATGTAATTTATATTATGTCTCTTACAGTAAATGTCTTACTGGCATCTTCAGAATCAAGTAGATCCACACGACTCTTGTGACCCAATTCTATAATCTCCTTATAAGTATATATAGGATATCCCTGTCTGGCTTCTGTTACAAGGCTAGACTTCTCTCCCCAAAGTATAATAACAAATCGTACAGCTGCATGGGAGCCAAAGGTGTCTGCAATCCGGTTGTACATCTCAGGATTGTCAATAGCAAGAGCGACACTGGCAAGGCAATGATTAAAATGATAATGATAATAATCTTATCACAGTCAAAATGCATGCAGAAGAAAATTGTTTTTGTTTTTGGGTTTAAGATGGATATTGTGGAGAACATCCGACAATACCTTCTTTTTATCTTTGGAGAAAAACATTTTACTATTAAAAACACTGGAAAATGAAAGATGAGAAAAAGAAACCTGAAATTAAAGAATAAAAAGAGAAAGCAAAATGCAGTAACAAATACAAGTTCTTTAAACTTGTTGCTGGTGCACACAGCAGAGATAATTACTTCGTCGCTGCTGGTGCAAGAAATAAACAACGAGAAACACATGATCCTACACTGTGTGCACAAGTTGCTTGCAAAAGTTTATGAATAGAAGTCAACCACATAAACTAGGTAATCTTCTAATCAGATAGAACAAATCTAGCCAACATAATCGATCATGGAGGCATCTTGAAGGCCATCAAGATGTCCATTTTATTTGTTTAGTTCATCAGCTTCAAAAATGTAACCAGTATCAACTACATGTCACTACACCGAACAAAATTTTCTTAAAATAATAAACAAATATAGTGAAACTCGGATATGAGCAGCAGACAAATGTCCAAACGATTTTATTTCTATGATACAACAAACTTTTAGGGAGATAGTGTGCTTCTGAAAGTAGAGTTGTTATTCTAGAAACAAAAAAGGTTACTTATACATGTAAAGGCAAAGACATAAGACCTATCATGCTGTCAAACGAGGATATAATACCCATTTACCAATCTGTCAAGAGGTCTTTCATTTTGTATTGCAGTCAATAACAGTATCAACATGTTTAAAAATGAGAGGCAGGGAAAAAACTAATCAGGAAAAACAAACGAGAAGAAAGACAGGTAGAACAAGTAACATGCTCACTGACAGGTTAATAAGAACAACCAACGAATACCTGCACTAACCTTTCAGAGTGGCTGTATAACTGCAATAGCTCTTGATCTGATGACCTTGAACCCCTTACAACATTAATAGCCCCGCTTGCCATCATACCTAAAAGAATATGACACTTTACAGCAGAGCTTCCAAATAGATTGAACATAATCGAGGATTCAGGTAAAAGACTAGTAGTAAACAGTTTCGGTTCTTGTCTCTCCTGCTGGTAGTAGTAGTATTATTCTCGGTATCTTAAGTACTTCAGTATTTCTGTATTACTCATTCTTAGGTTTCTAATGCTACTTGTTGTTTCTAATGCCTCTAATTTCCAAAATTCTGTAATTCCGACGACGGGAGCAGGAAACGGAAGAGAAAAAGGTAATGTATAAAAAATAAAGCAAAAGATTCACCATTTCTAGAATTTATGGATGGTGTCAATTGATTTACCTTGATCTGCAACAAGCCATCGACATGAATTGTCAGCAAAGAGTGCAATCTTTTCATGTGGCTTTAGCCCAATAACTCTCAAGCCTTCGGAGAAATCCACAATTTCCTGATCAAGCTGCAATTTTTGGCAATGAATTTAAAGAAAATACAGAGAATAGGAGAGCTGATAACATAGTTGAACATACTTATTTTCCCAATTATCTAGTTGCCTCTTGCAAAAACATGGATAAAGTAGTAAATATAAAAGCCAGGCATCCAATTACACCCAAAACAGATTTTTAACTACGAATACCACAATTTTACCACAGATTTTTACTAGAAACATTAACATTAGATTAAATTAAAAGGAAAATTGCAATGTGAAATTTCTGTTCCCTCACAGATTTTCAACTCTTTAGATCACCTCTAGAAGCATTCATGATACTGTTCATAGACATCATATTCAGAGATATTAAGTTAAAAATAAGAAATCAAATTCTGCCACTCATTTTTCGGAACAAAAGAACACAGTATATACGACAAATTTACCCGAAAGAAAAGGAAGACTGACTAACTAATGTTGAAGCAAATCCCTAAAGTCAAAGGCAAGGCCATACACCATTTGTTTTGTCACATGTAAGAGCAATCAAATAATCGAGCAAAAGACTAGTAACTCTAAACCAGCAATGACTGATAAATACTAGAAAAGAAGATCGTAACTACGGACTCATGTTGATAAAATTTGTTCCTAGCAGGTACTTACAAATGAAAAAAAGGGAAGCTCATGCATATCAATAACAAGATGGATAGTCTCATGCAGTCACCAACAGTGATCCACTACACAAACTTGTGAAAGCAACTACCATTCTAGAGAAAAGGCTCTTAAATAATAGAAGTCATGGTTGACCTGTTTATAAGTCATGGTTGTAGGAGGATCATGATATGGGTCCACGACTGCTACACGATCACCAAATTTCTCTGCTGAAGTCCGCCAAATGTCGGGAACGGTTCTCCACTCTGTCAAGGGCAACCCACCATTACCTGACAGCAATTCACTTTCCAGAAAAGGCGAGCACTTCCTGATATCCACTTCTGCAGTCTGGAACAATGATTTGATGAATCCCATAAATAGATACATAATCGAAGCAGTGTTATCAAAAGAGAAAGCGCAAAAGTAATTCTAAGGTCCTTTGGGGCTTTAAGTGAAAGCGCAAATAAAGTACTGAAAAGGTGTAAATGGAGCAAAACTACAAATATGTATGTGTGAAACTGTGAATAGATAGAAACCATAGATGCTTGATGGAAAAGAATATATATCTCTTGTAAAGTTCAAATATCTTCAAAATCATCGTTTGTAGGTTCAATAGTGTAAACAAAAGAGATGATATCCTGGACATAATTGAATCCTTATATCTGTAAAAGGAATCGGTCCAGCACTTTGACAGATAATAGTCAGACCTGCTAGGTGCTGCTCTAACTATCAATGAAATTAATGTACTTACATCAAAATATTATTGCAAGAACGATACATGAAATGCATCAGACACAAAACTGTAAGTTGGAGGCTAACTAAACTTAGTTGGCATTAACAAAATTTCATTAAAAACACGAAATAGGGTACTGAAATATCCATTCAAGAAATCTCCACTCCAAATGCACTTAATGCTGCTTATACTTCCTAAGCTTAAGTCAATTACAGCAATAATACTTTCAAAGCTGGACTCAGTTATAACAAATAGGAACAACACTGCACCATTAATATACAACAGTGATAACTGCTCCCTCTGATGTGAGACGCTTACGTCCCAAAAAATGACACGTTTCTATACAAAGAAATTACTCCCTCTATCCCAATTTAAGTATCTTACTTTCCTTTTCGATTTGTCCCAAAAAGAGTGTCAGTTCCTATACTTAGTATTTTCGGTTCCAATATATAGTGCATATATCAGGGACTGCACACATCTCATTTCTTAAACTGCATGCCAACTCATTGGGACGGAGGGATTAATTAACTTTAAACTTCAAATTTTACCCTTAATGACATAATTTGCCGCCAGACAGATGTCTATGACGTGTCTTGACCACATGTTTAAAAAAAGATCCATCTTTCTTAAACTAAGTGCCTAATAAAAGATCATCACATAACATGGGCACAGATGGAGTCTAATTTACAATACAACTAAAATATATTACTCCAACAAAACACAGCAAGAGCAGTATTACACCAAAAGAAGCAAAGGGTATTCAAGAATCACCTTAGACTCTCTTCATTTCTTAAACTGCTTGCCAACTCATTGGGACAGAGGGAGTAATTAACTTTAAACTTCAAATTTTACCCATAATAACATAATTTGCTGTCGGATAAATATCTATACCATGTTTTAAACCATAAATTTCAAAAAAAAATACAATCTTTCTTAAATTACGTGTCAAATAAAAAAACATTCACAAACTACGTGTCAAATAAAAAAACATTCACATGACATGAGCACTGATTGAGTATAATTCACAATTAAAAACTAAAACATTTTACTCCAACAAAACACAGCAACGGCATTAAACCAAAAGAAGCAAAGGGTATTCAAAAATCACCTTAGACTGACAGTGAACTCGACCAAGTTTTCGACTTTTCGAAACAAGAATTGTTACCAATTGCTGCTGAGACCAAAACTGGCTAACCCCATGTCTTCCCCTACATGGGGTAGCAAAAAGATTGGATTTTGAACTCATAGTAGTAGTAATCATCACTGCTAATCTAAAATTTTCTTTGAAAAAGATAAATCTTTAAGAGTATAAATGATGAGAAGAAAGAGTCAACAAGTAGAAATTAGGTAAGAAAAAGAGCAGCATTGAGATATACGGAGAAAAAGAATCTATTGGCCGAATTAACTGCTGAAGGACATTTAAAGAATTTTAATTTACAAGTGTTGACAAAAAAACTCCATAAAAGTTGAAGGATTGAGACATTTTTAAGAATTTTATTTACGAGCTAATCATCAAAAATATATTTAAACTATTTGATGTTTGAGTCGGTGATATTTCACATAGAAAAAGTGAACAACTAATAAAGTATACCTAACTAGACGAATATTCCGATTATATTTACTAATTTTCTCTATAGCTTGAAATAATTACATATTATCTCACTAATTAATAATTTTATATTAAATTTCAAGTCAAATATGTTAAAATATGAAAATAGGCAAGCGAGATTCCTATATACATACGAATCACATTAGATACATATATTAAGACATCAAATACAAGAAAAGTGGCGATAGTCAGATACAAATGAATACATTTAGATACATTGTATCTAAAACATATTTGAATGTGTCGGATTCTTATATTCAAAATCTAAAATTTAATAAGATATATAATATTACAAACTAATATGAATCTAAATAATTAACTTCTAAAAGCTAAGCAAATATAATTTTATAAATACGATAATTAATAACTATAATTCAAATAATAAAATTTTCGTCTAATAATTTAGATATGGAACTCGTAAAAAAAGGGAACTTTATCAGTGGTGACAAAGAGTGTGTGTTGTGTTTAATACTAGCACTACTTTATTAGTGTGTTAGCTGACAAGTGACACCAACAACCAACCTATACACACTTTTTTGGTTAAAAATTAAAAAGAACATGTTCCTACCTGTCCCATTTATGTTAGCATAATAAATGAAATTTGGGCAGTCAACTAAGTTTTAATTATAATTTCCATCATTTTATTCGATAATGTTTATTATAGTATTTAAGAATTTTTTTTTAAAATGATTTAAAACATTTTTAGATATTTTTATGATGATAAATCATCTAATTAAGCGTAAAAGAAGAATTTAAAACTAAATTATAATACAATGATAGTATTATTTTTAATACAGACTAAAAAAAATATTGTCATGTAACAAGAGATAAAAATAATATAATTTTTTTTTATGTATCTTTTAAATATTAAAGGTTGTTAATTATTGTAGTTTCTACCTACGTAGCTTGACGCAATAATTTTTGTTGTTTGCTATTATATTGATGCATAAGTTATATACAAATTATTTATTCAATGATTACATTATATATGATTTAAATTACTATCAAATATGACTATTAGAGCAATAGTTTGTATTTAATCAAAGCTATAAGGTAATACCTACTCTTTATCTTTAAAAAAAAAATACTTATTTTAAAAAATACTAAAATTTTCATAAGCTTTTGCCAAACATTATAAGTATCCAATGCTAGAAGAATATATCTTAATAGAAATGTGTGCCAAATTTTGTACATATTCCTACTGCCAATAGAGGATAGAGTGAATGTTTGTCATTTGTTTAGAATTATTTAATAGAAAAATAGGGGCATGCATGTGGTGGGTGTATTTTTTAAAAAATTATAAATTAATATTTAATTATGGAAATTTCAAATTCAACATTAAAGCAAATTCAAAATTTTGAAACTCAATTTTATCTTCCATCTCCAAGTTAGAAAAGTTCTTCAAACATGAGAAAAATATTGTTTGGCATATATGGAAGTTTAGAAATTTTTAGAGTTTTAATAGTGAAGTAACCGATCATTCGGATATATATAGTAATAAAAGCATTATGTCAATATAATAAATGTCTTAAACTTGCAAGTTCTTCGTATGATAATTTTTAATAGAATTATGAAAATCAACTAAGAATACCCAAAGAGGAAATCTATTTATTTATTGATGTAGAGTTACAAGTTGAATCGAAGTAGGCAAGCATGATTTGGTTGATATGAATAACAAAAAAATGTAAAGGCTACTTGAAGATGGATGATTGGAGGTAATTTGTAAAGATATTTGAAGAGAAAATTTATTTAATAAATGACATATTTAAGAGTGTATATTACTAGGGAAAATTACGCGGTTAAGCAAATTTATACTATTTAATTACTCATCATAGCTATAGTTTGCTATAATTACCATTCGCGACTACCATTATACATAAATTACGTGGGCTGATTTTGAGTTTGTATAATTAGTCACGTTTGTATATGTATAATTCGCCAGAATATACAAATACATATGTATAATATACAATTATTTAACTTATATACATATACAACTCACCTCACTCCCACTCTCTGCCCTCTCTCGTTCGCCTCTCTCCTACCTCTCCCAATATCGCTCGCCTCTCCTCCCTCTCCCAATCTCGCTTGTCATATATACAAATGCATATGTATAATATATAATTATATATATATATATATATATATAATATATATATATATATATATAATATATATATATATAATTCACCTCTCTCCCACTCTCTGTCATCTCTCAATCGTCTCTCTCTTCCCTATATCAATATTGATCGCCTCTCTCCTCCCTCTTCCTGTCACGCTTACCTCTCTCCTCCCTTTCTCAATCTCACTTGTTATATATACAAATACATGTGTATAATATACAATTATCTAACCGATATACACATACAATTCACCTTTCTCCCATTCTTTGCGCCCCCTCTCTCTCTCTCTCCTCTCTCCCATCCTCACTCGCCTCTCTCCTCCATATAACATGTAGCTATGAATTGTAGAGTAATTAAGCTATTTTTCAGTGGCTATATGTGAAAGTTTCTATTGGGCTTTGTCCCAGTAAATCCAAAACAATATGTGCTTTCCCCTTTTTACCAATCTGGGGGTAAAGGATTGCACATATAGCCAATTTTAGGACATCATTTAAGATAGAACCGAAGTTCTTAAATCCTTACAAGTTTAGCCACTTTAAAATAATTTCAAACACACAAATCTAATTTTTTTTAAAACTTCAATCGTATGCATCTAAAGTTTAGTTTGTCAGAGACTAACTTCATAATATTTGAAAGCAAACAAACTTCCGATATAAACAAACTCAAGTTTGGGTTATTAGAAATTACCTTGTATTGACTTAAGAAATTGTAAAAAAAAAAAAAAATCCTAATATTTGGTTACATTGTATTGATTAAAAAAGATAAATAATTAATTTAAATTAATAAAACTTTTAATTTTTAATCATACAAGAAACAGAACTAACATGATTAATCTAACATGCTAAATAAAGAAATAATTCTTTTATAGTTTATCCCCAACATATTTACGTGTCGTTTTTGCCGTCCAATAAATTCTTAAATATGTAGTTTAATCACCCATCATTAAATTAAAAAGAAAAACAACAATATATGATGGTATGGCTTAAATATATTTGAATCAACTTCATTCTTAACGCATTATGATGAGACAAACAAGTGTTTTTTTTAACTTCTAATTAAAAATAAATTAACGATAAATCTATCTTTTTTTTTATTTTAATAAACGTTATTATATCTGAATTAATCTAAAGAGTATATCGATATTAAAAAAAAAAAAACACATCCGTGATTGACTTTCTCTTGGCCCTTGAATCATGGCACTTGTCTATTATAATTACTAATTTATGGCCATTATTAATTAGCAGAGACAAAGATATTAACATCTGCATTAGTATAATGATTAGTGGTTGCCAACAAATTCAAGATTAAACATCTATTTTGACCTTTGTACTAATCCTCTACGTGTCATGTCATGATTATGACATTTTATGCAAATATAAATAAATAAATTTTAGATGAATTATAGGGTGCCATCTGGTACAAATGAAGTCATTTTGGGAAAAATTATGACATTTTCTTTAGGTGTTTGGTTACCTAAAATTGATAAAATCATTTCCTAAAATGAATTACTATTTGATACGCATAAATTACGGAAGTCATTTTTCATAGAACTATATCTTCGATTTGTTATTTCATATTATTAGCTTTGATTATCATTTAGATTTTTTGAAAAATACTCTGAGAATTTAGTTTTACGTTTATTGAAAAATATGTTTTTACTTATCTATCAAAGACTCTAGAATTTATTTAGGAGAAAGCATTTTATATGAAAAATTACTTTTATTGTATCAATACACTCCGTAATGTGTATTATTATTTTTCTTTTCTTTAAAAGAGCTATTGTGTCTTATTAATCTTTAAAATTAATTGTGATTACAAAAAAAAAAACTACTACAAATTAACACCATGGCATTTCAAGAAATGTTTCTTTTTTTTATACTTAAGTTGGTTTTAAACTTTAAACATTATCAATTTCTATTAAAACCAACCTACTATGATTTGGCATATGGTCCCACTACATGTGCACCACAACTTGACATTAAAAAAAGTTTATAGCAAACAAATAAAATATTATACTTACTTATATTCTTTTTCATTCCCATGTGAAATATGACTTCACACTTGTAAAACTTCTTCAATTATAATATTTGTTTTTTCTTCAAAAAAACAGAATAAAAAAAACCAATCAAGAAAAACAGCAAAAACATAGGCTACTGACAGCATAGATCCAGCAAAAATTTGTTTCAACATGACAAATCTTTGTGGCTCTGAAAAATCATCTATTTAGAAACTCCACAGGTTCTCTTACAGCCTGACAATATAGACTATAACTTTTCAAAAATATCGAAAGGTGTGTGTCGAATTTTTCAAAAAATAGTATATTTTTAAAGGATCTGACATGACAATATTAAGAGTGTAGAACAAATAAAATCTTGGAGAAGTACTACACAAAGTAAGAATATTCAACTTCATGTTTGGAGGGGGGAACTCAAAAATTTATTTACATTACCAATGTAATATGAAAGAATTTGTTACAATTTTCTTCTGTCTTCAAAGAGGCAAAAGAAAAATGTGACATTCACACCTGACTTTATAACTGTTTATCACACAGCTTACATCAAGACTATATTTTAACTTAAATATGTAATCACATAAAAAGTAAATGACATTGACCAAGAAGAAACCAATGAATCAATGAATATTGGCATACTCTATGTTGATCCATAAAGGATTAAAATCGCGCGAGGCGTGGCGTGGCATGGCATGGCTTGAACTGTTGTCAATTTTTTTGCATATCATCTGCAATCTGTTGAACTGAAAGTATCTGCGAATCCGGAAGGTTTTGAGGGTATGCTCGACTGTGAATGACTGATCGAGAAGTCATCGAACATTCTTGAAGTTCCTTCATCAGCTTGCCACCTTTGAAGGGCTTGAGGAAGGCTCATGTCAAGGTCAATAATACCATAGCCGTCATCATCTTCACTTGTTGTAGGCTTCCACTGCTCTACAAGCGGACCAAGGACGTTAACAGCATGTCCCATATCAGGCCGCTGAAAAGGTTCCCGAGCAGTGCAATGGCCAGCTAACTCGGCAACCTTGGAAATGCTCTCATATGTTTCATCATCAGGATCAAGTGTCGAGTCAATAGCCTTTCGGAGGTTTTCTTTGTTGATAAGGACTCTACGGAACCATGTAACCAAATGAGACCTCTCATCTGGCATTGTTTCATCTAAAGCTTTTCTACCAGTAATGATCTCCATCAAAACAACGCCAAAGGCGTAAACGTCTACTTTGGTTGTGACTCGTCCAGTAGCTGTAACAAAGAGGAGATGTAATAGGATAATTCAGATGCTGATCCACACGAAATGGAAACTTATCTTTTATAATAGTAGCATATAGTTCATGAGTTCGATAAAAATGACAAAGCAGCATTTACGCATGGAGATTGCCTCAGTATTAACACTATGTGCCAAATGTCTCTAAATGTAATGAAGACCAGAATGCCTAGCGATGCAGATGATCGAATAATTTTAAAATTTACTAAAATCTAAAGTTTACAACTAGGGGCATACAAATCAGTTCTCGGTGAAAAAAGATGTAATGATACAAGGAGTGGAAATGCTTACCCGCGTATTCAGGTGCAAGATAGCCAAAAGTTCCAGCCAAACGTGTCTCCACAGAGTACTTTCCATCAGGGGCATTTCTAACCAAACCAAAATCTGCAACCTTGGCTCTCATGTCGTCTCCGAGAAGGATGTTTGACGGTTTTAAATCTCTATGAATGAAACTTTGTTGTGCCAAGCTATGAAGGTATTCGACCCCTCTTGCCACATCCAATGCTATCGTTACCCTTTGCTTCCAAGTAAGAGGTTTGTAGCCTAATTCTTGCCATTCAAACAAATGCTGACTCAAAGTTCCTTGCGGCATATACTCATACACCAAAAGTCTCTCATTTCCATTAACACATGAACCAAGTAGAGCAACCAAGTGCCTATGTCTGACTTTGGTAAGGACCGCAATTTCTGCTTGGAACTCGTTCATTCCTTTGGTACCCATTGCCCCAGATTCCATCCTCTTCACCGCGATTTTAGTCCCATCATGTAGTTCACCCTTATAAACAACTCCAAACCCTCCTCTCCCCAAGATATTTTCTTCACTGAAGTTGTTCGTCACTTGTCGAAGGACCTGGATGGAAATGGCGACATTTCCATTTTCAAAAACTGGTATCTCACTATGATCACCGCTGCTCTGACTTTGTAACTCACTGGTGCCACCAGTATATCTATTCGAACCACCCACGACACTTGGGAGACTAGGCTTAACCATTTCATTGCTTTTCTCCGGAGTCTCAACCCTTCCAAATCTCTTATGGCGTCTCTTCATGTAACATTTGTAAGACACAAACAACACTACTAAAACGAAAAGAACAACAGCTATAACAACACCAACAATCATTCCAACTGAAGGCCCTTTTGAACCACCAGATGAACTTCCACCTTGACCACTGGAATTCGATCCAGAACCATCCGAACCATTTCCCCCACCATCATCCCCAGTAGTAATATTCGTCCCAAGAAACAAGTTACCATTATGAGTGAACTTCACCCTAGGTGGAAACAATGGTATAGGTCCAGACAAATTATTATTAGACACATCAAGAACTTGTAAATTAGGCAAAGTTGTCAACCTCTCCGGGATCGTACCAGTAAGATTATTGTCATTCAAAAACAAGCTCCTCAACGAAGTCAAATTCGCAAAAGCAGGCGAAATAGTACCTGAAAACCCCCTCTTACCTAAGGTAACAACAGCTACATTCTTCCCAGTGGTATCACAACTTATAAAACTCCAACTATTACAAGCATCATTCCCTTTCCAAGACTCAGCCAAAGACAATGGATATCCTAAACCACCAGCCACATCAAGAAGTGTAGTGACCTGTGCATCACATGGTCCCGGAGTATCCTTACAGAAACTATTAGTAGTTCCAAGTTTAACCTCAACCCCATCTTTAAACTGAGGCATTGGACCCTGCAACCTATTGTTCTGTAAAGTAATATTCAACAATTTGGGAAGAGACATCACAGACTCAGGTACAATACCAGTAAACTGATTATCCCTTAACTGCAAATCAAATATATTCTCACATTTTGACAAATCAGGAATACTACCAGTAAAAGAATTAGCATGTAACCAAACTTGAGACAATTGTGTCATACTTCCAATCACATCAATACTACCTGATAACCCTTTAACTTGATTATTCAACCAAAGATTCATAATTTCAGAACCCCCAAAAGAAGCAGGCAAAGAACCAGTAAGATTATTATAAGACAACCTTAAATTCTGTAAATTAGGAAAAACATCAAAGAAATCAGGAATAACACCAACAATACTTGCATTACTAGCATATAAAGATCCCAAATTTGTACTTTCAGTCAAATACATGGGTATTTGCCAAGGAGAGAGTCCCCCATTATCACTAATGCTTAAAGTTACTAAACTAGGAACCCCCAAAAGGAAATCTTGAGGAACAGAAGTGAATTGGTTATTGTCCAAGAAAAGATCAGCTAATTTTGACATGTTGGCAAAAGAAGGTAAAGGGCCAGAAAGTTTGTTTTTTTGAAGTGAAAGGGTTTTAAGATTAGAAAGTTGAGTAATTTCAGAAGGTAAAGAACCAGAAACAGATTGAGAATCAAGATTAATTGAAGTTACTGTAGCTGAAGACTTGTCACAAATGACATTAGTCCAAGAACAGAAAGGTTTAGAAGTTGACCATCCAGAAGGAGTTGGAGAAAGAGCTGCAAGAAGCTTGGACATAACATCAGCATCATCTGAGAAGGTGAAAGAAAGGGAAGTGAAGAAAAGTAGAAGGTGGAGAAGGAGGAAGTGGTGGTGGTGGAAAGCCATTGATTGTAAGTGGTGTGGGGGTGGAGATGTTAGGGTGGTGGGTGCATAAATAAGGAAAAATGGAGATGTGGGGTGGGGGGTGGGGGGGAGGTTTCAACTTTCAAGTTTGTTCTTGAATAATGTATTTTGGTTTGCTAGACAAAGAATGGAGATGTGGGAGTTATGTTGGAAAAGGAACATGAAAAGGGGTAGTGAAGGTAAAAAAAGACATTTAGAAAGTTAGAATTTAAATTTTTTAAATAAAATAAAATATTATTTATCTCTCCATCGCGATCCCTAAAAATAATTTGTGGGTTTATTTTTTGTTTTAGGAATTATTTGGTCATTAAAATTCCAAATACAAGTAACACCCTAATTTTCCTTTTTCCTTCTTAATAATCAGAAAAGTTTCTTTTTTTTAGAAAGTTGCTTTGATCCTACTTTATAAGAAAATTGAACTTCATAATTAAGTTAAATGCTTTAAAGGTCGTTTAACTATAAGAAATATGCACTAAAATTATGAAGTTTTGTTTGAAAAATTAACTCAATTAAAAAAAATAACTTTTCATTAAAAAAAGCTAATATAATTTGTTCATAACCCAACCCTAAATGATAGTTCATAAGAAGAGGTTTGATCAAATCCATATACACAAACCAGATTTTCATTTCTCTATCAATGTGGGACATTTTGACAATTTGATTTCAATTTTTGCTATTTAACGACAAAGTACTAATTTTTATCGTTAATTTAATCAAACTAAATAATTTTTATCGATGTTTTGTGTTTGTACTAACAAATTGTTAACTTTCAAAAACCAATAAAATTATCACACTCTAAATCAACGAAACTCAAAGTTATGTCTCTTTCACCTTCTAAGTTTACCTACTATACTAGCATGACATACAGAGTGTAGAGTTAAAAGGGTAAAAAAGATTGTCAAAAATTCCAAAAGGGCATATCAATTTTTTTAAAACCAAAACGGTAAAATCGCTCACGATGTAGCGACTTGTACCTTTTGAAAAAGCGAAATCGCTGCAATAGCAGCGATTTCTTAAATTTGACTTTTTTTAAAAAAAAAAATTAAACAAATCGCTCCACACGGAGCAATTTTCAAAATAAAAAAAAAATTCTATAAGTCAGCTGCAGAAGCAGCGACTTCCATCAATTTTTTTTATATTTTTTGCTTTATTTAAAAGAAAAATTGATTCAATTTTTTTTAAAAAAATAATCATTGGCAACGATTTTTAATTAGTTTTTTTAAAAAAAAAATCAAATCGCTGTAAAGGCAGCGATTTACACTAAATTTATATTTTTTTAAAAAAAAAAATCAATTAAACGCTGCAAAAAAAATTAGCCGATTAAATTAAGTTTTCAAAAAAAAGTAAAATTTAAGTGTAAAGCAAAAAATGTGTTAATTAAGAATTCATAACATAAAATGAATTCTTAATTAACACATTTTTTGCTTAAAACGTACACTTGATGAATAGTTAGATTATCCACATGATGTACTATTGACAGAGTCAACAAACAACAAGGTGATTGTGTCTTTAAGGAAGTTTTGTGAATCTGTAAAATCATCCTCTTGGAGAATATCTACGAGGCGTGAAAGATTCAAGGCAGGTTCTAGCACAAACGTTGGTACTTGAGTAGCATGTAAATAATCTGTGTTTATATCTTTCCATGCATTTGTTATTTGCCTCCGAGCCTCAACATATGCCTCTTGTTTTGAAGCTCTATATTCTTTCACGTAACATTCAATGAATGAAGCTCCATGCTCTCTTTGTTGTTCGTGCTGCATCAAATACATTTCAGTATGACGTTTAAATTAAATATCTAGTTCAAACTATATAATATAATATACTTACTTCATGTCCAATAATATCGTCCTTTAGTCGATTGATTAGTGATGAAGCTGGAGCGATCAAAGACTCATTTATCATCCATTCAAAAGTCTCCTTAGATATAAATTCGCCCGCAACAATCAAACAAGTAATCAAATTCATTTGATTGGATATCGTTATAGTAGCGTTTCTCTTATATTCCTCACATTTTGGAATAATGTCATTTTTCAACCATTCTGCTTCCTTAAGGTAGCTTTTGATCCACTTATTCGTCTAAAATAAATAAATATATATATATATCAAAAGAGTTTTTATTGTAAAAGAAATAATATTGATTTATGATTTTAACTTCTATATATATATATAGCAAACTTAGCTTAATTACCTCAATTTTTGCATAGTAGACGTAGTGTGCTTTACCATCTTTGGTCAATTCTTCTTCCATTTCGTCAAAATAATCTAAGAATACTTGATAAAGAGGTCTCATATAGGGCGATATTGAATCCATAGCACTAATTCCACATCTGTACATACATAAATAACACATATATTTCTTACTCAAAAAACGTACCCACGTTGCTCATTTAATTAATAATTTATAAATTTATATAAGTTTTACCTTTCGACTGCATTAGTGTAGGGCACAAGTTCGTCATAAGTGGCATAAGCATCATATAGATCATCAGTAATTGTAATAATAACGATTAATTTTGTTAACGTTCTTCTTGCACGTTTATATTGTGGCCCAAAATACACCCCTGTTGCCCAAAAATAACATTCCACTAGTTTGTCTCTTGCATAGGGATATTTATTTTCATAATCCAAATCTTTCCACCACCTATATATGTAAACGATAATATATTAAACGACATAGATATATACCATATATATTCATGTGATTAATTGAAGGGGATGCATATAGACATACCTCGTAAGTTCACTAAGCTCTCTTTGGTGCATCTTTTGCAAAATGTGGAAATCCAATTTTGCAAATTTCAAAAGTAAATCATCATGTGATTCAATGTTTTCGTAAATACGTATGTATTTACGAGCTACCACTCTTGGTATATTTGTATGAATGGGCTGGAACAAGGCTTCACTAACTTGGGCCTTGAGTGAATTGTCCAATTTAGGGCTCATGGACTTGAGATGAGTAACGGTAAAAGATAGAGCTTCTTCAAGAATTTCTTCTCCGTGTACTCTTAGATGTGTTGCTTCATATAGATTTAATAAGCCTTGAACATCTTTAGTAAGAGTCTCCTTGAATTTTCCATCGTCGTTGGTGAACCTTGTGAACACATCTGATTAATTGTCGGTCATAGTTAGTTAGATATTAAACTAGTTAAGAAGACGTATAGAATCTTATCCGTTTAATTCTTGATGATCAAATATTATATTGTCAATTTTAAGTGAAATTTTTTGTATTCGTAAAGATTAAATTCTGAATTTACTTGGTCAGTATTTTACTTTCGACTTGAAAGGGCTTAGAGAATAGATACGATACCAGAAGACATGTAATGCCTTTGTCCTCTCACTAGTCTAAAACGAAGAGCAACAACACAAAGATCATCGTCGTTGTCTTTATTTTTATTTTTTTCGAATTCATCAAAAATATTCTGAATGGATATTATTATATGGTTTTCGAAATGATATGCCACTCCCAATCGTTGGATGGTGTCAATCAAGACAAGTTTTTGTGTACTATTATCAGGAGTTTCCACCAACATTTGCCTCACTTTTTCTTTCAATTCTTCAAGTTCACGTTTTTCTTGGCTACTAATTTCCTGCACCAAATGTTATTATAGTTTAGTATAATCCTATAAGTGGAATAAAAAGAAGATCGAGTGCATCTTATCGCTTATACTATTTCAGAAAGACCCTCGGCTCAAGCAACACACACAAAAAGAAATTGAAAAATGTATATACACAAGTAAAAATGACAAAAAGAAAAAATTGAAAAATATATGTGTGCATAATATACCGTGAGTTGAGGAGTGTATGAGAGGAAATAGTTTCCCCAAACACTTGAGTGATAATTTGCCAATGGACGTGTAATAGTAGTGTTAACCATTGCTAACTGATTCATACTTTTAATTTCTTTCTCTCAAATGCTTTAATTAATTATTACAATGTGAGATTTGTTGCTATACTTGGTGAGGTATTTATTTATAGTGCTCTTGGGATGATAATTGTCAAGACATAAATAGTCTTGTAGTTAATTTAAAATTTAAAGATAAAATTTATTGTTTTCTCTCATTTTATCTTTAATTATGAAAAGATGATAGATTAATTAAAATTCACTGGAAAAATTAAAAACATAACATAAGTTTTAAATTATAATCATAACATTTTTTAACAAACATAAACATATTGTACATAAATATAAATTAAAAAATTAAAATACTAACAAAATTATGGTAATGAAAAAAAATGCATAATACGAAAAAATTACATGAGATCACATTAAGTAAAGGTTGAGAATGAAAAGAAAATGAGATATAACTAATAAAAAATAAAAAAAATATTTTCACGATATATTAAAATAATAAAAAAAAAGAATATTAATATAAATAAATTAAAAGGAGAAAAATAAAGATTAGAACTAAAATGAAGAAACTAAAAAGTAACAAAGCTTTGTAATTACATCATGTAATTAACGAATATATCCATAGGTGTCACTCTCCCCTACCCCTCCTCGAGAATTCGAGTGTATAATTATCCTCTACCATAACACATAATTATCTGTTGATCTAATAATTATAATAAACTTAAAATCAAATCAAATTAATATTAATACAAAAAGAATATCAATTTAGCATTAAGAATAATAATAATATTGAATATTAGTTTTTTAGTTTTATATTGGCTTACACAATTAAAATATATAATCTAATTAAATTTTTAAAATATTTAGTAATGTAACTAATACTTATTAAACTTATTTTAGCATGATTTAGTACTTTTAAATTATGATTATTTTCATTATGACTTTACAATATTTATTTTATATGATGATTTCATTATTATTTTTTATTGATATTTTTGTGTCATCAATACTCATCTCATGTTCTGTGTTATTTCTTTATGAAACACCTTATAAGTGTATTTTGGTTGGAATAAAGAAATATTTGGAGCACAAGTTACTAATATGTTTGTATTCAAGCTTTACCGAAAAAATCTAAAATCTGGAAAAATCCGAAGTTTATTAGTTTGATTTGATTTATAAATTTAAAAATTCAACACAATGATTTGGTTTGGTATTTGAAAAATCCGAACCAACCCAAGGTTGAAAAATCCAAACTTTATTGATTTGATTTGATTTAAAATTTTTACACGAATAATTTAATTTAATATTTAAAAAATCTGAACAAACCCAATCATATACACCCCTACCACTACCACTACCTTTTCTTCAAATCACTTGTATAAATTAATTTCAAAAATAAGTAAGAGAAAAAATCATAGGTTGCACAAGGCCTATTTTGTGATGGGAATGAGCTTTATAGCACGTGTCAGTATTGTCAATGGTGATCAGTAACTAGCTAGCGGGTTCATCTAAATTCTAAATGTATATTTGGCAAAACATATTCTTTTATCAATTTAAAAGTGTGGGTTTAGTGGAGGTATCTATCAATAGGTAAGTTATTTGTCAATAAAATTGAAATTAAAGGTTGTTTAGTCATCATTTATATGAAGTAATTATCAATGATAACAAATTTAAGCCACTTTGTTTAGTCATTTATACCACTGTCTTTTTCATAGCTTTTGTTATTTTCATTGATTTAAATTTGTATTGGAAATATTTATGTATTAACTTCTCTTTCATGTCATAGTCTATATCCTGCATGAAGCCCAAACTAAGGAAAATCAAACTCACAGTCTTAAAATTTATTAACTTTTAAAGACCAAAATTCTGAATCCATAAGTTTTAGAGACTTCGCCTCTATTTGTTTCTATGTATGTCGTGCTCTAAGCCTATACCCTGAATGTCACTGACACTCGAGAACCATCGCTGATCCCCAAGCAAACCTTTAGTCTGGATAAATATTCAATGGAAGACTTACTCAACCGTATATGGAACTCAAAAGTAAAAGGTTAACTCATTTGTCTTAAAAATAAATAAACTCAGAATTGTCGGGAAACATTCAACTGGCCCAAAGAAGGCAACTCAAGTCTTAAACATTAACAATGGAATGAAAAAGACTCCTCAAAACACTACTATGTATGAAGCCTCTAAATACTATAATAGATGTGTTGGAAAACTACATGCACAACGAAATTATATCAGGATCTTTACTACTTACATGAATAATAGGTAACTAATAATCATTTATGCTAGAACACATATAATATGCTTGAACACATAAACATACTAATATTTATTTCGATAAATACCCCTTTGAAGCGTGAACAAATACCTTTAAGCGAATTCCCAAGTTAGACAGTCTTCAACTGAATCTACAAGATAGTTATGGTCTTCTACAGTGATCCCAAGTCCACATCTGAACTCTCTCAATACTTGGGTGGACAAGTATAAATAGAAAACTAATTCCTCTTCAAGGGTTAGACAAATCTCTAATTATTGAGATTTCTTCCCAGTCCAAAGAGAAGAAAAAATCCACGTTCTTTTTCTTCAACTGAATAATACACATTAGTGTTCTATTTAAAAAGAAAACTAACGCCTCTCCCCTTTCCCCTTTAGAATCAGAATTCTGAGTTCTAGTTTAATATGGGCACTATAGAGACCACATAATTAATTACTGAAGCTTCCTAAAGTACCTCGAAAGAACTAAATTCTTTGACAAAAATCCTCAAACTCAAATGAACGCTTGAACTTTCTTCTTTCTCTCCTCTTGAACTCTTCTCAAAAAGCATAAGCGTGTGTTTTGGAATTGCGAAAAATGACTCCAATCTGTTTAGACCCCTAAAAGATTAACAAAAAGAGTTAGTCTAGTAGGGGGTAAGGAAAAGACCAAAATACCCCTTCTTAAAACGGATGAATTGCCTTAACTAGACATGTTACACTCAAACAAGCATATATCCTTAACTTGAACTCGAAATTTAGCAAACTCAGCGGCGTGGAAAGAGGACTCAACGACCTTTGACTTGATATCTCATGCCACCTAATTCATCATGTGCTGAAAGTTATGATCGTTTGAAGTTGACACAAAACTCATAATTTGAAAATTGACTTGTGCCAATCTCAATTTAACTCTTTCTAATTTAGCCTATATAAATTTACTTTTTTCTAATATCGAGGTGTACATATATTGGACTCTAAACTTGGCTTCAAATTTTAACTTTGACCTACAACTTTCATAATGCACAAACAAGCACACTTTAACTATCCAACTTTTAAATAAATAAAAACATGAGTCCTACGTAGCACAATACACGTAGGACACCACGTAGGATAAAAATTGACATGTAGGACAGGTGTGTCTATTTATTCAACTTTATACAAGTTTAAGTGTCTACTTGTGCACACTCAAAGTTGAAGAGCATAAATATGATTCGAAAACAAGTTAAATGACATATTTATGTATTATGCATTTAAACAAAATACACAAGTTTAGATATTATACATAATCTCTAAAGTTCCCTATCATTTAAAAAAATTATAAAAATCCTCTCTTGGAAGTTGGATACATCTCTATTATTTGTAAGGCATTGGACAACCAAGAAATGCATCCAAGAGCACTAAAAATCTAAAATTTTTATAATTTAAAAAACTATTAGAATAAAATATAATTTGCCTAGAATATATGAAATTTATGTACGTTATATATGTTACATAATTTCATGATCCAAGTTTGAATCCTAAGGGCCAAAATTTAGGGTCACATGAAGACTAAGAAGAGGGCCAAAATTTCAGTCCAAAGTGTGTTGAATTCTCACCCAACAAGGGCAATCACAGCAAATATAAATATGACATGGGATTTTGGTGCAAATTTTCCAAATTTCCTCTTATTTTTGTTAGCTAATTTTATGAAGGGAGTTTGTTATTATTTTTACATGGTCTCCTAGTTTAATAGTTTTCTAGATAGGAATATTGACTATTTCTGCGAAAATGTCAATTAATAAGTTACTTCATTAGAATTAGTAAGGTAAGGTTTAATTTCTTTTGCTTGTACTTATTTTGATTGATATTTTTTTATGCTTAATAAAAGACCTCTAGACACTGTCTAGTAATAAATTAAAAAAATAAAAATAAAAAATGTATAAATATTAATTGATATTAGGTACTTTCAACTCTCCCTCCTTTGCTATTTTTTTTTTTCCTTTTAAATTCAAAACATTGAGCATAATCTATACAACTTTTTTCATGGCTATCACTGTCTAAAAGGACATAAAATGTTTCAACATATTTCTTGGTAACTTCTTCTTGTTTTATTATTCTACAAGAATTCTTATCCTATATGAATTAGTGTCTTTGAAACAATCGATGAATTAATTTGATTTTAAAATGCATTTTGTCACCACAAACGTCATCAATCGGTCACATATTTCAATAATTATCTCTTTATATAAACTCTCATTAGTTCAACCTTACGTTCTACCATAAATTAATTAATAAAATTATATCTTACATTAAAAAACCATGGAAAACTTGAAGAATGATTGTCATGTTCTTCTTGTAACATTTCCAGGCCAAGGTCATATTAATCCATCTCTTCAATTTGCCAAAAAACTAGTTAATTTAGGAATAAATGTCACTTTTTCCACTAGCCTAACAGCTTTTAATCGTATTTCTAAACTTCCAAATATTGAAGGATTAAGCTTTACTCCTTTTTCTGATGGCTATGATGGAAAATTTGAAGGATCGCTAGATGAGTTCGAGTCATTTTATTCTTCCCTAGTAAGTCATGGTTCTGAATTCATGACTCAAATCATAGAATCTAGGGCGGTTGAGGGCCGCCCTTTCAAACGTGTCATTTACACAACCCTTATGGCATGGGTTGGTATAGTGGCTAAGGGCATTAATGTCCCATCTACATTTTTTTGGATCCAACCCGCCACGGTCATGGACATTTATTATTATTGCTTCACTGACTATGCTGATTGTTTGAAGAATTGTTCTGAAGATCAAGTTGTAGATCTTCCAGGATTACCTCAACTAAGTCCTCGTGATTTTCCCTCGTTTGTGTTCACCGATGTGAATTCTAAGTATGGTTGGGGAGTTAAGTCTATCATAGACCAAATTGAGTTATTGAATAGCGAAGAAAATCCAAGAGTACTTGTGAACACTTTTGATGATTTGGAATTTGATGCTTTGAGGGCATTGAAGAATTTAACTATGGTTGGAATTGGTCCTTCAATTCCTTCGGCTTTTCTCGATGGAAATGATCCTTTAGATAAGTCATTTGGAGCTGATTTAAGGTCGAGTTCGGAAAATTACATGGATTGGTTGGATACAATGACTAAAGAATCGGTTATTTACATAGCATTTGGTAGTTACTCTGAGATATCAAGTCAATTGATGGAGGAAATAGGTCAAGGGTTGGTAAAATGTGGAAGGCCGTTTTTGTGGGTGATTAGAGAAGAAAAAGAAGGGGGTCATCCTGAGGAAAAATTGACTTGTAAAGAGGAATTAGAAAAACAAGGGAAAATTGTGCGTTGGTGCTCGCAAGTGGAAGTGTTACAACACCCGTCTTTAGGTTGTTTCTTGACTCACTGTGGATGGAATTCGACTTTGGAGAGTTTGTCTTCTGGCATGCCAATTGTGGCGTGTCCGTTGTGGACCGATCAAGGTTGCAATGCTAAGCTCGTTCAAGATGTTTGGAAGATTGGCGTAAGAGTAAATGCCAGTAAAGAAGGTGTCGTCGAAAGAGATGAGTTCAAGAGGTGTATAGAGATCGTAATGAAAGACGGAGAGAAAAGGGATGAGCTTAAGAAAAATGCCAAGAAATGGAAGGATTTGGCGAAGGAAGCTACAAAGGAAAATGGTTCATCAAATGTAAATCTCAAAGCTTATGTTAATGAGATTTTACTCAGTCACTAAAGACAGTTCGATGCACAAAGTGCAAAACATCCCCGTTCATGCAAAATCTGAATCACTATTAAATAATTAAAATAAATTAATTATCATTCTTGCAATACCTTAGCCTGTATATGTTGCACGTATTAAGTACGCATAATTATTTAAACAATTAAGCAAATTAAAGATTAATTATGCATCATATTTTGGTTGATGACATTAGTTAAGTTGTAATTTTTGTTTGTATTTGAATTGTTAGTACTTTGAGACTGATGGGAAACGTGATAGAATACGCAGAAATGTGTGAGTTTTTTTTGAAAATAAATAAGATAAAATATGTTAGGTATAATGCCAGATTCAAGTAATTTATTTATCAAAATAAATAAATAAGATAAAAAGTAAAGGCTTAGAATTGTCCTCAAAGTAGATATGAACTGCTTGGACGGTAAATATTATGAAATTTCTAAATAAAATAAAAAAAGTTGATAACTCGTAAAAAAATATTGAAATTCTTGCGATCTCAACCATATAAAATCAAATAAGTTTTAATTATGACACTCGTGCAAAATTTGTCCACGCCACTTGGGAAATTTTGGCACAAACAATTAAGGGAGCTAATAATAGACACTTATACCTAAATTCTTATCCTACAAAATTTGATGGGGCTACAATATTATGAAAAAAAAATATGTAAATTGAATTAGTACAATATGTATGTTGTCATCTCAAATGTCATCAATTACTATGTCCAAATATTTTTTTTCTTATATATAAACTCCAAAAACATACACATACCAAATGCAACACACTTCATTAGCATCCATAGAAAAGTTCTCTCTTTTCCCTACCAAGAAAATGGAAAATATGAGGAATGACAAATCTCATGTTCTTATTGTAATATTTCCAGGTCAAGGTCATATAAATCCATCTCTTCAACTATCTAAACGATTGATCGATTTAGGTATTAAAGTTACTTTATCTACGAGTTTATCAGCTTTCAATAAAATAAAAATACTTCCAAATATTGAAGGATTAAGTTTTGCTCCTTTCTCTGATGGCTATGATGGCAATTTCAAAGGTTCATTTAATGAGTTCCATTTATATTATTCTTCTATAAAGTCTCATGGGTCAGAATTTATTTTCAATTTAATTAAATCAAATGCAAAAAATTGTACTCCTTTTACACATATTATCTACACTGTTGTTATGGAATGGACTGCTTTGGTAGCAAAAGAATTAAATACTCCATCTACATTATTTTGGATCCAACCAGCCACGGTTTTTGATATTTATTATTATAGATATACTAATTATTCTGATTATTTCAAAAACTGTGATTCTAATGATAAAATAATAGAGTTACCAGGATTGCCTCCACTTAGTCCAATTGATTTTCCTTCTTTTGTATTTGATAATGTGGAGTGTAACAATTGGGCAACTGAGTCTATTAAAACACAAATTGATTTATTAAATAGTGAAGAAAATCCAAAAATTCTTGTGAATACTTTTGATGATTTAGAATTGGATGCTTTGAGGATTTTGAACAATGTGACTATGATTGGAATTGGGCCTTTAATCCCATCAATTTTTCTTGATGATAATTCTTTTCGAGCTGATATGATTGAAATTAGTTCAAACAATTATATGAATTGGTTGGACTTAATGACAAAAGGATCAGTTATTTATGTAGCATTTGGTAGTTACACTGAGACATCAAGTCAATTGATAGAGGAGATTGGTCAAGGGTTATTGAAATGTGGGAGGCCATTTTTGTGGGTGATTAGGGAAGGACAAAATGGGAAAAATTTAACTTGCAAAGATGAACTAGAAAAGAAGGGAAAGTTAGTGAGTTGGTGCTCGCAAGCGGAAGTTTTAAAACATCCTTCTATTGGTTGTTTTCTGACTCATTGTGGGTGGAATTCCACCCTAGAAAGCATAGCTTCTGGAGTTCCCGTTGTGGCATGTCCAATTTGGAACGATCAACTTTGTAAC
Organism: Solanum habrochaites; assembly: GCA_027704765.1. Classification (NCBI taxonomy): domain Eukaryota; kingdom Viridiplantae; phylum Streptophyta; class Magnoliopsida; order Solanales; family Solanaceae; genus Solanum; species Solanum habrochaites. The sequence goes on from JAKWJA010002497.1 coordinate 76,733,766, forward strand.
GCGAAGCTTGTTCAAGATGTTTGGAAGAATGGTGTCAGAGTAAATATTGGTGATAAAGGTATTGCCAAAAGAGATGAGTTTGAGAGGTGCATAGAGATCGTGATGGGAAACAGCGAAGAAGGGGGTAAATTGAGAAATAATGTCAAGAAATGGAGCAACCTAGCTAAGGAAGCTATGAAGAAAAATGGTTCATCAGTTATGAATCTCAAGACTTATGCTAATGAATTTTTTATTTGATGGCAATATTGGTATAACAAATAAAATTAAGTGTTTTATTTTTCTCTTTTATATAATAGAATGGTCTATTTTTCATCTAGAAAGTGAATAATGTCCCTCGATCGATGACCTTATTATATATATTTTTTTTAAATGGTGATTTTAAAGGTAAAGACTGAGAAGTAAGGGATAACTTAATTCTCAATTTTATTTTCGTACAAAAATATCTTTATCATTAAAAGGTAATTAAAAAATATTCTAACCGTTAAATAAATTAACATAAAAATTAAGAGCATTTATCTATTCTTTAAAGTAGGCAGAAACTAAAAAGTTAAAAATTTTAACTCCGCCCATGTGAAGAATGTGTGTTACTGTATGTGGCTGTTGTTAGTGAAACATCTGTTTGGTGTTTTGTGAGCTAGCAAACAAAGAATTTACCATGGTTTAATACAGTAATTTTTATTCATATCTATGGTCACACCTACTCTTTGTCGCTTTAGCAGATTTTTCAATTAACTTTATATTCATTTGTTTAAGTATAACTTACCTAAATCCCATAGTGTAAGATCTTAATTACCTTCTATTCCTATTATTTTTCTAATTACATAAATTCCATATTTTTTAGGTATTTTTGATACATAATAAAGGATCAGGATTATTGTTGATACATTCTGTATCAATCTGTTGCACTTATTAAGGAAAAAAAATTGAAAAATCAAATTACGATCTTATCCATCTGTTACACTAATTAAGGGGGGGAAAGTTGAAAATAATATAAGTCCCATAAATTGCGTTATTCTCTTCCATATTGTCAAGAATGCAATCATATAATGTAACTATCCAAAAAAATCAAAAATTAAATTTTTTCTTGTTAATCGTTTTCTCTGTTTCATAAAAACTTTTGTCAAAATTTTGGATAAGCAGGGTGAGTTATGAAGGATACAAAAGTGATGAAATTGTTTTTGAACAAACAATTTTTTTTGTTAATCTTCAAGTTCATCGAATATCCTTTCGATTTTGATACAAGATTGCCGAAAAATTTGAGATTTAAAATTCATCTCCAGTTCATTCAAGATCCTTTCAAATTTTTATTCATAATATCGAAAAATTTGAGGAGACACATCACGAGGATCCTTTCAAAATCAAGAGAAAAAAAGTTGTAAAGACATTTAATTAGAAGGTTTGTCCATAATTGAGGGAATTGGCAAAAAGAACGTCCATGCCTTTGGAAGTTAAAGCACGAAAAATCTCTATTTAGTTACTTTGTTTCCTGTTAAGAAATTTCGAAAAGAACCTATGTAGCAAAAAACTCTTATTTTTGCTGTAGACTTTGTTTTCTCAGTTTGTAGTCATTGGAAACAGTTATTTCTTGACCATCTTTCTGTTGATTCTTTATTCTTATATTTCACTTTCTTTGTACTGATTCAAATAAGTGTCGTATTTTTACTAGATACATTAAATAAGAAAGTGTTGTTCATAAGATTTTAGATTTGAGATCGATACATTATTGTTTGGTAATTGTTATGTATCATATACATTTAGTATAAATTCAAATTTATATATCAAAGCTAAAAAATTAGTACATGATACATTATTATTTATGTATTTTATTTTGTTTGAGAAATTCTATAATTTAAAATTAAAAAAAATACATTATACATGTATTTGTATCAAATTAGCTTCCCTTTTTGTGTGTGATACATAACACAAATTTTATGTATCAAGTACATTTATATTGAACATGATAAACACTAATTGAATATTCAACAATATTAGAGTTATGTATCTACCTTAAATATGAACATGATACATTGCATACAACAAAGATTATTGTAGCACTGTATCAGATCAATGATAACACTAAGAAAGACTAATTTAAGACTCTAAATAAATGATATACATTAAAATTATGTATCTTTGACAGTGATGGCGTGCAATGGCAGATTCAACAAAAAAAAATTTTGACGTTTTTAACAGTAGATACATTAAAAAATATATATATATTTTTCAAGAAAAAATTTCAACGACGATATGATTAACTAAAATTACAAAGGTTCAATAAGATTTCAATAGGGTCAAGGGGAGGAGATAAAAAGATTTAAAATTCAAAAATATATTAATTGATGTAATTATAGAGAGATTTGTGGCATGAAAAAAGGCAAGAAAATCATGGGTATGAAATTTCAAGTTAATGTATCATGAAAAGGAGATGCTGAAAGAAAAAGAAGGGATTTTTGATATTTTTTGAAATAATAGGGAAAATAAGAAAATATGATAACAAATGATGTGTAATTAAGAAATTTAAAGTTTGTTTAATATGATTAAAAAAATAACAGAGCAAAAATATAATTTTTTTAAAAATGTATTTTAATTAATAATAATAATAACCGATCAAAAACTGTTTCGACCTTATTATTCTTTAGCATTAAAGATAAATAATAACTGAATATCATTGAAGTAAATACTAAATAGTATGAAGTTAATACTATTCTCATTAACTTTTATAAGTTTTGTTGTTTCATTTTTTAACTTCTAATATGATAAGGAAAGTACATCAATCGTTCACTTCCTTTCACAAGCTGGTTGAATATATACGGTATATAACAATCGTTTTAATAATAAGTGATCGTGAAATTTGAATAATACATAATTATTCTTATATTATATATTGAACTATATGTCATTTCATTAAAGGACTTAACTACGTATCGTATATATGCTATTAAAAAAATATTTTAATTGAATTATATTTTCAAATAATATTATGTTTAAGTGTTTGATATATTTATTATTTTGGTAATTATTAAATTCATAGTCATCACTTTTTGAATATGCTCAGAATAAATCTTGCTCTTATATAATATAAAATACATATATTATTTATAAAAAAATAAAAATTACAGTAAATACACCGTATAACTATTACCACTTCCTTTATCACGATGAATATATTAACTTTACACGGCACTACTTACGTACCTTTTACAACTTTGACAAATTCACAAGTTGCATAATTAAATTATTTCTCTTTATTAAAATATTCTTAGACATACTTTAAAAATCAATAATTACAAAAATCATTAGCTTTAGTTTCAAATTATGCCACAGTTCAAATTTTAAAAGCTAAAATTTTTTAATTTTCAATCGTAATGAAAATTTTAAATTTTTGATATAAAATTTAAAAATTTATTTAAATTTTAACTTTAATAAATATCACATCAATTAAGACTAAAGAAGTAATCACTAAAAGTTTGAAAATTTGACTAATGAAGTAATTACACGGAAGCTGAAAATTCTGTTGAATATTACCACATCATCTTGTCAAGCTCGAAGAGCAACTTTGTGATTAGTGATATTATAATGTGCAACTTTCACATATAACAAATAAAAAATTTATATTTGTATGCTATAACAAAGTTTACATAATTATGTTTTATAACAAACATAAAAATTATATAATTTGCTATATATATACAGTTGAAGCAAATTGTATAAAACGAAGTGTATAAAACAAGAAAGAGAAAAATACTTGGGCAGAGAATTGTATAAAAATAAAATATATAAAATGAATTGTATTATTATAAGTGTATAGAACGATTATATACAATTTGAATTTGTATAAAATGAGAAAAAGAAAAAGACAAAAGAGACTTGACAAGGAATATACAATTGAATCGAATTGTATAAAACGAGAAAGAGAGAAATTAGATACAATTTGAAAATTGTATAAAACGAGAAAGAGAGAAAGGCAAAAGAAACTGGGCAGTGGAGTATTTTTATTATATAATTATAAGTGTATAAAATATATGTACTTGCATGTGTATATACAATTTTCTCACGTTTTATACAAACAGAAATGCAATTTATACATTTTGCTTCTGTTTGTATAAGTGAGAAAGGCGAGGATGGCGAGCGAGATTTGGGAGAGTGGCAAGCGAGATCTGGAAGAGGGGAGAGTGGGGAACAAAAATATATGTATTTATACAATTTTCTCTGCTTTATACAATTAGAAACAATTTTTATACACTTGTGTTTGTATAAAAAGTGAGGAAGAGAGCGAGAGATTGGAGGAGAGTGGCGAGCGAGATATTTTGGAGAGAGGCGCCTGACAATTTTTTGCAAACTTTTGCTATGGAGCACAATTAAATCAAACTCTAGTTACTTTATTTATTTTAGGTTATTAATTTGCTATTATATACAATTTTTCCTATAAACTATAAAATAATGTATTTATTTTTTGATTTTAAAAAAATAAAATAACAGCTATTTAATTTACCAAGAAAAGAACAAATTGGCTTTAGTCAGCACAGACGTCGTTAATCTAATTATTAAATACAAAAATAAAACAACATACTCCAATCAAGTAGTACTATACATACATTATTATTTATTGGCCATGCAATTTGCAAACGTAAATTATATAACAAAAAATAAGTAAATAAAATTCTCATAAAATAGATTTAGAAATTAAATTTTTGATTGATAATATTTATATATTTAAGAAAGTTCTTAATAAGATAATTATTAATACAGAAAATCGATTTGAATAATGCTATTTAAGTCATAATGGCAAGATTGAAGTAAAAAAATAAAATGAAATTGCATTTATTTTATTTAGTTTTTAAATTTGTTCTTTATTTAGCTCAAAATATATCCGAATAAAATTAAAATTTACAATGTCAATATATATATATATATATATATATATATATATAATTTCTCTTAAAAGAAAAAGATTAACATTCCATGTGATGGTTAATACATATTCCGTATATCATGTGACAATTAAATTATTTTCAAAATTTAAATTTTATAAACTTAAAACTGACTTATTATATTTTTAAAGTTACAAATCCATAATAACTCGTATATTTATTACAAATTTAAATAATATTTTATATATAAACTAATTTCTTACATTAAAAATATTTTATTAAATTCAGATGAACTCGATACCAAAGAATTAGTTTAGTCCGTGATAGATGCATCAAATTCCATTCCTAACTTCAATCTTTACATTGGATCTGGCTGTCCTAGATTAGGCAGTAGCGTAGCTTGCCAGAAGCTTTTATTTTTATAATTGATCCAATAAAACAAAAATATTTTTAGTGTAAGCTACATAATGTAATTTTTTTAAAAATATACCATACGTCGCTAGTGACGGAGTTAGACTTTTGTTTAAAGGGTGTCAAAATTTAAATTTAAATAAATAAAATCGTGTAAAAGCTAAAGAGTGTCAATATATAATATATATATACATAAAAAATATTTTTAGTGTAGCTACATAATTTAATTTTCCGACGAAGGGGTATTGGTCGACACCTCTTCATCACATGTGGCTCCGCCACTGCTAATGGCCAAGCCACGGTAATTGTAATAGAGTGGTGAGATTAGCTGTCTTTAGTTAGAGATTTTGATTTGATGGTTTTCAATTTTAAATATGGAGAAAATTTTGTTAGGAGTATCACTCCCAATTCTTAAATGAGCTTTGCATCGTGCAATCCAAATTTAAGAGAAGCTCCAGCAATGAGAAACCAAACACAATACATTTATTTATTTTCTTGCATTAATTTGTTTGTCTTTTTTTTTACTCCGTTTCATAATTTTTTTTTTCCTTTTTGGTAATTATTTAATTTTCAATTTTCCACTTGATTTATATAAGATAAGAAAAGTAAAGAGCATTCTAGTACATATATTTAATTTAAGATTTTAAAACTTAAAAGTCTTATTTTCTTTTGTAAATTACGTATCAAATTAAAATTAGTTAAATAAAGAAAAACAAAATATTTGTTTTGCAAATAAGATAATAGAAATAGTCACTCTCTGCGGTCCATCTGATGTTGTCTTTTTTTATAGTATTGATTAAATAAATTAAAAAAACAAACAAAAAAGAAGTAAATAAAATTCTCATAAAAATAGATTTAGAAATTAAATTTCTGATTTATAATATTTATATATTTAATAAAGTTCTTAATAAGATAATTATTAATACAGAAAATCGACTATTTAAGTCATAATGGCAAGATTAAAGTAAAAAAAAAAAAGATAGGCCAAAAAATAACAAAAACATATCCAAGACAACTCATGTCATGCATGACAAATTCTGAAAATTGAGGCTAACTGGCTACTGCATGAAAGGTATAGATCACTAACAAATATATAATACCAGTGGCTAGTGGCGGAGCTAGAATTTTATCTAAAGGATATCAAATTTTAAATTTAAAGAAATAAAATTGTGTAAAAGTCAAAAAGTGTCAATATAGAATATATATGTACATAAAAAATATTTTTATTGTAGCTACATAATGTAATTTTCCGATAAAGCGGTGTCGGTTAACACTCCTTCATTACATGTGGCTCCGCCACTGCAAGTGGCCAAGCCACGGTGATTGTGATGGTGTGGTGAGATTACCTGTCTTTTTTTAAATATGAAGAAAATTTTGTTAGAAATATCACTCTCAATTCCTAAATGAGCTTTGTATTGCACAATCCAAATTTAAAAGAAGTTCCAGCAATGAGAAACCAAACACAATACATTTATTTATTTTCTTGCATCAATTTGTTTGTCTTTTTTTTTACTCCGTTTCATGAAAATATTTTTTTTCCTTTTTGGTATTATTTAATTTTCAATTTTCTAGTTGATTTAATAAGATTAGAAAAATAAAGAATGCTCTAGTACATATATTTAATTTAAGATTTTAAAATTTATAAGTCTTATTTTCTTTTGTAAATTACGTATCAAATTAAAATTAGTTAAATAATGAAAAACAAAATATTTGTTTTGCAAGTAAGATATAGAAATAGTCACTCTCTGCTGTCCATCTGATGTTGTCTTTTTTATAGTATTGATTAAATAAATTAAAAAAAACAAACAAAAAAGAAATACCGGCAAAATTTGTCTTATCATCAATTTCGTCACCTCAAACGTCATATGGCATAAATTTGGTCCTCAAATATGTTACTCAAACTTAGAAATGGACATGATACGATAGATATTGAAATTTTCGATATAGTAACATGCTCACCCCTAAAAAATCCTTATATAGATCCCTCTAACTATCATCATATATACCACACAATAATTAAGAGTCATACAAGTCAAAGCTTTCTCTCACATAATACTAATTGACCTCGAACTCTGAACTTAGGCTCTATTTTTAAGTTTGTGAGTGTAAAAATGGTGCAACCCCATGTCCTATTGGTGACATTTCCTGCACAAGGTCATATCAATCCATCTCTTCAATTTGCCAAGAGGCTAATCGAAATGGGCATTGAGGTGACATTCACCACTAGTGTTTTCGCCCATCGTCGTATGGCGAAAACCGCGTCTTCCACGGCACCCAAGGGCTTAAACTTGGCGGCATTCTCTGATGGATTTGATGATGGTTTCAAGTCTAACGTGGATGATTCTAAACGTTACATGTCAGAGATAAGAAGTCGTGGGTCCCAAACATTGAGGGATGTCATTCTGAAGAGTTCAGACGAGGGACGTCCTGTCACGTCCCTCGTCTACACTCTTCTGCTACCTTGGGCAGCTGAGGTAGCGCGTGAACTCCATATCCCATCCGCGTTACTATGGATCCAACCAGCAACTGTGCTAGATATATACTACTATTACTTCAATGGCTATGAGGATGAAATGAAGTGTAGAAGCTCAAATGATCCAAATTGGAGTATCCAATTACCAAGGCTTCCATTACTAAAAAGGCAAGATCTTCCATCTTTTTTAGTTTCATCTAGCTCAAAAGATGATAAGTATAGTTTTGCTCTACCAACATTTAAAGAGCAACTAGACACATTAGATGGTGAAGAAAATCCAAAGGTACTTGTGAATACATTTGATGCATTAGAGCTAGAGCCACTCAAAGCTATTGAAAAATACAATTTAATTGGAATTGGGCCATTGATTCCTTCATCATTCTTGGGTGGAAAAGATTCATTGGAATCTTCATTTGGTGGTGATCTTTTTCAAAAATCAAATGATGACTACATGGAATGGTTAAACACAAAGCCTAAATCATCAATTGTTTATATCTCATTTGGGAGTCTATTGAATTTATCAAGAAACCAAAAGGAGGAGATTGCAAAAGGGTTGATAGAGATTAAAAGGCCATTCTTATGGGTAATAAGAGATCAAGAAGAAGAAATTGAAGAAGAGAAATTAAGTTGCATGATGGAATTAGAGAAGCAAGGGAGAATAGTACCATGGTGTTCACAACTTGAAGTCTTGACACATCCATCTTTAGGATGTTTTGTCTCGCACTGTGGATGAAATTCGACTCTGGAAAGCCTATCGTCAGGTATACCTGTGGTGGCATTTCCTCATTGGACAGATCAAGGGACTAATGCAAAGTTGATTGAAGATGTTTGGAAGACAGGTGTCAGGATGAGAGTGAATGAAGATGGTGTGGTTGAGAGTGATGAGATAAAAAGGTGCATAGAAATTGTAATGGATGGTGGAGAAAAAGGAGAAGAAATGAGAAAAAATGCACAAAAATGGAAAGAATTGGCAAGAGAAGCTGTCAAAGAAGGTGGATCTTCAGAAGTGAATCTAAAAGCTTTTGTTCAACAAGTTGGCAAAAGTTGTTGAAAAATTAAATTTCTTCGTGAGAAATTGTTTTTCTAATTGTAATTTTCTTTTCTTTTTTCACAATAAAATTTAGAGTTCTATATTTTGATCGCATAAGAAAATTATTATAATTTACTTTTCATAATAAGTAATATTTAACCTAGAAAATATGGCATACAACTAATCGCGTTCACCTTAAATTCAAAAGAAAATATAAGAAAGTAATAGATATGACTTCTAAATCTTGGTTAGATACTTAAAACTTGAATCTAAAGATTTTAAATTCTAAATATTATAATCGATTAAATTATGGACATAAATTCTAAGAGTTAATAGTGTCAAATGATTACACCATCAAGTTGATCACTTTAAATGCAACTATAAGTAACTCCTTATGCAAATATTAATAAAAAAAATAGAATGAAATCTTCCGTGTGAGAATTCTTTTACACCATCAACGTACATAAAGTTATATCTTAAATCAAATCAAATGTTTTAGTTTTTGTCATTTTCTTATATTAGTAATTATATTAAAGACTAATGCTACATACAATTTAATTTAATTTTTATCAATCTGTCCACTAAGTCAAAATATGAAACCTTGTGATGTGAAAGATCACGGCCATGGTGAGTATAAATTTTGAGTTAAAATTATTAAATTTTATTGAATCTTTTGTTGGTATAGTTGTTTTTCTAGCTAGGTTTTGGATGACTTATGGATTATTATAAGGTGAGAGTCTATCGAAAATAATTTTTCTATCTTTATTATGTAGGGATAAAATAACGTAAACTTTATTCTTTTTAAATCTGACTTGTGAAATGACACTGAATATATTAATATTGTTATTATCGTAATTTAATATATAGCACGTGTTTATTATTTAATAAAACTGAAATAATATATATAGTGTATGTACTTTAATTAATTAAAGGCACATTTCTTTTATTGAAATATCAATATAATAGTACTTTTGTTCAATTTCATGTAATTTAAGGAATGGTTAATTGTATTCCATTTTATTAATCAGAAAATATTTTATTTTCTTGCATAAAAACATGACGTTTGAGCTGACGAATTGCACTCCATTACATGGTAACTAACACTAAATTATTGAATCATACAAATCTATTCTTACATCATGTACTAGTAATAACTACGGAGAAGTTAGACGAATATTTTTTAAAAATATTAAAATAGAGAGTATGGAATTGTCACGTCGAGATTTGAAACTTACTAATTATAAAAAGAGATGTTTTTTTAAAAATAAATTTTAAAAAAATACGATACTTAAATTGAAACGACGAGAGTATGTGGCCATAGAGAGAAATAAAATGGAAAAATTGTATATAATAGCAAACTAATAACCTAAATTAAATGGAATAGCTATGGTTTGATTTAATTGTGCTCCATAGCAAACGTTAGCAAAAATTTGCCAGACGTCTCTCTCCCAAAAGTCTCGCTCGCCACTCTCCCATTCTCGCCTCTCTCGCTTTATACACAGAAGTGTATAATTTCTGTTTCTGTTTTGTATAAAGCGAGAGAAAATTGTATATACACATGCAAAAATGTATATCTTCGTGTTATACACTTAATTATACAATGTACAAACATTTTACTTCAAATATTGCAGAGAAAAAGGCCAAAGAATTATACAATTGCGAATTATACAATTGCAGTGAAATACAATTTTTTCTAGCTTTACACAACAGAAGTGTATATATTGTGTTTCTGTTTTTGTATAAAGTGAGAAAAACATATATCTTCTTACTATACACTTATAAATATGCAATATACATACATTTTAATTCGATTCAACTGAATGCAAAACTAATTATACAATTGCAGCGAAATAGGCCAGCGAATTATACAATTTAGGCCAACGGATTATACACTTGTATATGTATAACGAATTATACAATTTTTATGTTTGCTATGGAGCGCAATTATGCAAAATTTGCTATAACATACAAATATGATTTTTTTGTTTGCTATATATGAAAGTTGCCCAAATAAAATAGGACTGAAAATTCAGTCCAAAATAATACATAAATAAAGCAGCGCCTTTTGGAATCTCTTTGGAGCCAAAAGAGTACAAATCCCGCAATTATTTCCCGCCATATAATCTAAAAGAAACTTCAATTTTCCCGCCATATTATCTCTATTTTTCTCTTCCATTTTCCCAATCTCTCAAAACCCTAATCCCTTATCTGAATCCTTAGCAATCCTCCGGCCGATTGCCCCCCAAAAAAGAGAGTAGAAAATGCAATTGCCGGTACGCCATGGTCGGAAGAGAAAGCAAAAGGGAAGCAGAAACAGTTCTATTATGGAAGGTCAGTTTACTCGAAGCAAATCTCAGATCTATTTGCATTGTAACAGGTCGGGTCGATTTCGGGCGGATTCGACTCGATTCAAGCGCTCTGAGCACCAGCTCCGGCAACTAGATCCACCTGTGAAGAAACTCAAAAGAGTGCTTGTACAGAATACAGAAGTTTCTTCGGATCTCTGTGAAATGTCAAGGACACCTATTAAGGATCTTCGTGCTCGGAGGGTGTTCTCTCCAGCTGCTACTGTTGTTATAGAGAATGATGAGGGTTTGAAGAAAAATGAATCCATGGTGATCGAGGAGAAAAATGGAGTTGGGTTTGAGCTAAATGGTGATAAAGTTGATGAATGTGGGGTAAAAAAGTGTGATGAAACTGTAGGAACTGAGAGTAATGGAAATATGGGTGTTACTGGTCAAAATTCGATTAAGCTTTCTAGCGGAAATGTGTCCATTCCGAAGACTAATTCAGTAAGATATCTGATTCCTTCGAGCTTAAATTGTTATCATTGTGTCAAAGTTTGCTAGCTTAAATATTTATGCATTTTGAACTAGTAGAACTAGTGATAATTTGATTAGTGCCTACTAGAATATTGATGGTCCTTGTTAGCATAATTTATCAGGCTTGGCATATCCATGAATTATTTGTTTAATCAATTAGATTATGGAATTTTTTGTGTTAACTGTTTTCCATAACACTAAAGTTCTGATCTGCTTAGGATAGCATCTTTGTGTAAAAAGGGTAGTCTAGTGCTCAAAACATCTCCTGTTAGCAGAATCTGTGAACAAAAGTCACCTTAAGGGATTATGATGCATCTTTGCGTCTTCTGTAAATAAAAGTGTCCGTCATAACAATTCATTAGCTGTTTCTATTGTATCTGGGAAAGTTTTTGTTTGGTTGATAAATCAGATTGAAGAAGTTTTCAATCGTTTTTTTTTTATTTCTAGGTTGTGAGTTCGAATTTGCGTAGGAAGGTGTTCATAGCTCCAAGCTCATATGGCTACAGAAGATTGCTGCCATATCTGATGGATGCTTTGAGAGACTATTCTGGTATATTTCAAAATTTTGTTTTTTTGAATCAAAATGATGATTATGAGGATTGAATTTTTCAATGTTTTGAAGTTCTTAGAGTAACTGGAGTTAAAGCAATTCTCTTTTACATAGATGTTTCAGAAATTGAGACACGTGATACATCATACAAGCTCAACAATCCAACTTCGAGTTATCTAAAACCTCATTTACGATCAGTGGCTAGTAATGGTTCTTCTGTAGACAATCTTGTTGGTGCTAATTCTGATGTCAGTAAGACACTAGGGAGTGTTGATGGTCAGAAGATAGAGGTCAATGTATCATGCAACGCGCAAGATCTCAATGATGTCCCTGATGTTTTGTCCCAGACTCGGGTAGAGCCTCGAGTGTCTTCCAATGCAGGACTTGATCCTGAGGCAATGGAAGAACGTGTCCAGACAACACCACCTGATGCTGACATTTTCTTAAAAGCTAAAGCGAGTGACTTGGGAGCCAGCATAGATCATAATGTGCAGCATATGGAGAAAAAAACTGCAGGTCATTCATCAGATAGTAGAAATGGCTACATTGTGAAGAAGTCTACTTTGACTCCCCGGAAAAATGGCAGTGTTTCGAGAAACAAATTGGTAAATAACAGTAAAATAACTAATTGCTACTATGAATTTCTCCAATTAAATGATGCTCATTTGCAGACAAAGTGAATGGCCATTTTCCGCTAATGTTATATGAATTGTTTTCACAGGCTCTAAATCCTTGCTCTAGGCTGACGAAGGTGTTCAAAGCTGCAGGCTCTGTTAGCTACAGAAGATTGCTTCCATTTCTGATGGATGCTGCAAAAAATGATCCCGGTAAGTCACGTTTTCCTAAATCTTTATGTCCATATATTAGGTGTATTTAAAATGGATCCGTGTAGTCTGACCATGTTTTTCATGTTCCTAGGAGGTGCTTCAAGTGAAAATGGACTTCCTAAATTTCGGATGGACTTGGAGTGCAACCAACCATTGATCTCTGCGAGCAAAGAAGTTCTTAGGAACAAAGAATATTCTCCCAAGAAAGATGAAATTAAAGAACAAGAGACAAAGTTATTGGAACCGAACTGCACCTCAGCTAATGACGTCGGTGATTACGTGAACACTAGTATCACTGTGGAAATTTCAAGTTCTGCTGCTCAATTGTTCAATGAGATGCCAAGTTCCGTGTGTCCTGATGATGATGCCAATTCCCAGACACAACTTAATGTGGAGATTACAAGAAAATCAGAAAGAGAGTGTACTGATACAAGTTATACAGAAAAACCAGAACCAGACTGTCTCAATAATGTTAGTACTGGAGTAAATTTTTCTGGAGTGCTGTCGAGCTCAAACGTAAATCCTGAAACTTCAACTGGAGAATATAATGTGTCTATCCCAAACCTCTTGCCATTCAGTCTTGAAAGTTTGCTAAGTGAATATGGAGTAGAGGATACAAAAGATGAGCCTCTTAGTCCTGAAGGAGATCGCATGACTTTGGTGGTAGATTGCAATGAAGAAAATAGGAATTGTGGTGATCTGACTGGCACTGTAGGAAGTCATGCAAATGCTAGTGAATCTCTAAAGAAGGAGCTTATCCTCAAGACACCAATCAATAATGATAGCAGCAGTGATGTTTTGCTGGTAGATCGCAATGGAGATAGTGGAGGGCTCGACACAGTTGCTTTGATCCAAGCATCTTCTTCGACTGAACCATCAGATCTTTCAGGATATGGTAATGATGGTCCTAGCAAAATTAGTGAGACCATGCAAGAAATCTCACAATCTGAGCCTATTGGTTGTCCAATAGACTGCATAGGTGGTGATGATAATATAAACAAAAATGGATGCCTCGAACCAGCTATTTGTCACCAGAAATCAACTCATACTGAATCATCATATGATCTGGTTTCTCATCCTGATTTTCTTAACAAAGGGATATTAAAGAGAAATCCTAGGGGATGCAGAGGTCTATGTAACTGTCTGAACTGTGCATCATTCCGCCTGCACGCTGAGAGAGCTTTTGAATTTTCTAGAAATCAGATGCAAGACACTGAAGAAGTTTCTCTGGGATTGCTGAAGGAATTGGCTAATATGCGGATTTTCTTGGAGAAACACCTTTCTACTGAAAACAACCTTGCTCCCATCCCACTTACTCAGGTAATTAACTACTTCAATAAACTTGGCTCTTTCTGTCAGTTTGTATAACACTTGTGTGGCCTTCTTTCTTTCTGTAGGAGAAAATGGATGTTTGTTGCTATCTATTTAATGATCTTAAAGCTTACTAAAGTATTATCTCATTTAACTTTGTTGAACTTCAGCTTGAGGTTGAAGAAGCATGTGCAAAAGCATTGGAAGCAGAACAACGAGCAAAAGAGCGCCTTAGCCAAATGAATAACGAACTCACCTATCACTGCAGAGTCCCGGTAATAAGCTATTACATTTCTATTCCAACTTCAAGCCTACTTTTTATCATGTCCAAAATAGTACTTCAATGAAAGAAGGGAGTTTGAATCTCCTGTACATTTACATGTACTAATTCAATGTTAATAACCTGCAGCCCTTGTACCGGCCAAGAGTGACATTTGCCACTTGTATTGAAGAAAAAACTGTTGCAAAGGTAGAATCATCTAGTTCAAAACCTGAGAATGAAGATATCAAAGCTGGGACAAAACGTAGCCGAAAGAAGCATCACTAAGCGTAGTTCCTTGCTTGTGTCATCAAATTTGACTTGTAGATAGATGACATTGTCCAGAGATATATTTTTATGGTTGAAGCTATAACTCTTGATTCTCCTTCAGAAATGAGATTATTTTCTTCTTTTGTCATCTTACTGCAAAGAGATTACATTATACTTACAAAATTATCTATCCACAACCATGCGTTAAAAGTTTATGTTTGTTCGAGTTTCAACTTATATTATATCTTTTATGTATCAGCTTTGTTGCCATGGCTATTATTAAGACCTAGATATATACAGAAAACATACGAGTTATTGTCCCTACGTTCTCTGGATTATGTGCTAACTAGTCCAACTAAAGTATGAACGTTTATCATTTAAGGGTCTGGCTTAATAGTCAATGAAGTCGAAGAGAGTCATGAGATTTTGAATTCAAGTTCTGACACAAATGAAAACCAACAGGTGATGTCTTTTCATCTATCCAAGTGTTGGTGGGTGGTGTTACTCAAAACCTATGTTAGTGGGAAAAAAGTAGGTATTCCGATGGAATTAATCGAGGTGTGCAAGCTAGCAAGTGATTGAGTTGAGCTTTTAGGAACATCTAATATGGAGGACAATAGCTTTCATGGCAAAGATTGGTGAGGAAAAAGGGTTATTTTCTATTAGGAATACTAATATTCGTGGTTTTATCAAATGATTAATTAACTAGATCATTAGTTAGCCAGTAGTTTGAAATAATTGTAATTATAATAACTTTAGAATAAATCCCGAGCTGCTTTAATAAACATGTCCTTAAGCCGATCAAGGGTCTATCGAAAATAACTGTTCTACCTCCCAACTTCTAAGGTTGGAATAAAATCTGAGCATACACTATCAATAAAATTGATCTTAGCTTTATATTTTCAATGTTATTTTCCTTTGTTATTATTAAAGACGTCAAATGGATAGATTAGACTGAATTTGTGCGAATGAATTACTAATATTAAAAGTACTAAAAAGGATATCAAATAAGATAGATACAAAATAAACTACTAGCTACCTTCAAATAACATACAAAATAAAACAAAGAAAAAACATATTAATTTATTTTAGTTGGCTAATAATCTATCAAAATAAAACCACAAACACATGAAAGAATTTCACCCAAAAAAAAAAAAAAAAACTACATAGCCCTC
Source organism: Solanum habrochaites (assembly GCA_027704765.1). Lineage (NCBI taxonomy): Eukaryota > Viridiplantae > Streptophyta > Magnoliopsida > Solanales > Solanaceae > Solanum > Solanum habrochaites. The sequence continues at coordinate 76,749,765 of JAKWJA010002497.1, forward strand.
TCAAAATCTTCTACATTCTGGAGGAAAACCTTGAGGAAACCTCTTAATATCAGTACAATAATTATAAATCATGAAATTCTTTTGAACCCATCTAAGTCTTCTTCTACCATTAGAATCAAGTTCTTGATTTTGCCATTTTTGATCAGAAAATTGTGATGGGCTAAAGCTTTGGGCCATGTAGTTTCTATAGTAGGCTGTGAATGGGGCTTGGGCCCAATCAGTTTTTACTAGGCCTCCTCTTGTGGCCCAATCATCAGCATTCCAAAGGCTTGAGTAAATCCTCATGGGCTGATTCTTGGGAAATGGTACACCAACTGATTCAGCATTTTTGTATACTCTTATTGGTGTGTTGTCCACCAAAAATCTGAAACAAATTAAATTATAAATGAGTAAAGTTCAGTTACTTTAACGCGACAAAGAATAAAATAGTTTTGCAAATTATTATTAGAGGTTACATTGAAAACGATACGGATACTTTAGTTATACATTCAGATATGAAATGATTGATACTTGGGGGAAAAAAAAGAATAGTGTTTAAACATGTAAGTATAGTTTAGTGAATACAATTCAGTGATCATACGTGAGATTAATTTCCTTATTTCTCCGAAGCATATAATAGAGGTTTTTAATATACTTATATATAAATTATTAAGGTATTTGCTTACATGATGTGTTGGGGTTTCCAAATGATTGAGTAGGTGTGGAAGTTCTTTGTAGGGTCAAACCAAAGGTAGAATTGTTGCTCTTTGTTACCCTTGCCTTGGGCATAAATATTTGTGTGGAGAATATAAGGTTCACCAGTAACATTTCCCAAGAACTCAAAGTCAATTTCATCATGAGTGGGTCCTTGAGAAGATAACTGCAGTAAAAAAAACACAATAATTAGTTTCCAAATTGAAGTAACAAAAGGATTAAACTCTAGGTCATCAATTACGTTGTTCAAACTTTTTAAAAAGTAACAAATATAAGTATGATAGTATTTTAGAAAAGTCCAAGCAACAAATATAAGTATGATAGTATTAGCATAGTTTCAAAAGTGTACTTATAGTTACACGTTATCAGAGTGATCTGATTATGTCAATATTTTTTATGTTTTGATAAGTAAAACTTAGAATAAATTAAGATGGGTATAATTCTATTGTAAAAAAAGAAGTTGACAACTTGTAAAGTGTGACAATATGCTTTGAGGAATTAAAATAAAAGGAAAAGGAATAGGGAATCAAGAAGTCATTATTATCACACATAAAAAGTTGCTTATAACATCCAAAATAGAAAAGCTCTTGGCCACATAAAAAAAATATGTCACATGAGTACCAACCAAGTTGTTACATATTTGTGGTTATTTCTACATGTAAAATTAAACAAGTTGCTTGTGAATAATATAATAACTTCCTACCTTATGAATCATTAAATAAATATGACATGACTTCCAAAAAACTTCTCAAAATTGCAAATATTTTGAAGTGCCCTTACTTGAAAGACAAATAATTGGACTACAAGTAGCTTTCACAAACATTCTTTAATGTTATAATAGTTTAAGTTCAGTAGCAATACGTGAAATTAATCATACTTACGTAATATGTTGTGACAGTGCCAGCAGAGTTTCCAGCAACGAGTTTGATTTGCATATCAATTCTTCCAAAGAGATGTTCTTTTTTTGATTGAAAACCAGAGCCAGAAACTTTGTCTAAAGATAAAGATAAAAGTTGACCTCCATTGAAAATCTTGGCTCTATTGCCACCCCAAGTGAAGTCAAATTCTTGATAAAAGTTTCCACCATAAGTAACCATGCAAGAACTAAATAGAAGTGTTAAAATCAAGAACCCATAATGGGTAAAAGACCCCATTTGTAGTTAAAATTTTTACTTAAACTTTGAATAATGTATGATTTTTTTGCTTGTGTGTGAAATGAGATTTAAAGAGAGCAAGTATTTATAGTGAGTAGAAGGAGCTTATAGCTATAAAGAAAAGGGCAAAAATCTTGTGAACTTCTTGAGTTTTTGGTGGGTGGGTGGGGGTTTTGGAGGGGGGGGGGGGATGCATGGGCAACAACTGGTGCCAGCTTAGCATACATAAGAGCTGGAGCCTTTTTTGTTTTGGTATTGGATGCTTTAGAATTTTTTGGTGTTTGTTAGGAATATTAAAAAATAGAGTCAGTTAAAGACGTGATTTAGTGGTCAATGAAATAAATAAAATTACGATTTAAATTGCAATAGTTTGATTTGTTATAGTATTGATGGATAAAGTTACTTAATATTTGTGCTATTGTTAGGTAGAAGCTAGTAACGCAGGAGGTTCATTTGAATTGAAAAATTACATTTTATCAACAAGATTAAAATTATTTGTAATCGTATCTCCTTTACTTCTTAATATGCTTAATGAGAACATGTCGACCAACAAAAAAAATGCATATTTAATAAAATAATCGAGATGCACGTAAATTAGCTGAGATGTTATTATTGAGAGAAGGTGTGGGGGTGGGGGTTTCAATTAGTAGAGATAAAGTTTTATAAGAATGATTCAAGAATTTGGTATGGCCTATACACTCTTTGCTCTATTATATGATTGGAGTAGTAAGTGGAAGCCAACCAGATCAATTATATTGTACTGACAAAAGTATAATAACTCAAAGGGCAGGATAAGTAGATGAGAAGTACTAGTATTTATTTTATTAAATGTACACTTTATTGTTAACACTTGGTTTAATTTGTTAGCAAGTTTCTTATGACCTTATTGTTGTTGATAAGACCAACAACTTTTACTACTGGCAACATCCTGTCATTTTACCCATTTGCTACTTGTTAGCAAAAAGGACAATGAATGAAAAGTAATTGAATTTTTCAAAGATAAATAAGATAAAAGATTTACTTAATCGGAAACAAACTCTCTATATTACGTATGTTATCATAGAGAAGATTACTTATATAAAAAAGGAAAAAACAATTGGCTATTGATGAACAACTTACATTAACAACAATTCATGCTTAATAATAGATTATTAGTTACAGATTATTTAGCGGCAAGGCTTATTTTCTAGTCAGTGAAAGTAGTGACAAGCATTATAGGTCGTTGGGCGGACGCCCGGCTGTCATGAATAAGTAAATTTAGGGAACAAAGATGATTCTTCGTACACAAATCTAATGTTAAAAGATTAATGTTGTTAAAAAGAAGTTAGCAACCTTATCTCGTTATGTCTAATTATGTTAAACAATAGATTATTAAAATAATAATGCACTATTTAGCGATAAATTCTTCCGTGATATATAATTCAATAGTTATTCTCATTATCAAGATTAGGTTGCTAATGCTATAATAAGAAGGAAACTCATACTTCTAACTCTTCCCCTGGAACGTCTTATTTAAGAGCGAATCAAAAAAAGAAAATTGTTCTTATCCATACCTAATACATGAAATATACAATATTTTTACTTTAATTAACTTGTGAATAAATCAAAATTCTTTTATTTTTTTAATTGTTCTGAAAATAAGGAGAAGCTCTTTGTCATTGTCTTGTTTGTACTTTGTACAACACTATAATTATATATCTAAATCTATATGATACATTAATTCTCCATAAACCTAATTCAACAACTGTTCAAACAATCCAAAAATCTAACTAGGAAATAAGGGGACCTTGTTTGTAACTTTTTTGACCATTGAAAACACTTTTAAGTGGACAAAAAGGTAGCTCTCTATCTATATTGTACAGCCTGTACTGATTTAATTTGTTCATGAATCATTAATTATTAACAGTTGTGGTGTATTAAGTTTAGACTAATTAATGTAATTAATTTAAACTTCTTGGAGGATCCATACAAAATCACTAGTAAAAATTATAAAAATTTGTCTAGTCATACATATAAATCTATTACATAACTAGATACGACATGTTTAACACATATAAGTTGAATAAGAAGTGGTGTTCTTAGTGACAAGTACGTAAGTAAGTCGCTTTCTCTCATTCTACTAGTTCAATTCTCATCACGAATTCGTACAATGTAAAAAGTATAGATAATTCTATTATTAAAAATAAGAAAAGGGACGATAATTGATTTATCACTAGATATTCGAAGGAACCAAAAGAGCAGATGCGAGAAGCGAGAAAAATATTAAAAATTTACATGTTAGACTTATATTGCATAACGCACAACACCCTCCTTATATCTCATTTTTCACTTCAAATAACTTTTTGTCTTCTGAATAGCTGAATTAAAAAAAAGAAAGTTATCGAAGAATCATATTTATAAGATTATATCAGATATATCGTAATCATATCTATTTTAAATTTGAGTTATATTTTCACCAAATTCTCATTTCTATCTTTTCCTTTGGACCATCTCACTCCCCCCCAAAAAAAAGTAGAAGAAAAATTAAGAATCGAACGTTATTCTTGGACCACAAAGTTTTGAAATTCTCTTCAATGAGATAGATAATTTATTTGGTCATTACTACATATCATTAAAGCCTTTTTTGGTTCGATTCATTGAAGGCAAAATAAAATGTTACATTGAGTCATAATTGATAAAAATTTTGAACTCACCACTTTAACGATAAAAGATAACAATCTCTTATAATATGAGCTAGCTAGTCTTTAATTTAAAGTTACAATTTTTTCTCATTATAACGAAAAAAAAGAAAGAGAAATCGTTAATTTTATAAATTGAGTGACTCTTTGAGCAATGAACTCTAACTCGTTAATATTTGACTTATTATCCTCTTCATACAACAACAATACAATGAATATAGCAAGCAAGAATATCATAAAATTCCAGAATTTTTTTTCCCATCTAGCTAGCTATTTACTAGCTGTCATGAAACTGACATTCCACAAAAAAAAAATTAAAGAAAAAAAACAAACTTGAAGAGTTAAATCAAAGTGTTTATCCCATCACTTTTTTTTTTTTTGGTTTGTTCCAATTATTATTACTTGTTACATTTCGTGAACCTTCCTTTATTAACACATACGCAAAAAAAAAATAAAAATGTAGTCAAGCATGGGTCATAATACCTTGGTTTATAAATTAATTTTATCACAAATGGATAAATTTTTGAAAGATTTTTATCGTTTCTAGAACAAAGAAAACAAGAAAACTAAATATTATTTCAGGATATTTCAAAGCCCAAACAAATTTTATTTGTAAATTTTCTTCAAATAGTTTTTAAGTCGTTTGTATTTATATATAGAACTTAAAAGATGATTTTTTTAAAAAATAAAAACACATTTTCCTCGTAGAGAATACATCTCCTTACTAAAGTTAGACAAATTTAACCATTTAATAAAATATGAAAGTAACCAAAAAGAGAGAGATATCATTATGAAAAAAATGATTTTTTTTAATTCAAAAATATTATAGGTCATAATTCACTAAAGAACTTTAAACAATTTGTTTTGGACATAATAAAAGGACAAAAAAGTACAATAACGAGGCTATAAGAAATTCAATTAAAAGAAAAGTGGGCCATAAAAGTATATTAAGTGGGTAAGTGCGGCCCATAAAATCAAACGAATCAAGCCCAGCGCCGTCAAACCATGGCCCACTACATTTAGGGGCCTTTAGGCTTATAATAGTATTATTTATTATTTTTAGAAAAATTAATTAACCCAAAATTTACTTTCATATTAAAATTCTTAGTGGCAGCTGTAGAGCATTGGCAAGCGATATTGGGATATAATGTCTTACTATAGAGTATAAATAGATAGAATAAATGATAAAAAGAAAAATTATTATATATTCTAAAAGACAAACAAAATCAGAAGAAAAAAATATAAGGTTATCACCATACAATAGTAACCTATTTATGGGATGTGCAATCGTCATTTTATATATTTGGTAGAAATAACAAATCCATATGAAAGAATGTGAGAAAAAACACTTTATTTTATTCAGTAGAAATCATATTGCAGGTAGAGTCGAGAGGAATCATATTGCAGGTAGAGTCGAGAGGTTCATCACGATACAATAGTAAGCATTTGGAGGTTCGTCTTTGTATTTTACATAAGGACATTCAAGAATTCGATATTGTTTAGTGGATGGATTTAACAAGAGATAAGTTTGTAGGCCATAGGTTTTTTTAGAAGAAGCAAGCCATCACATGAGAGTCTCGAAATCTTTTTGGAAGAGAAAATTGGTTATGATCATCAATCCTAATTAATTTGGGACCTAAATACAAAATCACTACGATATTTAATATATCTCTCCTCTATGTATATATATCCTAATTCATAAATTTTAAAGTATTTTTGTAATTTGAAAAAGAACAGGAAAATAATGTTAGGTAGCATTATTGGACTGGCTAAGCTTGGTCCAATCTAGCTTTAAGAAGCCTATTGCATACATAATTTGTCTACAATTATCAAACACTACTAGCTCCAGTTTCATTACTAACATTAGTCAAAGTCTACAAAATACACATAGGAATTAAGATATCAAAAATGATGATGAGTTTCAACTAACATCCGGCCTTGTGGTGTACATATTTGTTACTTCTGAGAGGGATCTGCTGAAACATCGAAACCCGGAGGAACAAATACAACATCGTCCCACTGTGATGTCGAAGAATCCTGCAAAAATATGTTCATACTTTGTCAACAGCACAGACTACAGAATTTTGAATCGTCGAGGATTTCTTGGTTGTTTAAAGATATAGAATTATTATACATATATAAGAGGTTAAAATGTGTAAAGAGGATGATAGAACTTGGTTGAGGATTCTTACCTTCATACCTTGTATTATATCCTCCAGAACGCCAACCTTGTCAAATCAGATGAAAATTCTCAGAGATGAAGCTAAGACACGAACAATAAATAAACAGTAAAAACCAACAGATGTACCTGAATATCTCCTTTCAAAGCGGGATTCAATCGCCCTTGCTGCTGAGAAGCTCTTACTAGTGAACTCTCTAGGTCCTCCTGCATAAGTTGACGAAATTTCAAGAAGGGAGATATAGCATTGTATCACATTAGTGGATAGTGGATACTAACTCAAGACAATTAGCTTACCTTCCTGAAGAAAACAGGACGATATCTCTTGTTTTGGCTTCTTAGAATTAAGCTCCTCGACTGTAAATAAATATCAATCAGATGGATAGTTGTCATTTTCAGTTTATGAGGTTGAAAAGTACAAAGGAACTTTATGTGGCATGAAATTGTCAGCCCACAATTCATTTAATCTTTGAATCTAACTATGCAAAATCTGTTGTCAAGTTATCTGAATGTGATATTCAATATGTTGGCATGCAACTTATTTCTTTTCTTTTTTTTTAAAGGTGGTGTCTGCAACAAGTTGCATGCACCTCGACAAGTCCACTTGATCCTAACATTACAAGTATCGCATTGCCAAAACATAGATAAATGGGAAGAAATCACCTAAACTTTTTTGCCTTTGCTAGGATTGAATACATGATCTTCCATAGTCTTCATTCCAACTTCAACGAGCAATAGGACAAACTTCTGAGTACATTTTGGCATGGTTCCAAATTAACCCAACACAGAAACAACTTTTCAACTAATATTTGACACCATATTTTTTAACTGATTAGATTTAAGCAAACTGTTAAAATGTTAAAAAACATGGTGTAAAATCTAAGGATAGCATCATCCAAGAAGGTGAAAAAGAGCAATGCTAAGTTGTTTGAAATGCCTGGACAGCATTTGGGTGGATTAATTCTTCTTTTTACGTTAATCACCTTCGGAATTTATACAACACAGAGATTTAAAACAGATTGGGCCTTGTCCAGGCTCGAAGGCACCGGATGTTTCCCTGATTAATCTATCAATTCTTTTGGCTACAAGTAAAAGTGAAGGCAATCCATCTGCAGATCTACTAAGTGTATCAATTGATCGTACGAGTATTGTGTATATGGAGTCCTCTTCCTCATCAACAGATCAATGTCATCAAAGGCAAAAAGCGCAAAAAAGCATCTAAGATCAGTTGGGCTTCAAGCGCAAAGTAAAATTGAAAAAAAGGGTTGTGATAAAGTGAAATATAAATTGTTAAACCTTTTCAGGATTACGCTATATGGTAAGGAAAAGTATGCCTTAAGAGACTTGATGGCGACACTGAAGCACCTGCTAAGCAAGGTGAAACACTCGATGCATTTTGCACCTCGATTCAGGCCTTAAGCGTGCCTTTGACAACACTGCAACTGACGTAGTCATCCTAGTTCAGATCATATTTCGTTTAAAGCAGATGAAGCAAGCAGATCAGATACTTCCCCTCACACAGGAGGACATAGAAGTAAGCACAATTGTTAAGGCAGATGAGCATTTCAGTGAAGCTATACATATCAATTATAGCTGAGAACATACCTGAAAAACTGGAACACCATAAAAGCTCTCATCAGTCGTTCCAGTCCTTTCCCTTTCCTAGTTAAAAAAGGCAGTAGAATACGATCAGCTTTAAATAATAGAAGTTAAAACTAATGGTGCGCAAAATGATATTTTAAACATGCTGATTAAAATTTCTATGCACAAAACCATTTTTGGCATTATCCTCACAGCAATATCACTTAAAAAAATGAGGTCTCCTACCATTTGACGGACAGATTATATGTCATGATACTATGTTTTAGTCCACAACTGGTATATACCTATTCTTTGTTAGGTATAAAGAAGCTTACTGAGTAACAACTACCTTTTCATTCACTTTAATCCAAAAGCAATGTCTGTCTATTACAAATTTATCCCGAAGAAGGAGAACATTTTAATTAGTGCCACAAACTTTTGGATTTAGTGTCAAGCAAAAAGTCCATCAGACAAGTTTCTAATACTTATTGTACATGAAGTACATTTCAGAACTTAGATAGTCGAAAACTTTGGTTTACTTTGCAATAATTATGAACCCCGAAGCCATGATAGTCTTCTATAATAGATTAATGGAGAACCCCAAAGCAAATAACCCTTTTTTTAATTAAGAACAGAAGAAACTGATTGACGTAACAACAACACTTCTCTAAGGTAGAGTAGCAAACCAGTATCAAATTCTCGAGACACCACTATGACGGCAAGAGTACTCATCAACTTTCTTATAGATTTAAGAACACGCTTAGTCTACACCAAATTCACAAAATTTAGTATGGCTAGATATGCACCTTTATTGCATTCTTTACTTGAGATGCCTCTGGTATCAACCTGAAAGCAACTCCATCCACTTTGAGCTGGAAAACCTGCATCATTGACCATCAATTAGACAGATTAATGATTTTTTTCTGCAATCAAGAATCCCACTATCAGCCTTGGACAATTAAAAAAACAGTTACTAGCTCAGTCATCGTCCTACTCGTTTTTGACTAAAAATGTTGTAGCGAGGTCAATGAAGTGAAACGAGAACTGAGAGGTCTCAAGTTCACGTCCGAGCATAGGCAAGAAAACACTAGGTGTTTCTTCTATGCTTTAGGAGAATTATCCTATAAAAATTTAAACAACAATCAAAGCAAACATTGTATATACACTATCTTAATAGCTCAATTGATTAACTAAACGAATTTTCACATTTCGATTCCCCTTCTTGTAACCCCTTCCCTTATCCCAACAAGCTGTCAGTAAAGCATAACACAATAATCACATCCCAATACACAACAACAGCAAACTGAATCTAACCTTGTTGAGAGCAACAGGAACAACCCGAGAGCCGTTTCGCATAGAGGGGTCCATTGATTCCATCTGCTGACGAAGTGCCTCAGCATCAGCTTCACTAAAACAAAACAACCCCAAACTTTTCCCAGTACTAACACCCGAAACCAACACAAATTCTTGAGAAGCATTGCTAAGGGCATACACAGGTACTCCCCCCAAACGCTCTTCGATTGTTTCAGTAGATAAAGATTGTTTTTTTACACCAATTTTAGCCCATAGAGGTGAATTTTGAGGGGTGTTGAGTTGGGGAATAGTGGTTTGAAGGAAATTGGTGAAATGGGTCTGCAGATTCTTGAAGGATTGTTGGAGCTGTAGGTGTGGTGGTGTTGCTGGAGAAGATGGTGATTGTTTCCGTTTGAAGAAATTCATGTTTGGGAGCAATTACAGAGGAAATGGGTAAAAGGGTTTTTCAGGTTTTAAAAGCGGCTAAACAATTTGTTTTGAGGAGTAACAAAAGAATACAAATTTAGGCATAATACATTATTTATGTGACAATTTAAGTCATACTGGATAATATATATTAGCTAGGCTAAGTCAAAAAACACGCTTTTATATTACTAGTTGATTAAATAACAAGTTTAAAAGTGTATTATATTCAAATTGATTTCTCCATATCTCAGTTTGTTATACACACATATCAACGTAATTATGTTAGGTAATAAAGTATGAACGAATGAAAAAAAATAAAATTAAATACACAACTTATTTTATCATATTTTTTTTAAAAAAAATTAAAAAAATTACTCTCTCTTGTTCTCGAATATATCATGTATTTATTCAAAATTAAGATGATTTACGCATTATATTGACACGTTAAGTGATCTATTTAAAACTGAGACGCGACATAATGAAAAATGTATGACAATAGTAAATCACCATTGCATTCTCTGCACTCTTAACTTTCGAATGTATGACGCAAAATTGATATATTGAATCACCATTGCATTCTCTGCAGTCATAACTTGGGCCTTAATGAAAATCTCTTATTTCAAATAATAGCAGAGTAATAATGTAATGTGAATGAAATAATGTTGACATGAATGAAAAGGAAAATCTACTTAGAAAGCAACTTAAGAATCTAAAGATAAGCAAGTTTTCCAGTATATAGAAATTGGTGCTGCCCTGTGTCTTTGGACTTGTCTGAAGGTTTTTCTTTTTATGTCATAGAAGAAGATGATCATCATCGCCCCCACTTCTTGACGGAATACTATTTCTTCATTCCATGTGCTGTGAAAACAATCTAATGTCATGGGATCGAACCTTACCCCAAAATCGATACTATACTCCTTCGCCCAAATGCAACGTACCTTATCTTTCAGTATCCACAAGTCTAGAATCGAACTCTTGCGAAAGTTAACACGGTCTGCCACACAAAGGCTCCCTTTCAAATCCATCAAATTCAAGCCCTGACAGTTCATAGAAGCTGATGGGAAACCTAGAGATATAAACTTTTCGTTTTCAAAGTCAAATGACATAATTCGAGGTTGGCCAACGTACACTATTTTATCCTTTCCCAACCAATACATACATTCATTAACTAACACCCCGCGAAAAATAGGATGATATGGAGGTTGCTCCGCAATTTCTTTCCATCTACCATTAGAAATGCCGCCACTACTACTTAGGGTGAAAACTTCACATCTTATCAGGGCAACGTCAATCTCTAAAGCAAGACCACGGGGGGGACCCAAATAGAAAAAATGCAACACCTTGTATTCCTTTTTCGAGGGAAGATATCCAAAACCAAAATGTTCATATCCGGGGGTAGCAGAAGGTGAAGAGTTGGGCAATTCCCGTAGTTGATGGATGGCCGGATTACAGAGATAAATACGACAAGCTGTTGAAAGGCAAACCAAACCAGCGCTAACAGTCCAGCCGTTACAAAGGATTTGTGTATCAGGATAATGGAGGATTGTGTACAAATCCTCATTTCTTCCTTCCATGTCAAGTGAAACAAATTGTAGTTTCGACTTAGATGACCGTGGCAAATAACGTGATGTTTCCACAAAGAGAAATTCAGGGGCATTTCCCTCTTGTTTTCGATGAGAAAATACAAACAGGGGACTAATGATACAATCATTCCATGACTTGGATACGCACCTTGAGATGGACAGTGTTTTCAACCCGCATTTTAGAAAAATACAAGTTAACACATCAATAGGTAGCTTATCAAATTCATCACTTCTATTATCATTCTCATTCTCATTCTCGTCCTTTATGACGATTCTGCTACATTTCTTCCTCCTTCGTATTGATATTTCCTTCTTCTTGTTAGGCTGCTGCAAATCAATATATCTTAAAATCACTTTTAATTCTATGTTGGGATGCAACATGGCATACTTCTCACCCATATAGTTAAAAGCAAAAAAACACAAAAGAGTGCCAACTAAAGCATGGACTCATAACATTAATATATCACTTTGTTGTCTAGAACCTGCGCTTTAAGACTTGAGCACGCCTTTAATAACACTGCTTCAAGTAACTTTGTCTATCAGAAAATAATCCGTCAATCAAATCTCAATACACCAATACTGACTACTCACTATCAATATTTTATAGAAATTTGAAATGCATAAAGGAAAAAGATCAATTTGTTTCGTCTTATTTTTTACTTTTTAGTCAAATTCCAATCCAAGAATGTCTCTTTATTTTTTTCATACTCGTTCTTTTATTCTTTAATTTGTTTTACGACAAGGGAAATTGACAATTGTACAGCATAAAACCTAGTTCAACTTCTCAAGCCTCTCTACCATACCCTTAGAAAGTGATAACGGATCACTTCCATTACTAAATGGAAGAACTTTTCAAACTAGTTGATAGTTGTTCCTCCTATTGCAAATCACACGAGAGAGGTAACCCTGCACTAAGTTCCACGAGGTCGACTTAGCTAATTTTTTAATTCTAACAAAAAGGGCATCTTATACATATCCATAATTTACTATGTTTAGATCATTGTTATCCATTGTATTATATTGTATTGTTACTATACCTACAATGTTTGTATTAATTGTTACTTAAAGTATATTGTACTATATTGTTTTAGTTGTTACTTAAAATATATTGTACTGTATTATTAAATTTCGTTGTTACGTAATAATGGAAACCCCTATTTTATGAAACAACCAATTTGATGTGTTCCCATTGTTATTTAATTTCTTTTTTCGATTATATCTTTATATAATATTTCAAAATACTATTTTACCCTTTACCTTAATTATTTAAATCTAGTCAAGCCTCTTACCCTAGAATAATTAAGGATATTTAAGTAAATTTATGAATTATAATACAATATAGCCAAACATTGTATCTACCCTACAGTAGATTACAATACAATACAATACATTATGAAACAATGGGTAACAATGATCAAAACAAAGTGTTAAAATCACAAGATTTAAATATACTTTATTTCGTGAATTCTAGGAGTTCAAAATCAAACAAACAAGTTGTACTAGAAAATAACAACATAACTAGTGTTCATAAATTAAAATACTAAATCCCATCTAGTCTAACTAATAAATTAAAATTGATGAAAGCAATAAATTTTCCAGCATAAGATCTGCAAAGCCATAAACTTTTCTCTAAAAAAAAAATAAAAACCATCAAATAAAATGGAAAAGTGGTACCTTATTTTGTTTGCGTCGAGTAACTTTCACCATTTTGCTATGAATTGAGGGACTGAATGAGAGAAAAGAGGACGAAAAAGTATTATGATATGAGGGTTTTCTTTGTTTTTTTCTTAAAGAATTCTAACCCTATTTAACAAGGTATTAAACCTACATATTTTTAAATGACAACTTTTAAAAATGATTATAGTTTGACTTAATTAGTTGGGTCCCTAATTAGTTTTAAAATATTTTTTTTTAATTTCATTTATATATCTTTTATATAAAATGAAAAGATGAATATTTTATCTTTTAAAAATGTCACGTCATTTAAAACTTAAAGAAACGCTTCTTAGATGTTAAAATAGGAGAGCAGAGAATGTAAGACATAAAACGCTATCATAAAATACGTTTTATGAGTAAATTCTGTGTCTTCTAATTTTTATTAAAATGACAATATTACCCCTTTTGATTAATTTTATTTGTCCATTATTTTAAGAGAGATTATTTATTTTATGTAGTACTTTTATAATATCAAGAAAAGATAAATATTTTATCTTTTAAAAAAATGTCATGTCATTGAAAACGTGAAGAAAAATGCTTCTCAGACGCCTAAATAGATGAGCTGAGAATATAAAGCATAAAACACATCCAACGGATGTGATTTATGTGTAAAATTTAGTGTATTCTTAATTATTGTTGAAGTTACTATATTACCCCTTCACTCTAATTTTATCTGTCCATTTTTTTAAAATATATTTATTTATTTATTTTAATTATATCTTTATATATCAAGAAAAAAATAAATATTTTATCTTTTAAAAAACGTCATGTCGTTCAAAACTTGAAAAAACCCTTCTCACATAACTAAATAGAAGAGTAGAGAATATAAGACATAAAACACTATCGTAAAACATGATTTATGAGTAAAATTTTGTGTCGAGTTATAATTTGTTGAAATTATTATATTACCCCTTTCGTTTAATTTTTTTGTCCATTATTTTTAAAAATATATTTATTTATTTCATTTGTATCTTTTATATATCAAGAAAAGATAAATATTTTATCTTTTAAAAAATGTTATGTTGTTCAAAACTTGAAAAAACCCTTCTCACATAACTAAATAGAAGAGTAGAGAATATAAGACATAAAACACTATCGTAAAACATGATTTATGAGTAAAATTTTGTGTCGAGTTATAATTTGTTGAAATTATTATATTACCCCTTTCGTTTAATTTTTTTGTCCATTATTTTTAAAAATATATTTATTTATTTCATTTGTATCTTTTATATATCAAGAAAAGATAAATATTTTATCTTTTAAAAAATGTTATGTTGTTCAAAACTTGAAAAAACGTTTCTTAGACACCTAAATAGAAGAGCAAAGAGTATAAGACATCAAACGCTATCATGAAATACGTTTTATGAGTAAAATTTCGTGTTTTCTTATTTATAGTTGAAATTACGATATTACTAACTTTAGAAAAGACCTTTTACCCCTGCACTATTTAATAATGTATTTTAAAGGTATATATGTGATTACGTGGATATAAAAATATTGCATAATTATAAATAGTAATGTGTCTACATGAACACATAAATATCTTTAAAATACACTATTAAATAATTCTAAAGTAAAAGATCCTTCGTACAATTTGATATTGTAACAATAATTTCGATCAAAGTTGAAGTATTTTCAAGATCCTTTTCCCTATTATTTTTTATGGCTTTGGTTTTCCTGTTATTTGGTGAGGGAAGTAATTGTTTTTACTTTCAACTACATGCTCGTGAAATTCTACATGTGGAATTTGAGAAGGAAAGATTGTATACAAATTTTATTTATCCGCAAAAGTAAAAAAGACTTTTTAAAAATCACATCCTGCACATATTATTTATTATTGAAAATTTTAAAAAGTTCCTTTTTTTATTCTTTTGAATTCATATTATTACTTTTTTTTTAACACAAACAAAATTGTTTAAATAACATATTGAGGGACTTGTAATTTTTAAAAAATATAAATATAAATTTTAAATATCTAGATTTAGTAATAAAATTTAATTTATTAACTACAAAAATTAGTCAACTTGATTTTTTTTTATAAAAAAAAGTGATTCATACCATTAAAGTGGTATAGAGAGAGTATAAATAACTTAGACAAAAGCATGAATTTTGTTGGAAGCATATTATTAATTTTTCTCCATTTATGTTATAAATAAAAAATAATAAGATGCTTTAAACATGCATGAAGTCATATGCATAAGATTAATCAACAAATATAATATAAATTATTCATAAAAGCACCTTTTTAAATTGGTTGTCACATTCTTTTTTCAAATAAAAACTTGTGGATCTTATAAAGTATTAAATATATTATTTTAATCAAGTTAAATAATTAACAATTAAGTAGAGTATGAAATATATATCTGTCTCTTAGATTCTATCAACAATAGTTGACTAGAGGCTTCAAGACAAAAAAATAAATAAATTAGTCCAATATAAAACACACCGTCGGTGACTTTTATAGCAATTTCTTCTATCATGTATGTATAATATATATAGTATACGTTATTAGACTTTTCACTTTTTTTCTCCTTTAAATATAAAATTTGTTTAAGATACCATATAAATACATTTATTTTTTAAAAGCTGGTTAGTTTAAAAAAATTTCGTTTTTTGATATATCTTTTTATTGTTTTTAGTGATTGTACTCACTTCCCTCTATCATATATATACATTTTATTTATGGACTAAATTTGTCCTATCATTATCAATTTTAAAAATAAATATATATAACGATTTATGTGAACTTATGTTAAGTCGTATATAACGATTCCACCTTTAAATACCTAAACTAATGTGATTTATGACAGACATGTGACACCACCTTCTGTTGACAAATTAAAATGCATTCATATAATTGTCCAAACAGGGACACGACGAATCTTGTTATTTGTCCACTAGTTTATTTTTGTGTTCCCAAAATGGAGACTCAATTAGATAAATAAATAAATGAATACCAATAATAAAAAGGAAAATGAAAGTAATTTTTATATATGCTTCTATGGCATGTACTTTATGTAAATAATAAAAATATAGATTTAGTATCGTTTTGAGGTTTGACTATAAAAACTTTAATAAGGATACACCATTTTTTTTGTTTATCACAGACAATTTTATTTTCAAAATTTGAATTCAAAACTTAATTAATAATATCAAAATTGAATAATAAATTCGAGTTTTGTTCTTTTATATTCGAATAACTAAATTTACATTGAATACTTTAAATTTCTTTCTAGAATCATACTATTGAGATTTTTTTTTCACTTTCATGTAATTAATATTTGGTTCATGCACATGTACATCTCATATACATATTATTATTAAATGAATATCTTGCTCAATTTTAATATAATCAAAACCAAATGACAACAAGAAATTAAAGTGCATGTAACACCCCGTTTTCACAACTAAATATCACAATCAAGGTGTCATATGAATCGATGTATAATTAATACACAAATATATAAATTAATATTATTAGATTGTACAAATATTATAAATCTTAAACGATTGTAAAATAGATGGAAAAAGGATCTTTGACAAAAAAAATTCTATTTAAATCTAATATAAAATCGTAATTAAGATATTAATACAATGTAAAGGAATCTTTTGATGAAATATAAATATGGATTTAGAGAATATGATTGACTATAGAGGTGTTATTGGTTGTACAATTCAACTAGAAATTTCTAATTTTTTTTATTGGAGCTATTATTTAAAAGTCAATTATTTGCGTATATCTTATACACATAATTATTTTTTAATTTTTTAATAATTTAAATATATATTTATTCACGTTTAAAATTTGAAAACTAATGCTAAACTAAAGACATATTTATGTCTCATGCTTCTTTTTTTTTCTTGGTTACTTACGTTATTCTATATTTTTAATTGTTTTATTTATAAGTGATCTTCTTTTTAATTGTTTCTTTTATGAAGTTACATCAAAAGTGAAAATATTTAATATTTTAAATTTCTTGGTTACTTACGTAAGTGATAGAGTCAAATTTTTTATAAAATATGTTCATAATATATATATATATATATTCTACGCCACTGACTTACGTCTTCGTTTTCTTTTTAATTAGGTTTAAGGGGATGAATTGCTTATTATTTTTCTCACAAGACTTATTTTCTTCTTCATTTTCAAATGTTTGACTTGAATTTTAGTAATAGCACTGAATTTTGGACAACCATTAATTCAACAAAGTTGACATGATTTAACCTGTCTATTTAATTATATAATAGAGTAATGCTAAATAGGCAAAATAAATAAATAAATTTGGTCTTTGACTAGAAATTTTAAAAATATATAATATTTTTTATTTTAAAAGGTAAAAATTTTGAAAAAAAAAGTAGAAAAAAATAGATAAAATACTATTCTAGTCAAATTCTGGCCAAATTTTTTAACCAAAAATATTTTTCCTTATAAAAACATTAATTTTTAATTTACTTACCAATTCACAGGACAAATAATACATATGTCATTATTTCTAATTAACAAAACAACATAAACAATCTCTAACTTTTATTCCTTGTTAAGTTAGGAAATAATCCATATAGCCATGCTCTTTACTCACACATATAGAAATGTCATCGACATCACAAGATCATGACTCATAAGAGTTTATTTTTATAATAATAATAATAAATAATATATAATTACTCTAATATTTTAACATCGAGAATTTGATCTATATTTATATAAGAGTTTCACTTTCACATTACTATAAGATTATTAGTAACCAGTATTTTAACTTGAGTTTAAGTTGTATGCATATACTTTTTTATCATTAAATTATCTTGATAACTAGAAATTCGTCTTTTTTAAAGATTATAAAAAACCTCATATTTTAAAGAATTCTACTTATAATTTATAAATACCTCTGAAAATCAATCAAGATACGGTACATGATACATCTACCCTTCTCGTACCAACTCGTGAGATTACACAAAATATATTTACAACGCAAACTCAATAACACATCATTAGATCAATAAAGGGTATTTAAGTCATCAATGTACAACCACTCTAAGCGCACAATTTTAACTCATTCAATCACCCAAAAAACATAGGATTCTAGTTCTAGTCAAGGAAGGGTATTTAAGTCATAAAAAAACTGTTTTACTCCATAACATACGCACATGGTGCAATATAACCATTTTTATCACCATCATCATCTCTGTTTCATACCCCACCCCCCACAAACCCCCCAACCCCCTACCCCTACATCTCTGTCTCTATCTTTTTCCCTACTATACTACTAGAATACTTTTTCAACTTTGACACCAAAGTCACAAACCTTTCTTTTCTTCAGTGCACATTTCTTTACTTCTTTCTTCTGTTGCTGATTTTCTTGCTTATGGAGAGGCAAGATCACAAAATGACAACCCCATCAGGTTTATTTCTCTAATGGGTTTCTGAAAGTTTGTTTCTTTTTAGTTAATTTGTTAGTATCTGTTTATGGGTGTGCTGTTTCTTGATTTGGGTATATAGGGGTTTTGTTGAAGGATATCTACATTTCTCTTAACTTTGGGTTACTTAGTGGGAGTTTTGTGCTTGCATTTTTGTGTATATTGGTCAATTGTGTCTTGACTTGTGTTTGAAATGAGTTTTTTTGTGTATTAGGGAGTTGCGAAATGGGGGATTTTACTTAAGTTTTTCAAGAAGTGTGTGTTGAATGTGTGAAATGTTTAATTTGTGTTTTGTTTTTGTGTATTGGGAGTTGTGAATTGGGGGTTTTATGTAATCTTAAAGAGTATGTTTACATATATAAGCAGACGTGTGTATGAATGTGTGAAATGTGTAGTTCATCCTCTTCTGGGATTATTATAAGCATTAATTCTTGGTATTGCTCTGTGAATATTTGAGTTTTCATGTATAATTTGTTCGGTTGTTTGTAAGGAGATGTCTATCGGAAATAACCTCTCTATCTCTACGAGGTAGGGGTAAGGTCTTTGTACACTTTATTCTCCTCCGCCCACTTGTGAGATTTGCGGGCTATGTTTTTGTTATTGTTGGTAATGGGAGTTCTGAAATGAAATTTCTTGAATACAGGGCATGAGAATCATGGTACACATTTATGTCATAAATGTAGTTGGCCTTTCCCAAACCCACATCCTAGTGCTAGACACAGAAGGGCACACAAGAAGGTATGTGGAAAAATTGAAGGATATAAGTTTAGTGAATCCGAAGCAGGCAATTCTACCCATTCAGCTGTTTCTGATGACGAGCATCACTCAGATGGAGATCAGCAAACTCCAAGTGAGAAATCTCTAGCCAATGCATGAACATAGTTTAGTTTCTCTTTTCTGGTGAAATTTTGTGTTTTTATGCAATCATGGTTTTGGTTTTAGGTCGTATTGGTAAAAAGACAAGTGTTAAAAATGGTAGTAGTGGTGATAAATCATATCGATCAGAGGATGAAACTTTCTCTGATGCTTTCATGGAGTTTTCTGATAGTGGAATCAGCCCTGGCATGGAAGAGCGTCCGGAGAGTGTCAAAAGTTTGAACATGAATGTGAAAAAAGTTGATGATGAATTATTGAAGGCTGATGCAATTGGAGGTAAGCATTAAGGCAAATGATCACTCATGTTTATTTATGTCAAACATCAAATGGCTTCTCAAATGTGCTGTATGTAACTATATTTAGCTAAGTATTGGTTGTTGTGGAATGCAGCCATTTCCGAATTTCTGTAGTATTAGTTGTTGTCGTGCACTTACTTTTCACAGAAAGGGGAAAAAATAGATCTTGTTTTGGGGAAGTAGGTTATTGCTATCTTGTCTTTTTCGTCCTTCTTTTGGGTATCTTACTTGGGGAATCAGGTGAAATTGAGACAAGTAGTGCATGGAACTTGTGAGGCTTTGGAAATATTCTTCATAGATGATAAAACATGCATGACACCTCATGCTCGAGAATCCCTCTAAGGTTATGGGAAAGCTCCCCGGAATTAGGGCATGGGGAGTATTTATCTCTTCATAGAAGCCATTTAAATCATTGACTGAAGGGTTCTTAGTTTCAGAATTAATTGATAGGTGATAGGTCCCAATGTTGCTTGAACTCTTCAAAATTATCAACATGTATGTGTCAAATACTCCCAAAGTAGTGCATTTTTGGAGTATCCGACACGGATGTGGCAACTATTTTGGAGAGATTGAGCATCATATTAGGTCCTTTGATGTGTGCAAAGAGTAGAATATTGATAATGCAACTAGTCAAAGTTCAAAATGATGTCATTTTAATTCTTTCCCAATGTTAGTAGCTTGTCTCTGTTTCTCTTTATCAAAAAAAGGATCTTGTCTCTGCTTCTAATTTTCCTTTTCCGCATGTCGGAAATTGATGTTCCCTGCGACTTTTGTAATTGGTGAACCAATAAGGTTTGCGATTAGGAATTCTTATTATGAATTCTATATGAGATGGACGGATGAAGTTCTCTTATATTGGATATTCATTTCCATGATTAACTTGACTAAAAATATGGATATCTTTGCTTATTTCCATTGTTTGAAATAATTTATACTGGATTTTTAAAACCTTATTTTTTTCTGTCTTGAAGCTCTATGACAATCAATGATTCCCTCAACTTACTGTGCTTATTATGGACAATCATTAAAATGCTTCTCATTAAAACCAGTGAACTCCCTTTATGATATTTCCCAAATCCGCTATTAATGCTGAACCTAGATGCTGTGTCATTGAAGACTTTTGTGTCAAGTCTATTTAGTGTCTCCCACAATTGTCAGCTTAAATTTGTTGTGGATTGTCATAGCTCCATGTGGGCCTGCTTCTGTGGTCCTCTCTAGGAAGACTTTCCCCTTGGACAGTCGTATTACCCAAAATTATATGTGACAGTAATAAAATGTGGTTTTAAGCAATACAGGGAGTATGAGATGATATTTCCTTGATAAGTGACTACATGGTTGAAATTGGAAGAAATGATGATCCAGAATGGGAAGAATGGTAAAACGAAAACGATGATCAAGATCGGGAAGATGCTAAAAGTGAAGTTATTCGAATTGTTCTGTTCTTTTCTTTTCTTTTATCCAATGTATCTTATTTCCCTTTGGGTGGGCAATGAGGCTCGGTAGCATTTGAACTGCATAACATCCTTGAGTTTCCTTTCCGATGAATGTTATAAAATGCGATAATCTATGGAAAATACAGGAGCTTCTTCTTTGTATCGAAAGCACCTTTATATTTATTTATTAGTTTGATTTTAAGATAATTTTCTGCAACTTAATGTTCCTTGTCAATTTGTGATCATTATGCTACCGTAACCTACATATATTAGTTTAAATCATTTTGGTCGTTTGTTCCTTAATTATTTCATTCTGCTACTTACGTAGCAATCTGCCTTCACCATTAGAAGACTGCATTTCATTCAATAATTACATTAATATGGATTTTACGAATTTGAGGTTCACTGTCTCGTTGTAGGTATCTCAGTTTCTTTAAATGACAACCATCTCATTGCCAAAGTAAATGATCCAGAGTCACCTGAAAGTGCAACCAATCAGCCAGTGGCAGATAAATCTTTGGGTTCAAAGCTTGACAGATCAGTTGACTTGCAAGTGGACGCTAGTGCTGTTAAATCCGAGATCCCAGGGGCTGCTTCTTTGCAGGAGATGAATGCAGCTGAATCAATTGAAGCCAAACAAATGCAGACGTCTTCCGATCAGCCAAATGATTTGAAGGCGATAGAAGATATCAATGCCAATGAAGTTTTAGCTGATGCTGTTGAGGCTTCTGTTGAAGTGTCTCAATCAGTGGTATCTGATACAGATGAAAAGACGTCAAATAATGAAAGTTATGAGTCAAAGCCACAGGAGGCAGAGGGAAAATTTTCAGTTGTGGAGTCCAAGTTACTTGAGGCAGAGGATCAAGCCACAGAAAATGTTCCCAACAAAGCGAAACTACAGCATAACGAGAGAGTTCCTGATTCTACGGAGTTGAAATTGGTCTTTCCCGAAGCTGAAGTTAAATCTTTAGATGGTAATGTGGATAAGGAGCATGAGCAACATGATAAGGCAGAGCAGGACGAACAGAGAATCTCCACTGAACTTTCACCTAATGCACCTACATTGGAATTGGAAGCTGTTTCGCCTAATGAAATAGATTGTGGTCATCAAATGGAGCTTTCTGACTCATTCAAAGCTGATGAAGGGATGATGTCTCTGGCGAAAGATTTACCTGCATTAGACAACCCTGAACTGCTTAAAGATTTTAAAGACTTTAATAAATACAAATCTAGTTTTCCATTGGATCTAGGCTCTTCTGAAGAAATTTTCTCTGTCAAAGATGACGTTGTTGCTGCATCAGAGGTGACTCAATCTTTTGTGGGCACTGGCAGGTCTGATGGAAGCATATCCTCAGTAGCTTTGGATGCTTCAGGGGATCAGGTTAGTGAAGAAAAGGTGGCAGTCTCCGCAGAGGCTATAATAGATTCAAGCGAATTATCATCCAATCCGAATACCTTCAAGTGTGGAGTGTCGAGCATTCTGAACTCCAATGGTCTTCAAGAACCTGAAGACACTTCAAAGAATTCTCTTTCAGATGCCAAGCAATCAACAGAAGTTGATGATCCTGTAGTTGAAAGAACCAAAGAAACAAGTTTTACCATGGAAGAGGAGAACAAGGGTGGACATCCAGAAAATGAGCTGCTTGCAAACAATGAAACAACCCCTGTAGCCATTTCTTGTTTATCTGAAGCTATTCAAACTACGGTCACTCTCAGAGGAAGTGACCACGGTGAACATGAAAAGGTCGGAACCGAATGCCCAATTGTAGCTGGGGGTGAAACTGAGAAAGGAAGGACTGAGGAAAAGCTGGCAGGAGTTTCTGAAGGTGATAAGACTATCTGCTCAGTTGGAGGACATGATGACCGTGCTATAGTTACAGGCACAACTGTGCATGAAAGAAGGGAAGAGATTTTTCATGAAGCCTCTGAAGACGTGTCAATTAGCAATGATGCCAAAGCAGTGGAGTCTGCAGGTGCAACTGGATTGGATTCCAAAGTAATCAGTGATTGTGACGTGAAAGAGCCCACTGATTTGAACAGTCGTGTTGTTGATACTGATTTGAACAATTGTGTTGTTGATACTGATGTGAACAATGATGTTGTCAATACTGATTTGAGCAATCTTGTTGTCAATAACTCTCCTGCAGGAGATGTCCTTAAAAGTACCACTGGTGTCCTTTCATCAGCCTTACAGAATGAGGGTGATGACAAGCTCATAAAACAGAACGAAACTGTTTCTGCAATGGATACACCAATTTCATCGAGTAGCAGAGCCGATAGCTTGGATGCCAACTGGGGTTCTATATCAGGTATAATCACTTTTGTTTCCTCTGTATGGATATATATCAAATGATGAAAAGAACTTATTGGAGGTGAATTTTGGTTGCCTTTTGTCGTTGAAAGGTTCAAAATCAGTTTTGTAGTTGAATCTCATTCTAATATGTTCTGCTGTTTGTGTTGAAACAGTTCTTTCTACCCAGTCCGAGTCGACAGTCATTCCTGATGCCGAAACAACTGATACTCAAAGACTCGAGAAGTCGGAGCATGACTTGCAGAAACCAACTTCTGAATCTGAGGAGTGCCATGCTGACAAGTCGGATGTTTACGAGCCTCCGTCTTTCATGACATTGGTTGAATCTGGTGAAAGTAGTGCTAACAAGAAAGCCACTGCTTCTGAGATTGAAACACAGCTGAACACTCAACAGCCTAAAACAGAATCTCTTAAAGCAGGGTGGTTCCCTTCTATTACCAATGTGGTGAATGAATCTCAAGGGAGAAAGAAGAATGAGGAGATAATTGCAAAAGTGACAAACTGGAGTACAGGGAAGCAGCAACACACTCCCTTGAAAAGTCTACTTGGTGAAGCCAGATCTCCAAACGTAAAACAAGTTCCGCCATCAGCCAACAAGAAAGATGAAACTGCCAGTACTAAGACAACGACAGTCAACTCGATTCTGAGCTCAGAAGCACCAACTGCTGTCAGTAAAGAGGCAGAGAAAGAATGGAATTCTCCCGCGAGGTATCCTGTTGACATCAAGAAGGAAAAGAGGAAGACGAAACCATACTGGGTACCGTTTGTTTGCTGCTCTTCAGTACATCAAGACGCGTAGTTCTTTTGTTGCGTGAATTTGACAATATATATATATATTCTTCTCTATATTAGGCTGTGTGCGTTTGAACTCCTTTATTAGACAAAATGTTTCAACTGCAGAGGGAGTATTCTTGTTTCTACATGTATATTTGTTGGATGCCTAGGTGATTGCTTTGGGAAAAATATGGCCTATT
Organism: Solanum habrochaites; assembly: GCA_027704765.1. NCBI lineage: Eukaryota > Viridiplantae > Streptophyta > Magnoliopsida > Solanales > Solanaceae > Solanum > Solanum habrochaites. Next base: position 76,774,373 of record JAKWJA010002497.1, read on the forward strand.
TGACTATCTCCTATCTCTGCTGCATGCAATTTAATATTTTCTTCATATGATGTTCATAGCATTATTCCGAGGGCGTCTAGTCAGCTTTCGCGCACCTTGAACATAATTCCTTGGGCTGTTTACTGTTTCTCAGTAGCATAGGTACTCATGAATTTGCGTAGAGGCAATTATTTTCCAGATTTAAGCCCAATTGATCAAAACGTTTGTTTAAGTAGTTTAATTTCCTTTTGTCTACACCTTGTAATCTTAAAAATGAAGTTTGGGGAAGGAAGTGTAATCAAAACATGCCTTATCAAAGCAGTGATAAAAGAGACATTTTAGATTATATCCACCTTCTCCACTTGTAATGTGAAGAGAATCAATACAAAAATCTACACTACAAGGGTATGAAATCATACCTGAGAGATTTTTAAATAATGATATCGATTATTTCAAGGGTCAAAATTTTGAGTTGATTACATTTGGAGTTGGCCGAAGAGGTTGTCCAGGTATGTAGGTTTTATAATTATAATTAAAGTTTAAATTTTGAATTTGTCTCTTTTTCAGCGGTTGCAACGGTGGATCTTATACTTCTAAATTTATGCATTTGATTGGGAATTGCCTTGTGGAATCATGAAAGAAGAAATTGACACAAATATTATGCCTGGACTTGCCATGCATAACAAAAATCATCTTTGCCTTGTCCCTAAAAATTATCCATACACCTAGCTAGTCATATACAATGTTTTAATATTACCCCTTTTAACATATGGGGAAATTGTTTTCCATCACCTATGTTTAATATGGTACGTATAAATATATGTTCTGCGTAAATATTTAAATCTCCCATTACTTACATGTGCTATAAAGCTCATTTCGATTGTAAATTATGGCATATACAGCCAAGCGCGATATGACTTTTCTATGTCACTTAGCTTTCATGACTTAAATGTTTGTAGGTACGTAAGGGTTCACATAAATTCATTATTTAACTTAGTTTTCACTACTTAAATGTATTTATACGTAAGTAGATATCTATGGGTTCACATAAATTTATTATTTTTTGTTTTTATGCGACGAATCAGGCTTACAACTTCAATTTGTGCAATCTACTTGTTTATATAGTCTTAAAGGTTTACTTATGATCCATTTATTTTAAAGACATTTCAAGTGATTAGTTTTTTTTTTGTTGTTGTGTCAAAATGATTTTTTTATATTTTCAGTAGCTCTTTCTATTATTCTCATTTTTCTTCTTCACAAAGCCAAAATGAATAAAAAAACCTTTCTGCCACCAGGTCCATTAGTTTAACCCCTCATCTTTATTTTTGGAAACTTTCCCAAAAATATGGAAAAATATTCTCATTGAAAATTGGATCTTCCACTATGGTAGTAATTTCTTCAGCAAAATTAGCAGAAGTACTAAAAATACAAGATTTAGCATTTTGTAGTAGACCCTCTTTTCTTGGACAACAAAAATTGTCTTACAATGGTCATAATATTGCTTTTGCACCTTACAATGAATATTGGAAGAAAATGCGAAAAGTTTGTGTTACTCATTTGTTCAGTTTTAATAAAGTACAATCTTTTAGTTCGGTTCGTAAAGATGAAATCTCAAGAATGATAAAAAAAAATATCTCAACAAGCAGCTGCTTCACAAATTACAAATTTGAGCAATATAGTGAGTTCACAAATAAGTACAATTATTTGTAGAATTGCTTTTGGTACTAGATATGATGAAGAAGCACATGAAAAGAGGAAACTTGATCAACTTTTAACTTTGATACAAGAGATGATGACAAAATTTTATTTCTCAGATTATTTGGAAATATCAGTATACTTGAGAAGAATTTTAAGGATTTAGATGAGTTTTTTAAAGAACTCATTCACCAACATCTCAATCCCAATAGGCCAAAATCCATGGAAGGAGATATTATTGATCTTTTGCTTCAATTAAGGAAAGAACAATCAACTTCAATTGATCTTACTTTGGACAACATAAAGGGAATTCTCATGGTAAGTAATCACCTATAATATACATATATTTGTGTAAAAAAATACTTCATATATATTGAAAGGTTTACGTAAAGTATTTATATTCTACGTGACATAATATACATATACGACTACACTAAATAAGTAGGATTCATATTGGCTACATACTACCTATATGTTTACTTGTTCAACTAAATATAATTTTAAGTGACCATTTTCTCATGCTTTGACAATCTCTTTCATTTTCCTCTTAATTTGATAATTTTGTAGGATATATTAACAGGTGGAACAGACACTATTGTAATTGGAGTAATATGGTCAATGACAGCCTTAATGAAAAATCCAAAAGTCATGAAGAAAGTTCAAGAAGAAATTAGAAAATCAATTGGGATTAAAGGCATTGTGTATGAAGATGATATTCAAAACATGCCTTATTTCAAAGCCACTATAAAAGAGATATTTAGATTGTATCCACCAGGTCCACTCCTTATACCTAGAGAATCAATTGAAAAATCCACACTAGAAGGATATGAAATTCAACCAGGAACTATAATTCATGTGAACTTATGGGAAATTGCAAGGGATCCTGAAATATGGGAAAATCCTTAAGAATTTATACCTGAGAGATTCTTAAATAGCGATATTGATTTTAAGGGTCAACATTTTGAGTTTATTCTATTTGGAGCAGGTCGAAGAGGTTGTCCAGGTATTTTGTGGTAGATTTATCATTTACACTAAATTATAAATTTACTGGAAGAGGTCGAAGAGGTTGTCCAGGTATTTTGTTGTTTTTTGTGGAATATTGTACCCTTCTAGTATTGAATTTTGCATTGTCTCTCTTGCCACTAGGATTGGAACTGGTGGATACAATCTAAATGTCTCTTTTATTGCTGCTTTGAGATAAAACATATTTTGAGTATCATCTTCATTTACAATGCTTTTCCCCCCATTGTTTTTCTGACTTCTTTTTGAACTTTCTTCATGGCTTTTGGGTTCTTCATTAAGGCAGTCATAGCCCAAATTACTGTAATTGCGCTATTGTCTGTCCCAGCAAGAAATAAATTCTACAAAAACATATAACTTATTAATAGGAAAATAACAGAGATGAGAGACATGCGTCTTATTTAAAATTAAATGCATGTACATTAAGGCATAGTTTATTACCATGAGAATTGCTTTTATGTTGTCCAAAGTGAGATGGATTTGAGTGGATTGCTCCTTCCTCAATTGTAGCAAAATATCAATCATATCTCCTTCCATGGATTTTGGCCTATTGGGATTGTGATGTTGCTCGATGAGTTCTTCATAAAATTCATCCAAACACTTGAAATTCTTCTCAAGTTTATTTTTCATTCCAGTAAATTTATCAATCCAACTGTTTCATGTGCTTCTTCATCAAACCTAATACCAAAAGCAACTCTACAAATAATTGTAGTTGTAAGTGAAATCCCTATTTTACTCAAATTGGTAATTTGTGAAGTGGCAGCTCGTTGAGATATTTTCTTGATCATTCTTGAGACTTCATCTACACGAATCGGACTAAGATTGAACTTTCCTGAGACTAAATAAGTGAATCAAACAAATTTTTCTAATTTCTCTCCAATAGTCAATATAAGGTGAAAATACTATGTCATGACCATTGTAAGACAATTTTTGTTAGCAAAGAGTAGAGGGTCTACTACAAAATGCTAAATCTTGTGTCTTCATTACTTCTTTTGCTAATTTTGCTATAGAAATTACAACTATTGGAGTAGAACCAAATTTCAATGAAAATATTTTCCATATTTTTTTGAAAGTTTCCAAAAATAGATAATAGTCAAAGTCATGATATCTCTATTGTCAAGTCTTTACCTACTTTACATTCTATTACTGTCTGTGAATCAGCTAATGCGAGGCACAAAAGGCTTGGACATGCACCCATTGATGTAATAAAGAGACACAAATTTCTTAGTACTTTAAATAGCAAGGATCATTCACATTGTACAGTGTGTCCTTTAGCTAAATACACTTAACTTCCTTTTGCTTCAAGTACTACTATGTCTAAAAGTGTATTTGAATTGTTACATTGTGATATATGGGGACCTTACAAAGTTCTCACTCATACTGGAAAGAGGTTCTTCATTACAGTTGTGGATTACTACAACAGATATACTTGGTTGTTTTTTATTACTTCAAAAGCTGATACTATAGTGGTTCTGAGGAATTTTCTTACTCAGGTTAAAAATGTATTTTCCACCGTTGTTAAAACCTTGAGGTCAGATAATGGTAGTGAATTTTTGAGTCTGGATTTTCAAAGTTTACTAAGAGAACTTGGCATTTTCCATCAAACAACATGTGTGTACACACCACAACAAAATGGTGTTGCTGAAAGAAAACACACAACCATCGTAAATATGGCCAAGTCTATCAGATTTCAAGCTTCTATTCCACTTAAGTTCTGGGGAGAATGTGTTTCTATTGCTGTATATATATTGAACAAACTTCCCTTTAGAGTACTTCAGTTCATATCTCCCTTTGAGAAGTTATATATGCATTCTCCATCCCTGTCTCATTTAAGGGTGTTTGGATGTCTATGCTATGCAACTTGTCCTAAAGTGTTGGACAAATTTTCCCCTAGGGCAATTCCTGCAACTCTTATGGGATATTCTTCCACACAAAAGGGTTACATTTTGTATGACCTTCATGATCATAGTTTCTTTGTTAGCAGAAATGTTGTATTTCAAGAACACTTATTTCCATTTAAGCATGCTCAGGCAGCCTCAAATCCTATATTTCCAGTATTGGACTTGGTTCCAAGTGATGACAGCCTCAAATCCTATATTTCCAGTACTGGACTTGGTTCCAAGTGATGACAGTCATTGTGTAATACCAGAAGCTACTGCTTCCCCTCTACAACAGACCACTATTGTGTCTGAGCCAGTACATGTTGATTCCACTGGTCATCTTGTTGATGCTACTACAACTCAACCTCAACTTCCTGTTGTACCAGCTGCATCTACTAGGAGATCACTCAGGGCCAGTAGGCCTCCAATTTGGCTACAAGAATTTGTTACTAAGCCTAGAGGCAACACCTGTTTGTATCCTTTGGCTGATCGACTCACTTATTCTAGATTGTCCAATTCTTATCAACAGGTGTTAAGAACATATTCAACAATCTGTGAGCCTGTGTCATATTAAGAAGCTGCTTCTGATCCAGCTTGGGTGAAAGCAATGTAGTTGGAGATTGATGCATTACAAAGTAATAAGACATGCAGTATTATTGATCTTCCAGCTGGCAAGAAGCCAATTGGCTGTAGGTGGATCTATAAGATTAAATATTTGTCTACTGGGAGGTGGAAAGGTTCAAGGCATGACTAGTAGCTAAGGGGTTTAGCCAAAAAGAGGGTCTTGACTATGGAGAAACATTTAGTCCAGTAGCCAAGATGACTACTGTCAGATCAATTGTAGCATTAGCTGCATCTAAAGGCTGGCACATCTTCCAAATGGATGTCCACAATGCCTTTCTCAATGGAGACCTTATTGAGGAAGTTTACATGGACATACCTTGTGGATTTTCCAGACAGAGGGAGAGTCATAAGGTCTGTAAATTACACAGGTCCTTATATGGACTCAAACAGGCACCAAGACAGTGGAATGTGAAGCTTACAGAGGCTTTAGTGAATATGGGTTTTAAACAGAGTCATTATGACTATTCTTTGTTTACAAAATTGGCTGGAAGTGACACTGTGGTGATACTAGTCTATGTAGATGAAAACAATCATCAGCTACTATGTAACACTAGACTAGAAATTTTGAAGAAGTTCAAGATGAAAGATTTGGGGAATTGAAGTTCTTTCTTGTCATTGAATTCTCTAGGTCTAACAAGGGCATAATCATGTCACAAAGAAAGTATGCTTTAGAGCTTGTATCTGAATCTGGCCTAGGGGGAGCAAAACCAGCTAGCACACCATTGGAGATCAATCAAAAGCTCACATCAGTTAAATATGATGAGCACATTAACAATGGAACTGCTAATGATGATGATGAAGTTCTAACTGATATCACAAAGTACCAAAGATTAGTAGGAAGGCTTTTATATCTTACTATGACAAGACCTGATATTGCTTTCTCAGTACAGGTCTTAAGTCAGTTTATACATTGTCCTAAACAATCACATATGAATGCAGCCCCAAGAGTTGTCAGGTATATCAAGAAAGCACCTGGACTAGGTCTCTTTATGCCTGCAGAAGATACTAATATACTTACAACCTACTGTGACTCTGACTGGGGAGCATGTGTGGAAACCAGGAAGTCAGTCACAGGATACTTGGTAAAGTTTGGAGGAGGGCTCATCTCCTGGAAGTCAAAAAAACAGAACACAGTTTCAAGAAGTTCTGCTGAGGCAGAATTTAGAAGTATGGCTACATGTACTGTTGAGGTAACCTGGTTGATTGGTTTGTACAAAGAGCTGGGAAAATGAGATGTCAAATTTTACGAAGGAACACCTTTATATTATGTAAATAAATAAATATATGTGCTACTGGTAGTAATTGTTTCATTTTCACTACTAAAAAGTTACTGTTTTTTTCATTGAAATTTCCTATTGGATTCAGAACCAAACTTGACTAATTTGATCCTTATTTTTGTATTAAATTTGTTTCACTTTAAAAATTATGAATTTAAGTCTATTATTTTAATTATAGTGAATTTTTACCTATAAAAATATGCGTCCTAAAAATATATCTCAATTATTGGATAATAAAGAACTATAATCCTCATTGTCTATGCTGACACATGCTATAATACTCATTTTCATGATTTATATTCCAGGTAGATATCAATTTACATCAAGGAAATTAAGTACCTTAGTTTTTTTTTTTGGGAGATTTCTTGTAGCAAAATTGAATATTAAGTGGTTTTCAGAGATTTGAGAGAGAAATTAACAAGTTGTGTAAAATATGATTAATTGATAGGCCGGGATGGATCTACTGAGTAGAGTGTCATTTATGAATTTACATATATTAACCTTGATATAATTAAAATATTAATTCAAAAATTTTGAATTTTGAATTTACCTTAATAATAATGAAATAATTATACTAGAAGGCAAAATATGAGGAGTAAAATATTTGCATAAATACAAGTGTATGAATTCTTGGCATTAACATACCTCGTATATATTGTAAAATCGCAATAAAATAAAATAAAATAAAAGTGTATGGATTTGTGTCAATGTTTTTATGCTCTCAATTTATATCTCGTAGAATATGCTAGTTGGTGGAACGAACACTAGTGCAGCTACAATAATTTGGTAGCGAATCCGAATGCCATGAAGAAAGTTCAAGAAGAAATTCGAGAATCAGTTGTGGAATGAAAAGAGAAGACATTGACAATGATGTTTTGCCAGGACTTACTATGCATAAGAAAAAACCTTTGTGCCTTGTTCCTCGAATTTATCTCTAGAAATTAAATAAGAATAAACTCTAATGTTTAAATTAGTTAAATATGTATGTATGATTTCGTTAATTATTCATGTTTAATATGGTCATATGGTTTTATGTCTGTTATTTTTCGTTTTAAACTTGTAATGGAGTAATTGAAGAGGGGAAAACATTTTCACAAATATTTTTTTCTTTATTATTTCATATTCAATCATATAATAAGGTATTATTTCTAAATTATAAAATAAAAGCAGCAATCAATGAATCATATTTTAAAAGTTCTATTTAAACCATTCAAACGATCCTTTAGTTTGTGAAACACAACAATTACTAGTAGGGGTGGGGGGCTCGGCCACCATGGGCCACGGTTCTTTCTGAGTTCAAAATGAATCATTTAGCTTGCGTTAGACCAAATCAAGAATAAATTTATAATGATTAAGTAATTAATTAATAAAATAAAAATGTATAACAGAAAAATGACATGCAACTTGATGAATTTAATTTTAATTTTTTTTTAAAAATAAATTTGTTATACTGTAAAGATTAGAAGTAAAAATTTAATATTTTAATTTTAGTGAATTTTCACATATTAAGATATGCTCCACAACAAAAAAAGCTGGATTCTAATGAGAGCTATGCATCTGCCATTGTTCCTCATTGTCTATATTAACACATGTTATAAAATTCATTTTTATGACTTATATGCCATGTAGCTAGGTATCAGTTTACATCAATGGAATTAAGTACATGGAGAAATTAATTGATAGGTGGGGGTGGATCTAACTAGTTATAACTAGAGCGTTGTATACAGAGATACAAGATAAAAAATTTTTAAAACTTTAAATTATTTTAAGAATAATTCATTAATTTTATTTATGTTCACCTAATAATCACTTAATTAATAAGTGTTAAGGGAAAAGGTTGATATTAATTCTTACCTCGTAAATTTTAAAATAGCAAAAAATAAAAAAAATCATAGGAGAAGGATACAAACCAAACCTCTTCTATCCTAATGATCGACTAAATAATAAGTCTATTTTCTGGCTAAAGATAGTAGCAGAGGCAGATCTAGATCATTAGCTATAGGTTGATGACGGATGACTATAAAAATACGTGTCTTTTTTTCTCTTTAAATTACCAGTTTTAGTATATTTATATATATTTGAAATTTCATAAACATGTATTTTCTTTTTGATATTATCACAATCATTGATTCAAACTCCCAACTCCTTTTAGGGTGGATTCATTATAAAAAAATAAAAAAATCTTAATGTTTGATTGATTAAAATATTTTAAAAATATCTTTTTTAGGTATTCAGATTTTTTGAAATAAGAAAAATAAATTTTCTCGTGAAAATAGTAAAAACATATTTTAGAGGTGTAATTCCACTGACTGATCTGTCCTCTACCACCCTCCAACTCACATTCCTCATCTTAGCTTCACCTCATAGCCATCAATATTCGCCCCATCTCATTGTCTATATTAACACATGCTATATAACTCATTTTCATAACTTATATCCCAAGTAGGTATCAATTAATGTTTTGTAGATTTTTTGTTGCAATTGAAAGAAATTAAGTGGTTTTTTGAGATTTGAGAGAGAAATTAACAAGTCGTGTAAAGACGATTAAGTGATAGGTGGGGGTGGATCTTGCTATATATAGTAGAGTGTGATTTATAAATTTACGTGAATTTAATAATAGAGGAAAACAAAATATCAGAAGTATAGTATTTTCCATGAAAAACCATTATCCTTCGTGCCAAACAAGCCCTTACTTGTTAATTAATATAAATAAAAGAAACAACAGTAAATTTTAATACAAGACACCAAGTGACTTTTCTATACAAAATTTTAATATTGCCAAAATTTTTTTTATGTTCTTTCCATTCTTTGTAACCATTGTTATCATCATTATTCTCAGTTTTGTTCTTCCAAAATTAAAAAAAGAATGAAAAAAACATCCTGCCACCAGGTCCTTTAAGGTTACCATTCATTGGAATAACCCCTCATATTATTTTTGGAAACTTTCCAAGAAATATGGAAAAATATTCAGCTGAATTAGCAAAAGAAGTAATGAAAACACAAGATTTAGCATTTTGTAGTAGACCTTCTATTCTAGGCCAGAAAAAATTGTCTTACAATGCTCAAGATATTGCATGCTTTGTCACCTTACAATGACCATTGGAAAGAGCTACGTAAAATATGTGTTAGGTCATTTATTTAGTCTAAAAAAATGCAATCTTTAATTTCAATTCGTGAAGATGAAGTATCAAGAATAATCAAACAAATATCTCAACAAGCTGTAACTTCCCGAATTACCAATTTGAGTAGTATGTTGATTTCACTAATGACTACAATTATATGTAGAGTTGCTTTTGGTATTAGGTATGATGAAGAAACACATGAGAGGAGGAATTTTAATGAACTTTTAAAAGTAACTGAAGAAATGTTAGCAGCTGATTATTTTCCCCTCTTAGGATGAATTGATAAACTCTCCGAAAAATTAAATAAACTTGAGAAGAATTTAGGTATTTAGACGAGTTTTATGAAGGAATCATTGTCAGCATCTCAGTTCCAATTGGCCAAAATCCGTGGAAGGAGATATTGTTGATCTTTTGCAAAGAAAGAAAAATCAATTCCAATCGATCTTACATTAGTCAATATAAAGGGTATAATCATGGTAACAAACTACTTTATTTGTATCTATTTTATAAAATTTTCGAATGCATGAAGATATAGTTTGTTGCTATGTTTTTATCCTCCTATTTTCTCTTGTAAAAAATATGCTAGTTGCTGGAACGGACACTAGTGCAGCTACAATAATTTGGGCAATGATAGCGTTGATAGCAAACCCGAGTGCCATGAAGAAAGTTCAAGCAAAATTTAGAGAATCGGTTGGGGAAAAGTCTATAGTGAATGAAGATAATGTTCAAAATCTTCGATATTTTAAAGCAGTAATAAAAGAGACATGTAAATTGTATCCACCAGTTTCATTGTTAGTAGCAAGAGAGACTATGCAAAATTCCATACTAGAAGGATATGAAATTAAACCAAAAACTATAATTTATGTTAGCGCTTGGGCTATTGGAAGAGATCCTGATATATGGGAAAATCCAGAAGAATTTATACATGAGAGGTTGTTGAATAATGATATTGATTATAAAGGTCAAGATTTTGAGTTAATTCCGTTTGGAGCGGGTAGAAGAGGGTCTCGCACTTGGTGTAGCAAATGTGGAACTTGTACTTTCTAATCTTCTTTACGCTTTTGATTGGGAGTTGCCTCGTGGGATGAAAAGAGAAGACATTGACACTGATGTTTTGCCTGTAATTATAGAGGTTTTAACCAAACTAAGTCATTATATAAAGCCATTTACCAAAATAATATGTTTTTCTAAAATTTTACAAAACTAGTATAAACGTATTCCACAACAACGTTTTAGGATATATTTTATTTTTTAAAAGTTGATGGCGTCAGATTGATATACGTTACTCACAGTAACGTTTTACTCATAAAATGTTACTATGAGTAACGTTTTAGGAGTAAAACGTTACTGAAAATAACGTTTTAGGAGTAAAACGTTACTTATAGTAACGTATATCAACCTAATGCTGTTAGTTTTTAAAAAATAAAATATAACCTAAAACGTTACCGTGAAATACGTTTATATTAGTTTTGTAAAATTTTAGAAAAATATATTACTTTGGTAAATTATTTTATATAATGGCTTAGTTTGATTAAAAATTCTGAAATTATACCACATAAAAAAAACCCATAGTGCCTTGTTCCTAGAAATCAAACAAGAACAAACTCCAGTTTTTAAATTAGTTAAATATGTATGTAGAACTTTGTTATTTGTCCATGTTTAATATGGTCGATCGTATGGTTTTATGTCTATCACTTTTTGTTATAAATTTGTAAGTAATTATATCAATAAAAATCACTCTTCTATTTCCAAAAGATATCATGGAAAAATGAAAAGAAAAAAGCATTTTTCCTAATTTCAAGTAAAATAAAACCATGTTAGATATATTTTATCTCATCCAAAGAGAACATTATTGCCTTTATTGTCACAACTCAAGCACACGCGACATGTATTATTTGTTTTGGCCAAACACGCCTTTCGACTTTAGTATATAACCCACTCCTTAGAAAAATTCTAAGCGAGGTTTGTCAATATATATCATTCATAGGGAATCATGTTCCATTAAAATCATATTTGTCATACCCCAATTCAAAAACACGTATTATCAACATTGCGCCCAAGACCCATATATTTCTTCCTTGGCTATGTCATCACTGAGCCCAAAAATTGTACGTATTATATGAACTTATGTTATTTTCTATAAAGTTTCTTACTTTCCTCCTTCATTCCGATAGATAGGAGATTCCAATATATTGTAACCTTACTCCTTCTTCATAGTTTAATTTAGAATTTCTTTTCCTTGACCATGTATTAACCCAAAATTTTGGACCCAAAAACTAAAGCTTTCATATTTTAGAGTTTATTAGTTTCTTCCCCTTCTAATAGGAAACAATATCAAATGTTTAATTAATGCTATTAAATCATTGATGAGATAAATATCTAGATAATATGGAAAAGAAAATGAGTGATAGAGGAGAAAAATCATTTTTCAGGCTTTAACTATTGTGGCCTGTGAATTTTCCAAAGTCCCTGCTTCGTTTATTGTTACTTCATAATATATTATTTTATGTCATATATTTTTGGGTTACTATATTTTTTTTTTCAAATGCTTTTTATATATTGTGACTTATAGTTATTTTCTGTAATTTTTTTAAAAAATTAAAGATTCTATGCTAGAATTCAAACTGAACAGTAGTCTGTTTGATCTCATAGTGCGAAAGTCAAACAAATTAAATAGAAGTAGTACTATAAATGAAAGAAAACGTAGAAAATAGATATAGAAAAGAAGCGACTTTTCCCAAAAAAAAATCACATGATGTTCTTCCCACTCTTTGTAACCCTTGTTATCATCACTATTCTCAGTTTTATTCTTCCTAAAACCAAAAAGAATAGAAAAAACATTCTACCACCAGGTCCTTTAGGGTTACCATTTATTGGAAATTTACATCAATTTGATGGTTTAACCCCTCATCTCTATTTTTCGAAACTTTCCAAGAAATATGGAAAAATATTTTCATTGAAACTTGGTTCTTCTACTATGGTTGTAGTTTCTTCAGCAAATCTAGCAAAAGATGTATTGAAGACACAAGATTTAGTATTTTGTAGTAGACCATCTCTTCTTGGACAACAAAAATTATCTTACAATGGTCATGATATTGCCTTTTCACCTTATAATGATTATTGGAGAGAACTTCGAAAAATTTCTGTTGTTCATTTATTTAGTCTCAAGAAAGTGCAATATTTTAGTCCAATTCGTGAAGATGAAGTATCAAGAATGATCAAGAAAATATCTCAGCAAGCCGCCACTTCACAAATTACAAATTTGAGCGATATAGCCATTTCACTTACAACTACAATTATTTATAGAATTGCTTTTGGTATTAGATATGATGAAGAAACACGCGAAGGGAGGAGAGTTAATGAACTTTTAAAAGTGACAGAATTAATGTTGGCTGGTTTTTTTGTCACTGACTATTTTCCTCTCTTAGGATGGATTGATAAACTCTCTGGTAAAATAAATAAACTTAAGAAAAATTTTAAGGATTTGGATGAGTTTTATGGAGGAGTCATTGAGCAACATCTCAATCCCAATAGGCCAAAATCCATGGAAGGAGATATTATTGATCTTTTGCTAGAATTAAAGAAAGAGAAATTAACTCCAATCGACCTTACATTGGAAAATATAAAGGCTATTATCATGGTAATGACTAGTGAACTACTCTATTGTTATAAGCAAGTCTCCTATATAATTGTTATGTATTTATTTACTTGATATCAACACTCTGTGATACAACTAAGTTTTTTCCTTGGTCGTACTTTTTGGTCAAATACTAAAAAGTGCCTTTTTAAACTTAGTAAAATTACGCATGTTATAATAACATTTTCTGATATGATTTAGGATAAAAATTCAATTGATACCACACACTTCCTCTTGCAGAATATGCTAGTTGGTGGAATAGACACGAGCGCAGCTGCAGTAGTGTGGGCAATGACAGCCTTGATGTCTAAACCAAATGCCATGAAGAAAGTTCAAGCTGAAATTCGAGAAATGGTTGGTAAAAAGTCCATAGTGAATGAAGATGATATCCGAAATCTTCCATATTTTAAAGCAGTGATAAAAGAAACATTTAGATTGTATCCACCAGGTCCATTGCTAATAGCAAGAGAGACGATGCAAAATACCATACTAGAAGGATATGAAATTAAAGCAAAAACTATAATTCATGTTAATGTTTGGGCAATTGCAAGGGATCCTGAAATATGGGAAAATCCAGAAGAATGTATACCTGAGAGGTTTTTGAATAGTGATATTGATCTTAAGGGCCAAAATTTTGAACTGATTCCATTTGGAGCCGGCAGAAGAGGGTGCCCGGCTGTGGCACTTGGCGTGGCAACTGTGGAGCTTGTACTTTCAAATCTTCTTTATGCTTTTGATTGGGAGTTGCCTTGTGGAATGAATAAAGACGACATTGACACAAATGTTTTTCCTGGACTTACAAAGCATAAGAAAGAACCTTTGTGCCTTGTTCCTAGAAATTATTTTCAAAAGTTAAACTAGACCAAACTCCAATGTTTTAAATTAGTTAAATATGTATGTATGCTTTCGTTAATTATCAATGTATAATATGGTTGTATGTCTTTCTTTTTTCGATATAAACTTGTAATGGAGTTGTTGTTTCAATAAAATCTCTCTTATAGTTCCAAAAGTGTAACGTTTTGGAAAATCATATGTCTTGTGAAGAGCCAGTAAGTCCGTTAGAATACGTATTGGGGATACATAGGCATTTCAATTCCCAATATTGAAAAATATTGGGTATAGTATAGAAAAATGGCTAAGGGGTGTTATTCAATTTCTATATATACCTAAATAAGCAAAATATAGTCCAAGCTTGTCTAGAAATGTACCTGCAGAGAATCCCCTAAATTAAAATGTTTTTTCCTTAACTCACAAAAAAGGTATGAGACATCCAAGTGTCAAGCCTAGATACCATGTCACATGATCAATTAAAATGATCATGTAGAGTAAGTAGTGCCCAAGGACATAGCGAGGATCCTTGGGACAATAAGTAAACATTCCCAAATGATCCATAAATAATAGTTAGTTAGGAAAGTGCAACCAACCCATGTGCAAGCACGTGTGCAGGACATGTGAAGAGGGGACCACCCTAACCGAATTCGGTTAGGGTAGTTAAAGGGAAAACGTGCACAAGGGACCACTCTATGTGGGGCCTAACCTCCCTACAAATACTAGACTCTAACCTACTGCCCTAAATAACTAAATAACCTAGGACTAACCGAATTGGACCCATTAGTGCACCCGACAACCTAGGACCAAAACCGGGTTGACACTAACCTAGTACTAGTTAAAGAGACAACCTAGTACCTAACATAGGATGGTCCAAAAGGTTAGTTATGGTTCTAACGACTTAAGGGTACTTTAGTAATTACCCTAGGATACTTAATTAATTAATTTAGCAACTCAATTAATTAATTTAAAGGGGCAAAACCGAAATCACCAAGCAATATCCAGATTTCGGTTAAAACAAGAAACAAACAACCTAGTACCTAACCTAGGATGGTTCAAATGATTGGTTATGGTACTAACGACTTAAGGGTACTTTAGTAATTAACTCAGGTCACCTAATTAATTAAATTAGCAATTTAATTAATAAGTTTAAATGATCAAAACGAAATTCTTACACTAACCTAGTACAACTCAAGAAACATCCTAGTACTTAACCTAGGATGGTCCAAAAAGCTAAATTTTGGTTCCAATGACTTAAGGGTACTTTAGTACTTACACTATGTACCTAAATTAATTAAATTAAAAATTTAATTAATTAATATAAAGTCAAAATGTTGACCAAAACCGTAGTCAACACCAATTTCCAGATTTGACTAAGTGTTATATTCTCCTATGTTTAATCAACTTACGAGGGGATTTTTGGTAATTGGTTAATTAGTTTATAAAAATTAACTTATTAAATCTAAGTTTTATAATTCAATATCAGTTTTTAAACAAAAAAAATCACGTTCAAACTTATAGAAAAGGCGACGCAAAAACAGCAAGCAACGAACAAAAGAAAAACAAAAAAAAATTATCGATTTCTCTAAGGCGATTTCAAGGTTTCTTCAAGGTTTTGTTCAAGGTGGTCTTCGTAGATCAAGTTCTACATAAGGTATGTGTTTCTCTCCTGGACTTCTTTCTCCGCGAGAACTTTCTTTCGAATGATTTAAAGAT
The DNA here is from genome assembly GCA_027704765.1 of Solanum habrochaites. Classification (NCBI taxonomy): domain Eukaryota; kingdom Viridiplantae; phylum Streptophyta; class Magnoliopsida; order Solanales; family Solanaceae; genus Solanum; species Solanum habrochaites. The sequence continues at coordinate 76,790,151 of JAKWJA010002497.1, forward strand.
CTTGAAAACTAGGGTTGTTTCCCGTCGTTCTTGTCGAACTCCTTTCCCTAGTATCCTTGTTACCATTTCAATATTGAATAGGTTAGCAATCATGTTGTTGGTATGTGATGCTAGATAATCTTAATGTGTATGGTTTTTTGATGAAATAATGTATAACGTATAAAAACTTAAGCATGTTGAACATGGAAATTGGCTTATGCCAATAAATATGGTTATGAATCTATACCCAATTGTTTATGCCAATACTAATCGTATGCCAATAAAATGGCTAACAATACATTGTCTAAAAGCGATGTATGTAAATGGCTAGAATATTATGTTAAATAATTAAAAGATTGGCTAATGTACAATATATAAAAACTTAAGCATGTTGCACATGAAAATTGGCTTATGCCAACAAATATGATTATGAAATCTATACCCAATTGTTTATGCCAGTATTAATCGTATGCCAATAAAATGGATAACAATACATTGTCAAAAAGTGATATATGTAAATGGCTATAATATTATGTTAAATAATTAAAAGATTGGCTAATCGTTCATACATATTAAATTTAAATATGAACATACGTAGGATTGACACATGCCAACAAAAATGGTTATGTAGTTTAAATATTCAAAGGTTGAGGCCAATACTAATCATATGCCAACCTTGTGTAGTTAAAGTATCAAATGATAATATCAACACTTCTAAACTAATTCAATGAACCCATAATCAAGGGCATGCCACTCATTGGGACAACTCCCAACATGCTCTAAAAGAATGACATATGAACTCATGAAACTCATTGAATGAAATGTTCATCGTCCATAAACGATGATATGAATCTACTACACTAAATTAAGTAAAGTAACATGAGTTATAACATAATTAAAGGGGTCTAAAGTATGTAAGTGACCAGAATGGGGTGTTAAAGGAAGTGAGACAAGCCTCACTTACACCTAAGCTACTATGTTAAAAGAAAACTCGCCTATGAAGGTGTTATAAGGTGTGACCCAGTCTCATTAACAAGAAATGATGATATGTAAGGGAAATTCACATTTCATCAATGTAAAGTAAGGATGACCGTCATCAATAGTGTAAGTAAATCTCAATCTAGAAGCAAACCCCCATAATGCTTGAGTCAATACTAGAAGATAATGAAGAAATGAACTTTCATGTAAAGGGGTGAGTAACTATGAAAAGCAAATGTGCTAATGTTAATGAATGTGGTGACAACATGATAAGAGGCTAATGTGAAAGACGAGAGCAATCTCAAATGAGCATAAGTAAATGTTACCAAAACGTACTCACCTATGAGAGTGTAAAGCTAAAGAAGAGACCAATCTCTATGAACACTCTAACGAAAGTATTGAGATTAATGTATACTTAATACTAATGATGAGATGAGAAATTATCTATTGATCTATGATGTCCTCATACTAGAAGCCAGCTTCCATGACATATGAGTTGAATGTAATGGAACTTTATACTGAGCACTGATAGGCTAGCTATGAGCGGTGATGCCTTCTTTCGGGAAGGGCGGAGGTTCACGTAACTCTCATGAGATGAGACTGTCCGGCATGCCGGGTATGAGTCTCCTTATATCTCCTAGTCTTCGAACCTATACAACCAATATAGGGATCTGGCGGGGTTCAATTCCCATGTACGCTAGCATGTTTTGGGTCACTTTGGCCGGTGATTCCACCTCTTTTCGGTGTGGGGTAGACACTGGATTTCATGATGCTCACATGATCTATGTCGGTTAAGGTTGGAGTTCCTCAAAGTATGAAAGATAATGAAATGAACGATACCGAAGGTGTTTGTGCAAGACAATCAGGAGGTGAAATCAGATTCAAGTAATGACATTAGGTCATTCTTGGTCATTGCACTTCATGATCCCGATGAGAGTCTTAAACTTCATCCTAGGTATAGCTGGTGTTTACATTAGCCTACGAATGAATGAAATGAATAATGTGAAGTACGAATGAATGAATGAAGCAGACTCTGTGTTTGCTAAAGAAGACCCTCGGGTTGAGGTCCCATATGTTGGGCCCTCACTTGAGATGTCTTATCTATATGAAATGTATAATATATAAAACATGAAAGTAATGAAATCAATGGCATGATCAATCGAGAATTGCTTATGAAAGGTAATGAATATATAGTGTAAAGAATGACTCACTATAAGGTAGGGAAATCATTCCTTAGTCCTTGGATTACTTACATTGATTCATTGTGAGTATGGGACTATAATGAATCATTGCACTTGTAGGTAAAACATAGGATCAAAAGAATTATTGAACTACTCAACAACAAGAAGAAAAAGACTGAAAAATAAACTAAGGCTTGTGCCAATATTGGAGTATGAATAGATGCCTCAAGGAAATATAAACAGGGTTAATAACCAATTAATGGGCATAGCCAATAAAGACTGGCTTATAAATATATTCATACCCAATTTAAGAATGAAATAATTAGCTTGAAAGTAAGGTAGATAATAATGGAGCATGGATTATAAATCAACTAAAAATGGGCAATAAATATTGGCATATATATATAATCATACCCAAAGGAAATAAGAATGAAGAATCTAAAGTAGAGTAGCCAAATTATCTCCTTCGTCATGTGAATTGCTTACTCGATTCATTGTAGGTATGGGACTATAATGAACCATTGTACTTGTAAGTGAAACATAAGATTAAAGGATATAATTGAACTACATAACAAGAAGGAGAAACAGAGTGAAAAATAATCTAAGTGTCAAAAATAGGGCTCTCGGGTTTGGACTATCAAATTTTCAAATCTTCGCTCGAGTTGTTCTAAAATTATGTGGATGATACTAATGTTTTGTAATCATACAGAAAATGAGTTGTGTTCTTTGAATGCATTAAAATACATCATGTTCATACCACAATTCACATCTAACGATTTAGGAAAGTCTAGTCACTAGGCTTTCCAGAAATAGCATGTTGTTTAGGAAGAGCTTTCTTGATCATGCATAGCCTTATGTATATGTGTGCATACACCCATACTTAGTACAAGTGGTGTACTAACCCCTACTATTTACTATTTTATAGATGCAGGTTAAGGGACAGATTGACGACTCTTGCAACGGTTTGGACACCAGCGTTTCTCCAGACCATTTGGTAGGTCCTCTTAATTTCGAGGATGCTACAATTTTAGTCTAGCCTTAGTGTTAGACAAATCTAGTGGATGTTGTCCCTAGCATTTCTTTCGTACTTTCATTTCGAAGCTTTGTAATAAGGCCGTGTTTGGCAAACTATTTATGATATATTCATCTTCAGTTTCGAATTGATTTTTTTGTGTTAGATGGTTGTTCTCTTATGTTGAGCTTAGTATATGATGTATCTAGTTAATAATTATATGAAGTCTATGTATACTTCATACATATAAAAAGTTTTAAATTTTCCGCAAATTTAACTAGATGAATGTGATGAATGCAAGATGAGGCTTGTCTGCGACCTCTGAGAGGTCAACGACGCCAGTTGCGATCCAGATTCCAGAATCCGAGTCGTGACAAACTTGGTATCAAAGCATGAGGTTAAATTACCTAGGATCTAAAGCTCACACAACCACGTTACGTAGTTTCTAACTTATGGTTGTGAAGCGCGCCACAATCATGACTTAGAGACTACGCGATGATAGGAAATTCTCCCTTCTTCTACTCTTTATCGTGCTATCTAGAGCTTTGACACTTTGTGTCATTATAAGTATCTAACTGGGTGTAAAACATACTTATGATATAATTGAAAGATTTTATAAGAGATAAAGATTCATATTTGTCTTCTTACTTTCAGAAAAGGAAATGGTGATGATTTATTATTATCATATATCTTTTTGATATATTTATCTTTATCATCTAATTTTGAATACATATTTATTTTTAAACTATTAGCGCTCACATCTCACTCTTGTTATCGCACGTGTCACCTAAATTTCAAGAATTCACCATACCCAGTATTTACACGAAGTCATCCAAAAAAATTAATGTGAATTATCTTAACTTGGTAATCTTATTTCTTAGTGCTAAGTTATGCGTAGATAAATATCTGGAAAACATGACTGCTAAAGGACAAAGGTTATTTTTCAAGCCTTAATTTCCGTGGCCAAAAACTTTTTAGGATCTTTAACATGAATATTCAGATAAATTGATATTTGTAAATTATTAGGTAGACAATAATTTAAATTAATTCACTAATTTTAACTTATATAAGTTATTGAGTAGACAACTTTGATTAATTTCTTTTGATTTTGTTGAGTTATTTTCATGAATCGTGACATGTGTCCCATTATTTCACATGTCATATTATATGGTAGTGGAATGATCTCACATGAAAACAAAACACGAGTAAGTACAATTACATAAAAGGTTAGAATTCTTAAATTGTGGTGAATAAGCATCTAGTACATAACTAGCTCCATAAAATATTAATCTATAGACAAGTAAGTAATTATTAATGAGTAAATAAAAAAAAGTATACAATTAGTAGTTAAAAGGATTTATTACAAACAACATAAAAAAAGAGAAGATAAGTTCAATGTCATAATTCTAAATATGGGTGTACAAAATCGAACTGAAAATCGAGTTAAATTGGAAAAATAAATTGATTAATGATTTGATTTGACTTGATTTGATATTGAGAAAAAAAATTTGACTATATTTGAATTGGGTTGGTTTTAACTAAAAAAAAATAATCCGAGATCAAACCAACCCGACATTATATATATAATTATAAATTTTATTTTATAAATAAAAATATTTACTTTGATATCAAGAAGAAGCATTGGAGGAAATTCTAGAGGGAGGCTATAGCAACTTGCTATGGAGCTGCACTTTATCATACTTGGCGTGCTAAAAACTCTAAGGAAAAAACAAAACACATGATGTTCTTTCCACTCTTTGTAACCCTTGTTATCATCACTATTCTCAATTTTATTCTCAAACTTTAGTGTTTATATTTATTATACATTTTTATGTCTGTTATTTTTTGTTATAAACTTGTAATGGAGTAGTTATTTCAATAAAAATCTCCCATCTTGTTCCATAGGATGTTGCGGAATTTGGTAGCTATTTGTATGGCTGAACATGTTATTATCTAAATAAAATCCTTCCATTATTTAGCAAACAAAATAAATTCAAATTTTTGGACCCAAACTAAAGCTTTGATATTTTTGAGTTTATTAATTCCTTCCCCTTCTAATAGGAAACAATATCACTCATTTATTCAGTAATCAAATTGCCTTTGTCTAATTAATGTTAATTGTTATGAAATCATTTGTTAGATAAATATATAGAGAATATGGAAAAAAAGTTGATTCATAGAGAAGGAGAAATCATTTTCAGGCTTTAATTATTGTGGCCTGTGAATTTTCCTATGTCATTTCCATGAATATTAAGCGGAAAAGGGCATAAAATATCTTTGATAAAATTACCCTTCATCCACCTATTGGCTCCAAAATGCCCTTTTCATCCATCTATTGGCTTCAAAGTACCCTTATTATCCATCTTTGTGTTCGAAATTGACTACTTCGAAATCAAGTGAGATAATTAAAACGGAAGAAAATACTATAAATGAAAGAAATAATAGAGAATCTTAACACAAGATATAGAAAACTAAGTGACTTCTCTTAAACACATGATGTTCTTTCCACTCTTTGTAACCCTTGTTATCATCACTATTCTCAGTTTTATTCTTCCTAAAACCAAAAAGAATAGAAAAAACATTCTACCACCAGGTCCTTTAGGGTTACCATTTATTGGAAATTTACATCAATTTGATGGTTTAACCCCTCATCTCTATTTTTCGAAACTTTCCAAGAAATATGGAAAAATATTTTCATTGAAACTTGGTTCTTCAACTATGGTTGTAGTTTCTTCAGCAAATCTAGCAAAAGATGTATTGAAGACACAAGATTTAGTATTTTGTAGTAGACCTTCTCTTCTTGGACAACAAAAATTATCTTACAATGGTCATGATATTGCCTTTTCACCTTATAATGATTATTGGAGAGAACTTCGAAAAATTTCTGTTGTTCATTTATTTAGTCTCAAGAAAGTGCAATATTTTAGTCCAATTCGTGAAGATGAAGTATCAAGAATGATCAAGAAAATATCTCAGCAAGCTGCCACTTCACAAATTACAAATTTGAGCGATATAGCCATTTCACTTACAACTACATTTATTTATAGAATTGCTTTTGGTATTAGATATGATGAAGAAACACGCGAAGGGAGGAGAGTTAATGAACTTTTAAAAGTGACAGAATTAATGTTGGCTGGTTTTTTTGTCACTGACTATTTTCCTCTCTTAGGATGGATTGATAAACTATCTGATAAAATAAATAAACTTGAGAAAAATTTTAAGGATTTGGATGAGTTTTATGAAGGACTCATTGAGCAACATCTCAATTCCAATAGGCCAAAATCCATGGAAGGAGATATTATTGATCTTTTGCTAGAATTAAAGAAAGAGAAATCAACTCCAATCGATCTTACATTGGAAAATATAAAGGCTATTATCATGGTAATGACTAGTGAACTACTCTATTGTTATAAGCAAGTCTCCTATATAATTGTTATGTATTTATTTACTTGATATCAACACTCTGTGATACAACTAAGTTTTTTCCTTGGTCGTACTTTTTGGTCAAATACTAAAAAGTGCCTTTTTAAACTTAGTAAAATTACGCATGTTATAATAACATTTTCTGATATGATTTAGGATAAAAATTCAATTGATACCACACACTTCCTCTTGCAGAATATGCTAGTTGGTGGAATAGACACGAGCGCAGCTGCAGTAGTGTGGGCAATGACAGCCTTGATGTCTAAACCAAATGCCATGAAGAAAGTTCAAGCTGAAATTCGAGAAATGGTTGGTAAAAGTCCATAGTGAATGAAGATGATATCCGAAATCTTCATATTTTAAAGCAGTGATAAAAGAAACATTTAGATTGTATCCACCAGGTCCATTGCTAATAGCAAGAGAGACGATGCAAAATACCATACTAGAAGGATATGAAATTAAAGCAAAAACTATAATTCATGTTAATGTTTGGGCAATTGCAAGGATCCTGAAATATGGGAAAATCCAGAAGAATGTATACCTGAGAGGTTTTTGAATAGTGATATTGATCTTAAGGGCCAAAATTTTGAACTGATTCCATTTGGAGCCGGCAGAAGAGGGTGCCCGGCTGTGGCACTTGGCGTGGCAACTGTGGAGCTTGTACTTTCAAATCTTCTTTATGCTTTTGATTGGGAGTTGCCTTGTGGAATGAATAAAGACGACATTGACACAAATGTTTTTCCTGGACTTACAAAGCATAAGAAAGAACCTTTGTGCCTTGTTCCTAGAAATTATTTTCAAAAGTTAAACTAGACCAAACTCCAATGTTTTAAATTAGTTAAATATGTATGTATGCTTTCGTTAATTATCAATGTATAATATGGTTGTATGTCTTTCTTTTTTCGATATAAACTTGTAATGGAGTTGTTGTTTCAATAAAATCTCTTTATAGTTCCAAAAGTGTAACGTTTTGGAAAATCATATGTCTTGTGAAGAGCCAGTAAGTCCGTTAGAATACGTATTGGGGATACATAGGCATTCCAATTCCCAATATTGAGAAATATTGGGCATAGTATAGAAAAATGGCTAAGGGGTGTTAGTCAATTTCTATATATACCCAAATAAGCAAAATATAGTCCAAGCTTGTTTAGAAATGTACCTGCAAAGAATCCCCTAAATTAAAATGCTTTTTCCTTAACTCACAAAAAAGGTATGAGGCATCCAAGTGTCAAGCCTAGATACCATGTCACATGATCAATTAAAATGATCATGTAGAGTAAGTAGTGCCCAAGGACATAGCGAGGATCCTTGGGACAATAAGTAAACATTCCCAAATGATCCATAAATAATAGTTAGTTAGGAAAGTGCAACCAACCCATGTGCAAGACATGTGAAGAGGGGACCACCCTAACCGAATTCGGTTAGGGTAGTTAAAGGGAAAACGTGCACAAGGGACCACTCCATGTGGGGCCTAACCTCCCTACAAATTCTAGACTCTAACCTACTGCCCTAAATAACTAAATAACCTAGGACTAACCGAATTGGACCCATTAGTGCACCCGACAACCTAGGACCAAAACCGGGTTGACACTAACCTAGTACTAGTTAAAGAGACAACCTAGTACCTAACATAGGATGGTCCAAAAGGTTAGTTATGGTCCTAACGACTTAAGGGTACTTTAGTAATTACCCTAGGATACTTAATTAATTAATTTAGCAACTCAATAAATTAATTTAAAGGGGAAAAACCGAAATCTCCAAGCAATATCCAGATTTCGGTTAAAACAAGAAAAAAAACAACCTAGTATCTAACCTAGGATGGTTCAAAGGATTGGTTATGGTCCTAACGACTTAAGGGTACTTTAGTAATTAACTTAGGTCACCTAATTAATTAAATTAGCAATTTAATTAATTAGTTTAAATGATCAAAACGAAATTCGTACACTAACCTAGTACAACTCAAGAAACATCCTAGTACTTAACCTAGGATGGTCCAAAAAGCTTAATTTTGGTTCCAATGACTTAAGGGTACTTTAGTACTTACCCTAGGTACCTAAATTAATTAAATTAAAGATTTAATTAATTAATATAAAGTCAAAATGTTGACCAAAACCGTAGTCAACACCAATTTCCAGATTTGACTAAGTGTTATGTTCTCCTATGTTTAATCAACTTACGAGGGGATTTTTTGGTAATTGGTTAATTAGTTTTATAAAAATTAACTTATTAAATCTAAGTTTTATAATTCAATATCAGTTTTTAAACAAAAAAAATCACGTTCAAACTTATAGAAAAGGCGACGCAAAAACAGCAAGCAACGAACAAAAGAAAAACAAAAAAAAATTATCGATTTCTCTAAGGCGATTTCAAGGTTTCTTCAAGGTTTTGTTCAAGGTGGTCTTCGTAGATCAAGTTCTACATAAGGTATGGGTTTCTCTCCTGGACTTCTTTCTCCAAGAGAACTTTCTTTCGAATGATTTAAAGATCTTGAAAACTAGGGTTGTTTCCCGTCGTTCTTGTCGAACTCCTTTCCCTAGTATCCTTGTTACCATTTCAATATTTAATAGGTTAGCAATCATGTTGTTGGTATGTGGTGCTGGATGATCTTAATGTGTATGGTTTTTTGATGAAATAATGTATAACGTATAAAAACTTAAGCATGTTGCACATGGAAATTGGCTTATGCCAATAAATATGGTTATGAAATCTATGCCCAATTGTTTATGCCAATACTAATTGTATGCCAATAAAATGGCTAACAATACATTGTCTAAAAGTGATTTATGTAAATGACTATGATATTATGTTAAATAATTAAAAGATTGGCTAATGTATACTATATAAAAACTTAAGCATGTTGCACATGAAAATTGGCTTATGCCAACAAATATGGTTATGAAATCTATGCCCAATTGTTTATGCCAATATTAATCGTATGCCAATAAAATGGATAACAATACATTGTCAAAAAGTGATATATGTAAATGGCTATAATATTATGTTAAATAATTAAAAGATTGGCTAATGGTTCATACATATTAAATTTAAATATGAACATACGTAGGATTGACACATGCCAACAAAAATGGTTATGTAGTTTAAATATTCAAAGGTTGAGGCCAATACTAATCATATGCCAACCTTGTGTAGTTAAAGTATCAAATGATAATATCAACACTTCTAAACTAATTCAATGAACCCATAATCAAGGGCATGCCACTCATTGGGACAACTCCCAACATGCTCTAAAAGAATGACATATGAACTCATGAAACTCATTGAATGAAGTGTTCATCGTCCATAAACGATGATATGAATCTACTACACTAAATTAAGTAAAGTAACATGAGTTATAACATAATTAAAGGGGTCTTAAGTATGTAAGTTACCATAATGGGGTGTTAAAGGAAGCGATACAAGCCTCACTTACACCTAAGCTACTATGTTAAAAGAAAACTCGTCTATGAAAGTGTTAGAAGGTGTGAGCCAGTCTCATTAACAAAAAGGATGATATATAAGGGAAATTCACATTTCATCAATGTAAAGTAAGGATGACCTTCATCAATAGAGTAAGTAAATCTCAATCTAGAAGCAAACCCCCATAATGCTTGAGTCAATACTAGAAGATAATGAAGAAATGAACATTCATGTAAAGGGGTGAGTAACTATGAAAAGCAAATGTGCTAATGTTAATGAATGTGGTGACAACATGATAAGAGGCTAATGTGAAAGACGAGAGCAATCTCAAATGAGCCTAAGTAAATGTTACCAAAACGTACTCACCTATGAGAGTGTAAAGCTAAAGAAGAGACCAATCTCTATGAACACTCTAACGAAAGTATTGAGATTAATGTATACTTAATACTAATGATGAGATGAGAAATTATCTATTGATCTATGATGTCCTCATACTAGAAGCCAGCTTCCATGACGTATGAGTTGAATGTAATGGAACTTTATACTGAGCACTGATAGGCTAGCTATGAGCGGTGATGCCTTCTTTCGGGAAGGGCGGAGGTTCACGTAACTCTCATGAGATGAGACTGTCCGGCATGCCGGGTATGAATCTCCTTATATCTCCTAGTCTTCGAACCTATACAACCAATATAGGGATCTGGCGGGGTTCAATTCCCATGTACGCTAGCATGTTTTGGGTCACTTTGGCCGGTGATTCCACCTCTTTTCGGTGTGGGGTAGACACTGGATTTCATGATGCTCACATGATCTATGTCGGTTAAGGTTGGAGTTCCTCAAAGTATGAAAGATAATGAAATGAACGATACCGAAGGTGTTTGTGCAAGACAATCAGGAGGTGAAATCAGTTCAAGTAATGACATTAGGTCATTCTTGGTCATTGCACTTCATGATCCCGATGAGAGTTTTAAACTTTATCCTAGGTATAGATGGTGTTTACATTAGCCTACGAATGAATGAAATGAATAATGTGAAGTACGAATGAATGAATGAAGCAGACTCTGTGTTTGCTAAAGAAGACCCTCGGGTTGAGGTCCAATATGTTGGACCCTTAATTGAGATGTCTTATCTATATGAAATGTATAATATATAAAACATGAAAGTAATGAAATCAATGGCAAGATCAATCGAGAATTGCTTATGAAAGGTAATGAATATATAGTGTAAAGAATGACTCACTATAAGGTAGGGAAATCATTCCTTAGTCCTTAGATTACTTACATTGATTCATTGTGAGTATGAGACTATAATGAATCATTGCACTTGTAGGTAAAACATAGGATCAAAAGAATTATTGAACTACTCAACAACAAGAAGAAAAAGACTGAAAAATAAACTAAGGCTTGTGCCAATATTGGAGTATGAATAGATGCCTCAAGGTATATAAACAGGGTTAATAACCAATTAATGGGCATAGCCAATAAAGACTGGCTTATAAATATATTCATACCCAATTTAAGAATGAAATAATTAGCTTGAAAGTAAGGTAGACAATAATGGAGCATGGATTATAAATCAACTAAAAATGGGCATAGCCAATAAATATTGGCATATATATATAATCATACCCAAAGGAAATAAGAATGAAGAATCTAAAGTAGAGTAGCCAAATCATCTCCTTCGTCATGTGAATTGCTTACTCGATTCATTGTAGGTATGGGACTATAATGAACCATTGTACTTGTAAGTGAAACATAAGATTAAAGGATATCATTGAACTACATAACAAGAAGGAGAAACAGAGTGAAAAATAATATAAGTGTCAAAAATAGGGCTCTCGGGTTTGGACTATCAAATTTTCAAATCTTCGCTCGAGTTGTTCTAAAATTATGTGGATGATACTAATGTTTTGTAATCATACAGAAAATGAGTTGTGTTCTTTGAATGCATTAAAATACATCATGTTCATACCAAAATTCACATCTAACGATTTAGGAAAGTCTAGTCACTAGACTTTCCAGAAATAGCATGTTGTTTAGGAAGAGCTTTCTTGATCATGCATAGCCTTATGTATATGTGTGCATACACCCATACTTAGTACAAGTGGTGTACTAACCCCTACTATTTACTATTTTATAGATGCAGGTTAAGGGACAGATTGACGACTCTTGCAACGGTTTGGACACCAACGTTTTTCCTAAACATTTGGTAGGTCCTCTTAATTTCGAGGATGCTACAATTTTAGTCTAGCCTTAGTGTTAGACAAATCTAGTGGATGTTGTCCCTAGCATTTCTTTCGTACTTTCATTTCGAAGCTTTGTAATAAGGCCGTGTTTGGCAAACTATTTATGATATATTCATCTTCAGTTTCGAATTGATTTTTTTGTGTTAGATGGTTGTTCTCTTATGTCGAGCTTAGTATATGATTATCTAGTTTATAATTATATGAAGTCTATGTATACTTCATACATATAAAAAGTTTTAAATTTTCCGCAAATTTAACTAGATGAATGTGATGAAAGCAAGATGAGGCTTGTCTGCGACCTCTGAGAGGTCAACGACGCCAGTTGCGATCCAGATCCCAGAATCCGAGTCATGACAAACTTGGTATCAAAGCATGAGGTTAAATTACCTAGGACCTTAAGCTCAACACAACCACGTTACGTAGTTTCTAACTTATGGTTGTGAAGCGCGCCACAATCATGACTTAAAGACTACGCGATGATAGGAAATTCTCCCTTCTTCTTCTCTTTATCGTGCTATCTAGAGCTTTGACACTTTCTGTCATTATAAGTATCTAACTGGGTGTAAAACATACTTATGATATAATTGAAAGATTTTATAAGAGATAAAGATTCATATTTGTCTTCTTACTTTCAGAAAAGGAAATGGTGATGATTTATTATTATCATATATCTTTTTGATATATTTATCTTTATCATCTAATTTTGAATACATATTTATTTTTAAACTATTAGCGCTCACATCTCACTCTTGTTATCGCACGTGTCACCTAAATTTCAAGAATTCACCATACCCAGTATTTACACGAAGTCATCCAAAAAAATTAATGTGAATTATCTTAACTTGGTAATCTTATTTCTTAGTGCTAAGTTATGCGTAGATAAATATCTGGAAAACATGACTGCTAAAGGACAAGGTTATTTTTCAAGCCTTAATTTCCGTGGCCAAAAACTTTTTAGGATCTTTAACATGAATATTCAGATAAATTGATATTTGTAAATTATTAGGTAGACAATAATTTAAATTAATTCACTAATTTTAACTTATATAAGTTATTGAGTAGACAACTTTGATTAATTTCTTTTGATTTTGTTGAGTTATTTTCATGAATCGTGACATGTGTCCCATTATTTCACATGTCATATTATATGGTAGTGGAATGATCTCACATGAAAAAAAACACGAGTAAGTACAATTACATAAAAGGTTAGAATTCTTAAATTGTGGTGAATAAGCATCTAGTACATAACTAGCTCCATAAAATATTAATCTATAGACAAGTAAGTAATTATTAATGAGTAAATAAAAAAAGTATACAATTAGTAGTTAAAAGGATTTATTACAAACAACATAAAAAAAGAGAAGATAAGTTCAATGTCATAATTCTAAATATGGGTGTACAAAATCGAACTGAAAATCGAGTTAAAATTGAAAAATAAATTGATTAATGATTTGATTTGACTTGATTTGATATTGAGAAAAAAAATTTGACTATATTTGAATTGGGTTGGTTTTAACTAAAAAAAAATAATCCGAGATCAAACCAACCCGACATTATATATATAATTATAAATTTTATTTTATAAATAAAAATATTTACTTTGATATCAAGAAGAAGCATTGGAGGAAATTCTAGAGGGAGGCTATAGCAACTTGCTATGGAGCTGCACTTATCATACTTGGCGTGCTAAAAACTCTAAGGAAAAAACAAACACATGATGTTCTTTCCACTCTTTGTAACCCTTGTTATCATCACTATTCTCAATTTTATTCTCAAACTTTAGTGTTTATATTATTATACATTTTTATGTCTGTTATTTTTTGTTATAAACTTGTAATGGAGTAGTTATTTCAATAAAAATCTCCCATCTTGTTCCATAGGATGTTGCGGAATTTGGTAGCTATTTGTATGGCTGAACATGTTATTATCTAAATAAAATCCTTCCATTATTTAGCAAACAAAATAAATTCAAATTTTGGACCCAAACTAAAGCTTTGATATTTTTGAGTTTATTAATTCCTTCCCCTTCTAATAGGAAACAATATCACTCATTTATTCAGTAATCAAATTGCCTTTGTCTAATTAATGTTAATTGTTATGAAATCATTTGTTAGATAAATATATAGAGAATATGGAAAAAAAGTTGATTCATAGAGAAGGAGAAATCATTTTCAGGCTTTAATTATTGTGGCCTGTGAATTTTCCTATGTCATTTCCATGAATATTAAGCGGAAAAGGGCATAAAATATCTTTGATAAAATTACCCTTCATCCACCTATTGGCTCCAAAATGCCCTTTTCATCCATCTATTGGCTTCAAAGTACCCTTATTATCCATCTTTGTGTTCGAAATTGACTACTTCGAAATCAAGTGAGATAATTAAAACGGAAGAAAATACTATAAATGAAAGAAATAATAGAGAATCTTAACACAAGATATAGAAAACTAAGTGACTTCTCTTAAACACATGATGTTCTTTCCACTCTTTGTAACCCTTGTTATCATCACTATTCTCAGTTTTATTCTTCCTAAAACCAAAAAGAATAGAAAAAAATTCTACCACCAGGTCCTTTAGGGTTACCATTTATTGGAAATTTACATCAATTTGATGGTTTAACCCCTCATCTCTATTTTCGAAACTTTCCAAGAAATATGGAAAAATATTTTCATTGAAACTTGGTTCTTCAACTATGGTTGTAGTTTCTTCAGCAAATCTAGCAAAAGATGTATTGAAGACACAAGATTTAGTATTTTGTAGTAGACCTTCTCTTCTTGGACAACAAAAATTATCTTACAATGGTCATGATATTGCCTTTTCACCTTATAATGATTATTGGAGAGAACTTCGAAAAATTTCTGTTGTTCATTTATTTAGTCTCAAGAAAGTGCAATATTTTAGTCCAATTCGTGAAGATGAAGTATCAAGAATGATCAAGAAAATATCTCAGCAAGCTGCCACTTCACAAATTACAAATTTGAGCGATATAGCCATTTCACTTACAACTACATTTATTTATAGAATTGCTTTTGGTATTAGATATGATGAAGAAACACGCGAAGGGAGGAGAGTTAATGAACTTTTAAAAGTGACAGAATTAATGTTGGCTGGTTTTTTGTCACTGACTATTTTCCTCTCTTAGGATGGATTGATAAACTATCTGATAAAATAAATAAACTTGAGAAAAATTTTAAGGATTTGGATGAGTTTTATGAAGGACTCATTGAGCAACATCTCAATTCCAATAGGCCAAAATCCATGGAAGGAGATATTATTGATCTTTTGCTAGAATTAAAGAAAGAGAAATCAACTCCAATCGATCTTACATTGGAAAATATAAAGGCTATTATCATGGTAATGACTAGTGAACTACTCTATTGTTATAAGCAAGTCTCCTATATAATTGTTATGTATTTATTGATTTGATATCAACACTCTGTGATACAACTAAGTTTTTTCCTTGGTCGTATTTTTTGGTCAAATACTAAAAAGTGCCTTTTTAAACTTAGTAAAATTACGCATGTTATAATAACATTTTCTGATATGATTTAGGATAAAAATTCAATTGATACCACACACTTCCTCTTGCAGAATATGCTAGTTGGTGGAATAGACACGAGCGCAGCTGCAGTAGTTTGGGCAATGACAGCCTTGATGTCTAAACCAAATGCCATGAAGAAAGTTCAAGCTGAAATTCGAGAAATGGTTGGTAAAAAGTCCATAGTGAATGAAGATGATATCCGAAATCTTCCATATTTTAAAGCAGTGATAAAAGAAACATTTAGATTGTATCCACCAGGTCCATTGCTAATAGCAAGAGAGACGATGCAAAATACCATACTAGAAGGATATGAAATTAAAGCAAAAACTATAATTCATGTTAATGTTTGGGCAATTGCAAGGGATCCTGAAATATGGGAAAATCCAGAAAAATTTATACCTGAGAGGTTTTTGAATAGTGATATTGATCTTAAGGGCCAAAATTTTGAACTGATTCCATTTGGAGCCGGCAGAAGAGGGTGCCCGGCTGTGGCACTTGGCGTGGCAACTGTGGAGCTTGTACTTTCAAATCTTCTTTACGCTTTTGATTGGGAGTTGCCTTGTGGAATGAATAAAGACGACATTGACACAAATGTTTTTCCTGGACTTACAAAGCATAAGAAAGAACCTTTGTGCCTTGTTCCTAGAAATTATCTTCAAAAGTTAAACTAGACCAAACTCCAATGTTTTAAATTAGTTAAATATGTATGTATGCTTTCGTTAATTATCAATGTATAATATGGTTGTATGTCTTTCATTTTTCGTTATAGACTTGTAATGGAATTGTTGTTTCAATAAAATCTCTCTTATAGTTCCAAAGGATTAAACAAGTATGAGAAAATAATTTAGTGATATTAACTCCTTTGAAGAAGTATTACACAATTTATAAAACTTACCATTGAATCCATCTGGTCGTGCAATAGCATCCTGAGATATATTAAAAATAACATTTTATTTTGAGTTTCACCATCAGAAGACTATTATGCGAATGTCACCCAACTCTCATTAATCAAATGCATATAGAAGTATCTATAACCTCTATCGTTGCAACACTAAGTGCAGAAACTAATATCTTTTTACCAGAAAACATACTTACCAAATCAACCTTGTGTTACTCTATACAAAGTTTTTTCTCTTTACTCTCTTATTCTCGATGCAAAATTTTATTAAGAATTTCTATTGCTTGACAATTAATGAATACGAGAATTTTTAGACGCAATCTAAAGCTTCCACATTTGTGAGTTTATTCCGTTATCAAATTGCCTTTTGTCTAATTCTATGTAAATATAATTATAGGTGAGGCATTTAAAAGTACAAGATTTAGCATTTTGTAGTAGACCTTCTATTCTAGGCCAGAAAAAATTGTCTTACAATGCTCAAGATATTGCATGCTTTGTCACCTTACAATGACCATTGGAAAGAGCTACGTAAAATATGTGTTAGGTCATTTATTTAGTCTAAAAAAGTGCAATCTTTAATTTCAATTCGTGAAGATGCAGTATCAAGAATGATCAAACAAATATCTCAACAAGCTGTAACTTCCCGAATTACCAATTTGAGTAGTATGTTGATTTCACTAATGACTACAATCATTTGTGGAGTTGCTTTTGGTATTAGATATGATGAAGAAACACATGAGAGGAGGAATTTTAATGAGCTTTTTTGTATATGTTATTTTCCCCTCTTAGGATGGATTGATAAACTCTTCGGAAAAATAAATAAACTTGAGAAGAATTTTAGGTATTTGGATGAGTTTCATGAAGGACTCATTGAGCAACATCTCAATCCCAATAGGCCAAAATCCATGGAAGGAGATATTGTTGATCTTTTGCTAGAATTAAAGAAAGAAAAATCAATTCCAATCAATCTTACATTGGACAATATAAAGGGTATAATTATGGTAACATACTACTTTATTTGTATCTATTTTATAAAGTTTTCGAATGCATGAAGATATAGTTTGTTGCTATGTTTTTATCCACCTATTTTCTCTTGTAGAATATGCTAGTTGCTGGAACGGACACTAATGCAGCTACAATAATTTGGGCTGTGAGCTTCACTGTTGCAACACCAAGTGCTAGACTTGTATAGACGAATTCAAAATTTTAAATTTTTCTTTTTTAAATATGGTTCAAAATACGATAAGAACTATATTTCTGCTATAACTTTTCATATTTTTCATATATAGTCTACGTGAAAATTCTATATAAAAATTGTGGATTCAATTGAACTTATAATTGTATAAATTATATCTTCAACATTGAAGTGGATTAGTCAGATAAATAAAATAGACACCTTGTTTCTTATAAAAATAGCTTAAAATAAAATTATATTTCAACAAAATTTAATTTTAAAAAAAAACATTTATATTCATTGGATAACTTTATAAGTATTTAAATATTAAATTGTAAATTAAAAATATAACATGAAATTAAAGATGTTAATAAATATCAAATTTTGTATGGAATGAATATATTGTAATTCTTACCAAATTTGGAGAGTAATTTTCTAAAATGAGTTGACTTTAACTACGACTATGATATTTGTTCATATGATATAATTTTGACCTTTAAATTTTTAATGACCTTTAAACTTTTAATATAACACATATCCCTAATCTAGTCATGTACTTGACGAAATGGAGGAAAGGAGTAATGGAAAAGAGTCGGATCCCAATTAAATAATTTTGATGGGCTTTTTGGGCCTAAACTTAGTAAGTTAGCCCAAACACAAACTAACACTTGGGAGGATGTATTAGGTGAGATGTATAAAAATAATATTTTTAATTATTTATAATTAAACTTTTTTTCTTATTTGCGACTACAAATAAATATTTCAAAAATAAGGTTAAATTGGACGGATTGGTGTATTATCTGTACTTATTGTTTAGCCTATATTGTTCGGTCTATTTTGATTCCAAGTAAAACTTTATATCGATTTATGTAATGTCATATTTATTTATTCAATCTATTTTAATTAATTCAAATCCAAACAAACGTCCATATATCACTCCCAAAATTAAATAGTCCCTCCCTTTTATTAAGATACAACAAGTAATATCATATGGTACAAACGTGCACTACCTTTTATAAGAAAGATTTATCTATCTCTCCTTCTTTAACTTATTTTTGGTCACATATTATTAGTCATGAGTACAAAGTATTACGTGTGATATCTCTTGACAAATTAATTATTAGTCAATTTTAACACTTGTACAACTTGTGCTAATAATATTCTTTAGTGAAAGAAATATTGATGTGATATACTAAATGATTAATTAGGGTGTAAAACATACTTATGATATATTTGAAAGATTTTATAAGAGAAAAAGATTCATATTTGGAAAGAGTAATAATTTATTATTATCATATCTTTTTGATATATTTATCTTTATGATCTAATTTTGAATACATATTTATTCTTGAACTATTAGCTCTCAAATCTCACTATTATTATCGCACGTGACACCTAAATTTCAAGAATTCACCATACTCAGTATTTACACGAAGTCATTCAAAAGGATTAATGTGAATTATCTTAACTTGGTAATCTTATTTCTAGTGCTAAGTAATGCGTAGATAAATATCTGGAAAACATGATTGCCAATTTTTTTTGGATCTTTAACATAAATACTTATATAAGTATACAGATTCTTCTAGATGTAAATTATCCACCGTCATACATATCTTATAAATATCTGTTGATATTTTTAATTTAAATTATTAGATAGATATGAATTTAAATTAATTCTCTAATTTTAACTTAAGTTATCGAATAGACAACTTTAATTAATTTCTTTTGATTTTGTTGTGTTACTTTCATGAATCGTGACCGGTGACCCATTATTTCACATGTCATATTATATGGTTGTGGAATGATCTTTACATAAAAACAAAACATGAGTAAGTACAATCACATAAAAAGTTAGAACTCTTGAATTGTGGTGAAAAAGCATCTAGTACATAACTAGCTCCATAAAATATCAAGCTATAAACAAGTAAGTAATTACTAATGAGTAAATAAAAAAAAAGTATACAATTAGTAGTTAAAAGGATTTCTTACAAACAACAGAAAAAAAAAAGAGAAGATAAGTTCAATGTCATAATTCTAAATACGAGTGGACAAAATCGAATCGAAAATCGAGTTGAATTAAAAAAAAATTGGCTAATGATTTGGTTTGATATTGGGAAAAAAACTCTGACTATATTTGGATTGAGTTGGTTTTAACTAAAAAAAACTACCCAAGACCAAACCAATACGACATTATAGATGTAATTATAAAATTTTATTTTATAAATAAAAATATTTACTTTGATATCAAGAAGAAGCATTGGAGGATATCTAAGAGGGAGGTTATAGCAACTTGATATGGACATGCACTTTATCATACTTGGCGTGCTAAAAACTCGAAGGAAAAAACAAAACACATAATGTTTATTCCATCTTTGTAACCCTTGTTATCATCACTATTCTGAGTTTTATGCTCAAACTTTAGTGTTTAAATTTATTATACATTTTTATGTCTGTTATTTTTCATTATAAACTTGTGTTCTAAAGGATGTCGCGGAATTTGGTAGCTAATTTGTATGATTGAACATGTTATTATCTAAATAAAATCCTTCCATTATTTAGCAAACAAAATAAATTCAAATTTTTGGACCCAAACTAAAGCTTTGATATTTTTGAGTTTATTAATTCCTTCCCCTTCTAATAGGAAACAATATCAATCATTTATTCAGTTATCAAATTGCCTTTGTCTAATTAATGTTAATTGTTATGAAATCATTTGTTAGATAAATATATAGATAATATGGAAAAAAAGTTGATTCATAGAGAAGGAGAAATCATTTTCAGGCTTTAATTATTGTGGCCCGTGAATTTTCCTATGTCACTTCCATGAACATTAAAGCGGAAAAGGACCTAAAATACCCTTGACAAAATTATCTTTCATCCACCTATTGGCTCTAAAATGTCATTTTCATCCACATGTTCGCTTCAAAATACCCTTATCATCCAACTTTGTGTTCAAAATTGACCATTTTGAAATCAAGTAAGATAAATTAAAACGAAAGAAAGTACTATAAATGAAAGAAAGAGTAGAGAATCTTCACACAAGATATAGAAAACTAGGCGACTTTTCTTTAAAAAAAAAAGAAAGAAAGAAACACATGATGTTCTTTCCACTCTTTGTAACCCTTGTTATCATCACTATTCTCAGTTTTATTCTTCCCAAAACCAGAAAGAATAGAAAAAACATTCTACCACCAGGTCCTTTAGGGTTACCAATTATTGGAAATTTACATCAATTTGATAGTTTTACCCCTCATCTCTATTTTTTGAAACTTTCCAAGAAATATGGAAAAATATTTTCATTGAAACTTGGTTCTTCTACTATGGTTGTAGTTGCTTCAGCAAATCTAGCAAAAGATGTATTGCAGACACAAGATTTAGTATTTTGTAGTAGACCTTCTCTTCTTGGACAACAAAAATTGTCTTACAATGGTCAAGATATTGGTGTGTCGCCTTACAATGACTATTGGAGAGAACTTCGAAAAATTTCTATTGTTCATTTATTTAGTCTCAAGAAAGTGCAATATTTTAGTCCAATTCGTGAAGATGAAGTATCAAAAATGATCAACAAAATATCTCAGCAAGCCGCCACTTCGCAAATTACAAATTTGAGCGATATAGTAATTTCACTTACAACTACAATTATTTGTAGAATTGCTTTTGGTGTTAGGTATGATGAAGAAACACGCGATGGGAGGAGATTTAATGAACTTTTAAAAGTGACGGAAGAAATGTTGGCTGGTTTTTTTGTCACTGACTTTTTTCCTCTCTTAGGATGGATTGATAAACTCTCTGGTAAAATAAATAAACTTGAGAAGAATTTTAAGGATTTGGATGAGTTTTATGAAGGACTCATTGAGCAACATCTCAATCCCAATAGGCCAAAATCCATGGAAGGAGATATTATTGATCTTTTGCTTCGTTTGAAGAAAGAGAAATCAACTCCAATCAATCTTACTTTGGAAAACATAAAGGCTATTATCATGGTAATGACTAGTGAACTACTCTATTGTATATACACAAGTCTTTTGTATTGTTATGTATTTACTGACTTGGTATTATCACTATGTCACACAACTAAGTTTTTTCCTTAGTCATGTTTATGATGCGATCATAATAAAAAGAAACTCTTTTGGTCAAATGTTAAGAAGTGCCTTTTTAAACTTATAATATTACACATGTTATAACATTTTCTTATATGATTTAGGAAATAATTTCAATTGATATGAAATGTTGCATTTAATTTTATCCATACACTTTCTCATGTAGGATATGCTAATTGGAGGAACAGACACGAGCGCAGCTACAGTAGTTTGGGCAATGACAGCCTTGATATCTAAACCAAATGCCATGAAGAAAGTTCAAGCTGAAATTCGAGAAATGGTTGGTAAAAAGTCCATAGTGAATGAAGATGATATCCGAAATCTTCCATATTTTAAAGCATTGATAAAAGAAACATTTAGATTGTATCCACCAGGTCCATTGCTAATACCAAGAGAGACGATGCAAAATACCATACTAGAAGGATATGAAATTAAAGCAAAAACTATAATTCATGTTAATGTTTGGGCAATTGCAAGGGATCCTGAAATATGGGAAAATCCAGAAGAATTTATACCTGAGAGATTTTTGAATAGTGATATTGATTTTAAGGGCCAAAATTTTGAGCTGATTCCATTTGGAGCAGGCAGAAGAGGGTGCCCGGCTATGGCACTTGGTGTGGCAACTGTGGAACTTATACTTTCTAATCTTCTTTACACTTTTGATTGGGAGTTACCTTGTGGAATGAAAAAAGAAGACATTGACACTGATGTTTGGCCTGGACTTGCGATGCATAAGAAAGAACCTTTGTGCCTTGTTCCTAGAAATTATCTTCAAAAGTTAAACTAAACCAAACTCCAATGTTTAAGTTAGTTAAATATGTATGTATGCTTTCGTTAATTATCAATGTATAATATGGTTTATGTCTTCCATTTTTCGATATAAACTTGTAATGGAGTTGTTGTTTCAATAAAATCTTTCTTATAGTTTCAAAGGATTATACAAGTATGAGAAAATAATTTAGTGATATTAACTCCTTTGAAGAAGTATTACACAAAATTGATACAACTTACCATTGAATCCATCTGGTCGTGCAATAGTATCTCGAGATATATCAAAAACAACATTTTAATTTGAGTTTCACCATCAGAAGACTATTATGCGAATGTTACCCAACTCTCTCAAATGCATATAGAAGTACCTATAAGCTCTATCGTTATAACACTAAGTGCAAAAACTAATATCTTTTTACCAAAAAACATACTTACCAAGTCTAACTTGTGTTACTCTTTACAAAGTTTTTTCTCTTTACTCTCTTATTCTCGATGCAAAATTTAATTTAGAATTTCTATTGCTTGACAACGAACGAATACAAGAATTTTTAGACGCAATCTAAAGCTTCCACATTTGTGAGTTTATCACGTTATCAAATTCCCTTTTGTCTAATTCTATGTAAATATAATTATAGGTGAGGCATTTATTCTCAGTTTCCTTCTTCCTAAAGCCAAAAGGAGCAAATCTAGCAAGAGAGGTAATGAAGACACAAGATTTAGCTTTTTGTAGTCGGCCTTCACTTCTTGGCCATGCTATTCAATAATATTGAAAAAATGACAGTGTAAGGTAACAACTAGTATGAAAAACTAGTCGACTTTGGAAGCCTTCGCTGGTACCCAACTTCAACGTTTAAATTAATTAACAATGTATGCTTTTGTTTGTCATCTGTATTTTAATATATGGTCGTATGGTTTTATGCCTGCCTTTTTTTTTTTGTACCCTTTTGAGTGCTTATTAAACATCAAATAGGCCAAACTACTCATCAATAGAAAATATTGTTCAACATAATAATAGAAAATAAAACATAAGCTTTATAATATTCATCTCAAAAAAGGAAATTACATCACTACTTATATAAGAATTGGAAAGGGGGAAACACTCTTCCTAATATTCATATTCTTATTCTACCTTCTATTCCGCATGCACAAGCTATCACTAAAATAGTCTTACATATAATTTTTGGGGACAAGGCAAAGATCATTTTTCTTATGCATAGTAATTCCGCGCAAACTCTCTGTGTCGATATCTTCCATGTTCATCCCAAAAGGCAACTCCCAATCAAATGCATATAGAAGGTTTGATAGTATAAGCTCCACAGTTGCAACACCAAGTGCTAGACCTGCAGAGACGAATTCAAAATTTTGAATTTTTTTTTAAAAATATGGTTCAAGATACGATAAGAACTATATTTCTACTATAACTTTTCATATTTTTCATGTATAGTCTACGTGAAAATTGTATATAAAAATTGTCAATTCAATTGAACTTATAATTGTATGAATTATATATTCAACATTGAATACCTGGGCAACCTCTCCGCCCTGCTCCAAATGGGATAAATTCATAATCTTGACCCTTAAAATCAATGTTATTATTCAAGAATCTCTCGGGTATAAATTCTTCTGAATTTTCCCAGTCCTCAGGATCTCTTGCAATAGCCCAATAGTTTACGCGAATTGTTGTTTTTGGTGGAATATTATACCCTTCTAGTATTGAATTTTGCATTGTCTCTCTTGCCACTAGGATTGGAGCTGGTGGATACAATCTAAATGTCTCTTTTATTACTGCTTTGAGATAAGACATATTTGGAGTATCATCTTCATTTACGATGCCTTTTTTCCCCATTGTTTTTCTAACTTCTTCTTGAACTTTCTTCATGGCTTTTGGGTTCTTCATTAAGGCAGTCATAGCCCAAATTACTGTAATTGCGCTAGTGTCCGTCCCAGCAAGAAATAAATTCTACAAAAACATATAACTTATTAATATGAAAATAACAAAGATGAGAGACATGCGTCTTATTTAAAATTAAATGCATGTACATTAAGGCATGGTTTATTACCATGAGAATTGCTTTTATGTTGTCCAAAGTGAGATGGATTTGAGTTGATTGCTCCTTCCTCAATTGTAGCAAAATATCAATCATATCTCCTTCCATGGATTTTGGCCTATTGGGATTGTGATGTTGCTCGATGAGTTCTTCATAAAATTCATCCAAACACTTGAAATTCTTTTCAAGTTTATTTTTCATTCCAGTAAATTTATCAATCCAATTTAAAGAAGGAAAAAAATCGGAGACAAAAAAGCTAGCCAAAATATCTTGAGACTCATTCATAAGTTCATCAAATCTCCTCTTTTCATGTGCTTCTTCATCAAACCTAATACCAAAAGCAACTCTACAAATAATTGTAGTTGTAAGTGAAATCACTATTTTGCTCAAATTGGTAATTTGTGAAGCGGAAGCTTGTTGAGATATTTTCTGGATCATTCTTGAGACTTCATCTACACGAATCGGACTAAAAGATTGAACTTTCCTGAGACTAAATAAGTGAATCAAACAAATTTTTCTAATTTCTCTCCAATAGTCATTATAAGGTGAAAATACTATGTCATTACTATTGTAAGACAATTTTTGTTGGCAAAGAGTAGAGGGTCTACTACAAAATGCTAAATCTTGTGTCTTCATTACTTCTTTTGCTAATTTTGCTGAAGAAATTACAACTATTGGAGTAGAACCAAATTTCAATGAAAATATTTTTCCATATTTTTTTGAAAGTTTCCAAAAATAGATATGAGGAGTTACACTATCATATTGATGCAAATTTCCAATGATTGGCAAACCTAAAGGACCTGGTGGTAGATTGGTATTTCTACTTATTTTGGTTTTGTTAAGTAAAAAAATGAGAATAATAAGAAAAGCTACTAAAATTAAAAGAAACAACATCATGATTTTGTTGTGACACTGCCAAATGCAACTTCGAATGTAACCTATAAATAGATCTTCTATATAATGAATTGCTTTTATACACTTTTTTTTTGTTAAAATGAAATAAGAAATATTTGAGAATGACATCACAACTTAATCTCGAAGCTTACCATCACCTCGGGTTGTGAATCTCAAAGTTTGTTTAGGTATGCAATGACATAACTTTTTAAAATATTTTAGAATATGATATCTGAAAATATAATTAAGTAAATAAAATATTTTAATTTTAATAAATAAAATATTTTAATTTTAATAATTACGTTTTTAGATAGATAACCACAAGGTCGGAGGTTCAAGCCTTCCTTCTAGCGATTTTCATTTAAATATAATATTAATAAGAGACCACTAAACAACTTTTAGGGGCTGAAAAAAAGTGTTTATATAGATAATTGTACTCAACACAATAGCAAAACGTACTTTTAAAATATATGATTGTTCTTCAGAGTTCATGCTAGGGGTGGTAATTAAGCGTGTCAGGTCAACTTTGAGTGGATCATAATGAGTTAAGACATCAATCAGGTCAAGATTTAACCCAACTCAAATTTGCTTAGGTTAAAATGAATTAGGTAACAAATTATATGACAAATCAAATTATATATCTATATACATATATCTATATCTATATATATATATATATATCAGATTTAGCATGAAAACGATAAGGTTATAACACTTCCGAACAATTTTGGATATGTATAGAGTTCTTTGATTTTTTCTAAATTTATGTTCTTTAAGAAAGTAATAATTATCTTATAATTATAACGCATTGTTTTTAGTAAGATACAAAGTTTAATACCTTGTAGTTTTATAATTATCTTCTTGAACAAATAATGATTACGCATAAGTTTTCATAATTAATTAGTCAAATTATAAATTTTCCTTTAAATTATTTAGTATAGTTGATATAGATGTTATGAATCATAACTTAATCTGCTTTAATTGAACACCTGAATTTACGATAAATTATTAGACCTTTCTAGCTCATACTTCAGTAAGTTTTTCCATATATTTATAAAATGTGCATTACGTAAATAAATTTAGATCATATAAATGAATTTGGCAAAATTTAGACACGCGTCATTATGTTATCTATCTTTAGATTAGTTAGATGAGTTTATATGAAGAACGTTGGCAAACTTGGATATATACGTCTTCTATACGCTACTGCGCATAATACAACCAAATTCACAACGGATAGACACATATTTAGGATATTATTGCGGTCGCAGATCTAGAAGGTCGGTTACGGATTTATATGTCTTATTGTTGTTATATATATATATATATATATATATATATATATATATATATATATATATATATATCGAAAATTTAATTAGTATTGTAGATTTATAGAATCAACTTGAAGTTGTTGTAAGAAATTAATAAACTTTTGTTAGTGAAAAAACTTACAAGATAATAAAATTGCAAGATTACAATTGAAAATAAAATGAAGAAATTAATCTCTTCAGGCTGAAGCGCGGATATCTCGCTCTCTTTAAGGAGATTCAAGCCCACTGCAGCAAATGTTTTCACCGGTCCAGCAGTAGTCCTCTTTGACTTGTCCCCTCCAGGATAAAACAGCCTACACAAAGTATAACTCAACAACTCTGGACAAGAGTTGAGTCCAAAGCTCCACAAAAAAGAACACATCTCTTCAACTAATAAGAACTCTCTTTTAGACTAACTCTTTCACTCTTTGAATTCTCTTGTGTTTTGTGTGTACCAAACCAAATGAAGACCACCACTATTTATACTACAAGAAGTCTTCCTAGCAATAAATAGGAAGATAATGGAGGTAGTAAATAGTGAAGATAATGGCCTTAGGAGTTACATAGGTTACAAGGGAGTTACATATGTTACATAGGTTACAAAGGGAGTTACATATGTTACATAGGTTACAAAGAGTAATGGAGGAATTAAGAATGAAATACATTGATGGATAACCAATGCTAATGGATGATGTAGAAGTCATCCATTCCAATGTTCATTCTTATAACTCCAAAATAAAGCAATTTAATATGTTAAATATTAATATTAAAATGCTAATAACCTAACAATCCCCCACTTATTTTAATATTTAGATAAGAGAGTATATCAGTTGAAGGAAGACTACTATGCATAATGAAGGTGTGCTCTGCATTGAACCTCCACTTAGTGAAACAATAACTTTTATTCCAGAGTCGTAGTGGTCTCAGACTTGAACTATGACTGCTTAAGGGAAATAAAATATCACTGCTCACACATAATAATCAAGGTGTTGACATGAGCTTTAACAGCCAGCACGTTATGGCCATGTTCTATCCCGGTTTCATGAGTGCATTTGAGAATAAGCCCCATTCTCATAGGAAGCGACCTACTTCCACACATCACATAGGTGAAATCTGTCGAGAGTGCTCCTGTAATATTAACACTCCACTCATACGGGCTACAGATATTCATTAAGAGTTTTATCAACTCAACCTTCACAAACTACAGGAAATAATGCACTCACATCATAGGAGGGGAAAAAATAGTGCATTTTTCACACAACAAGTCATCATATATTAGTTTTTCCCTTTGAACCTGGTTAGGATCTCTAGTCCCCAGGTTGGTTTCCTCATATATGACTCAAGGATTTGTAGGCTTCAATCACATCCCCCTCGATGTGCTCCAGACCTTTTCTCTTGTTAAGGCCTTCGTAAGAGGATCTGCAAGATTATCACAAGATTTGACATAATCAACATTAATGGTACCATTTGTCAAATACGATCTTACATTACTGTGTTTCCTCCTTATAGGTCTGGATTTACCGTTGTAATAACGGTTTTGAACTCTACCAATTGCAGCGGTGCTATCAAATGAATTAAAATAGGAGGAATTGGTTTTTCAAAATAAGGAATTTGAAACAATAAATCTCTTAACCAATTCACTTCCTCACTAGCTGAAGCTAAAGCAATTAGTTCAGCCTCCATGGTAGAGTTAGCAATTATAGTTTGCTTTTTTGATCTCCAACAAACAGCACCACCACCTAAAGTAAAGACATAACCAGTGTAGAACAGGAATCACCTGACAAAGTGTTCCAATCCGCATCACAAAAGCCTTCAAGTACAGCAGGATATTTTTTATAGAACAAACCACAATTTTTCGTTCCAATTAAATATCTCATAACTCTTGTTATAGCATGCCAATGTTCATTACTTGGTTGGCTTGTAAACCTGCCAAGTACTCCTACTGCATATGCAATATCAGGCCTAGTGCAATCAGTCACATATCTCAAACATCCGATTATACTAGCATATTCCTTTTGATTTATTACATCATTTTCACTTTCAACAGGAAATAAGTGAACACTTGAATCAAAAGGAGTAGCAACATGCTTGAAATCATGAAAGTTATATTTTTTCAAAATTTTCTCAACATAACGTGACTGGTCAAGGAAAATCCCCTCACATGTTCTTGTTATTTTTATTCCAAGAATAAAATTTGCCTCACCAAGATCTTTCATATCAAAATGGCTTCTAAGAACATTTTTAGCTTCATCAATAACATTCATGTTAGAGCCAAAGATCAACAAATCATCAACATATAGGCAAATAATCACATGAGAATTATTCCAAGACTTATGATATATGCACTTATCACACTCATTTGTCTTAAAACCATTTTCAATCATGCAGGAATCAAACTTTTCATGCCATTGCTTTGGTGCCTGTTTCAAGCCATATAGGGATTTAGTAAGTTTACATACTTTGCTTTCTTGGCCTGCTTCAACAAAACACTCGGGTTGGTCCATATAATTTCTTCTCATTTAGGTCTCCATTTAGAAAAGCAGTTTTTACATTCATTTGATGAATTTGCAAATCAAAAATTGCAGCCATAGCAACTAAAAGTCTAATGGATGTAATTCTTGTTACCGGAGAAAAAGTATCAAAAAATTCTAGGCTTTCTAGTTGTTTAAAACCTTTTGCAACTAGCCTAGCCTTGTATTTATCAATAGAACCATCCGGTTTCAACTTTTTCCTTAAGACCCATTTGCAACCAATTGTTTTACAACCCGGTGGTAAATCAACTAACTTCCAAGTTTTATTAGAAATTAGAGATTCCATTTCATCATTTACAGCCTCTTTCCAAAAAATAGAATCATGTGAAGATAATGCTTCTTTCAAAGTTAGAGGGTCATTTTCAACATTAAACACATAAAAATTAGGACTAAAATCTTTTTCTACTCTAGCTCTTTTACTTCTTCTTAACTCAAAATCAACAACTTCTTTATTTTTCAAAGTTGAAGTAGAAGAACTAGGTAGTGACAAAATATTTTGTTCAATCCTTTGACCCCCACTATTTTTAGTATCAAAAGGAAATTTATTTTCATGAAAAATAGTATCACCAGATTCTATTACAATATTATCTTCAAGATTAAAAAATCTATAGGCTATACTATTTGAAGCATTACCAACTTTGTAATCTTGGGATCCATTAGCCTCACAAAGGCTAGACAACCCCAAACTCTTAGATATCCCAAACTTGGCTTGTAACCTTTCCACAATTCAAAAGGTGTCAATTTAGACTTTTTATGAGGCACACGATTCAACACATAACAAGCAGTTAAGATAGCTTCACCCCAAAAATTTAAAGGTGCATGTGACTCAATAAGCATGGCATTAGTCAATTCAACCAAAGTTCTATTTTTCCTTTCTGCTACTCCATTAGATGAAGGAGAGTAAGGAGGAGTAGTTTCATGAATTATTCCCAATGATATAACAAAAGAATTAAACTCATTTGATTCATATTCACGGTCTCTATCACTTCTAATTCTTTTTATTTTTCTTCCAAACTGATTTTCAACCTCATGGAGATAAGTTTTGAAATTTTCAAAAGCATCACTTTTATTTTCATCAAGCAAACATATGTAAACTTAGAAAAATCATCAATGAAAGTGATAAAATATCTATTACCTCCACGAGTTAGAATTCCACCAAGTTCACAATATCAGTATGAACTAATTCTAACAAATCAGTTTTTCTTTCAACTTGAAAATGAGGCCTTTTAGTGATTTTGGCTTTACTACAAGCCTCACACTTTTCAAAATTATTTTTAATCATCGGGATTAATCCTAAACTACTCATGATTCAACATAACGATCACTAATATAACACAAATGAGCATGCCAAAAATTAGCAGAAGAAAGCATATAAACAGATGTGGAAACTTTATTCATTTCAACATTCAGTTTGAACATCCCATCACATGCATACCCTTTTCCCACAAAAATATCATTCTTCACGATCACATATTGATCAGATTCAATAATATGTTTAAAGTCTACTTTATTAAGAAGAAAACTAGACATCAAGTTTTTTCTCATGGAAGGAGTATAAAGTACATCATTCAAAGTTAATACCCTTCCAGAAGTAAAATACAATTCGACATCTCCCGTTCCAAGCACAAGAGTTTTGTAAGCATCACCAAGCAAGATGTTTTGGGCTCCTCAAAATGAATAATTTTTTAAACCAGTCTTTGTTATAACAGACATGACAGTTTGCACCAGAATCAGCCCACCATCCATCAACATTCTCAACCATGTTTATGTCGGTAATCACCGCCACAAAAGGTTCTTCGGTAACGTTTGCCTGAGGGTTAGGACCACGTTTTCGGAATCTGCAAAATCGAGCAATATGCCTGTTGACACCCAATTTTGGCCTAAAATTTTTAAAAATTTCGTAATTTTGGGCCACAATGCTAAGCCCGTCATTTGAGCCCATTTTGAGTTTTATTTGAGTGGGTAACTAGGTCAAAAGAGGGGGGATTGAATTTTCTGAAAAAAAGGGGGCAACCACCATTCTCTCCCCTCTCATCCTCTTCTCTCTCTCCCAGCCGCCTCCTTCTTCTCCCCTCTCCACCTTCAGCCTCCCCTTCCTCCCAAACCCTTCTTCCTCCCCTCTCCTTGGCCAGCCGGCACCACCCTCTTTCCGTCTCCCCCCTCTCCTCTCCTTTCTCCCTTTTCTCTCCCCTTCGCCTCTTCTCCTCCGCCCCCTCTTCTTTTTATCTCTTGCAGAACCAGCCAGCAACAACAAACAGAGTGCCGGCGAGGAGCATGTCAGCCGACAGTCGCTCGTCCTCTCCTTTTTAACCGGCGAGTTTCAGGCAACAAGAACTCTGTGACAAGCAATGATGAGCAGCAGCTTCAACCGGACAAACAAGCAGGACCCACCACTCGAATCCATCCAAAACAACCACCAAAAGCCACCAGATCTCAGCCCCAAACCAAGAGCTAGAAATCCCACACAGATCGGCCAACAATAACATAGAACAAGACCCACCAGTTCTATTTTGTTCTCCCTTTCACTATTTCTTTGTTTTGCAGGTGTTTGAGCCTCAACTGAAACTCCGAGCTCTCGAAGAAACTATGATGAACAGAGAAGATGGCAGCAGTTCCGAACTCCGCCGACCAACTACGAAACTGCCATCAACAATTTGAAATTTAGTCGGTATCACAAATCTTTTTTACCTTTGTCTCTATTTTGTCATTTGCTATTTTTTATTGTGTTTTGCTTACAGTTCTAGGCCTTTTTCCATAGTTGTATTTGTTTGTTTCTTATCATTATGGTCATTGATAGTAATTATGTTTAAATATCACTATTTCACTATCATTTCATAGTTGATGAACAATATTAAATGTTTACATTGGTATTGGTATAGTTTTAGTCCTATTGTTGTTCAAAATTATTCCCTTATTTATTATTTTGCCATGTCACTGTTTTACTTTTGCTGCTCATCTTAGTGTAATACATTACTTTTAGCTTTCTCTTATTATTATTATTTATTACTATTAGTGTTACGTTTGTCTGCTCATTATTGTTTGAGGTTTACATTGTTTTATTTATTTATTTATTTTGAATTATTAAGTTGTATGTTGTTGTTAAGTTGCTACATATTAAGTTGTTGATATTTTTGTTTTAGCTGATCAAATAGTTCTTTAGTAACGACTTTGAGTTTTTTCATACCGCTTAGTTTACCTTTTTTAATTGTTGCCAAATTATGCCTTTATCTGATGACATATTTTTTTTAAAAAATTTTAATTTATTTCGTTTAACACCTAATTGATGTTGTCATTGTTTTTAATTCCAAGCTAAGAACATCATCATTTATATATCCCAATAATAGATTTTATTTGTTTATTGCTAATTAATTCATAAGGTGTCATTTATATGATTGTCCCTGTTATTTCTTTTATTACTATAACATGTTTGCATCTATATTTTCTTATATTGATTGTTGAAAGGGCCGATGAAAAATCTATCCGTCGGGTTTAGAGGCCTCCACATTTTAAAAGACGGAAATCTAATTCAAGTTTATATATATTTTTAGTTGTTGAAATGGGCCGATGAAAAATCTATCCGTCGGATTTAGAGGCCTTTCCATTTTGAAAGACGGAAATTTTAATTAAAGTTAATATTTTTATTGTTAAATTTTGGCCGATGAAGAAATTACCGTCGATTTTCAAGGCTCCCCATGTCAATAAGACGGATTTTATTCTTAAGTTATTATTTGAGTTATTCATTTTTAGTTATATTTATTTGGCACTAACTCTTTTACTAAGTGTCTTTACAGGTACACGGAGGTGCTTCTCTTTGAATTTATTCGAAAAAGCTCAAATTATACTTTTATTTCATATTTTGTGAATATTGACGTTAGGCAAATTTTAGGCCGATAATTATTATTTTATTGTGTTTATTGTATGTTTATTATATCTGTATATTATTTTATATTTTCCTCAATTTGAAAAAATGAATTCAGTCGGGAACCACATTTGTGGATTCCGAAGGGTGCCTAACCCCTTCCCTTCGGAATAACTTGAACCCCTTACCTAGAATCGAATTGGTTTCGTAGATCGTAATAGGTTTCCTAGTTTTCCTAAAATTAGGTGGCGACTCTTTTCAAAATTCGTTTATTATTAGAACTTTGTTAAAATTGAATCAATTAATTAATTTTTGAGTTGTCGCGACGTTTCGCCCTATTTCGAAAGATTAGGGATGTAAACAGAATGGCGACTCCGCTGGGGACTTTAGAGGTTTTAACCAATATGAATTTAATTTTTCAAATTGAGGAAATTTTTGTTTTATTATTATGTTATACCTTGTATTTTTATATTCGTTGATTATTTGTTTATTGTATTTATTCATTATTTATTTTATTGTGTATATATTTTTTTTATTGCATTCATGGCATCTTCCAATATGTATGCATAGTATATTAAAGGATGGTTTGCGGAACCGCAACCGGACTTTAAAATACTCAATCCTTTTTCGGAATGATCGGCAATTTATTGGTTCGTTATGCGTCCAATGGTTGTCGTGAATTTCAGCCTAAGTTGTCCGCTTGGGTTCCCGGTCTTTCAAAAGCCACTCTTAGTCAACTAGGATAGAACTAAACCAGATCCGAATTTAAGCATCAGCCTAAGATGACCAACACCCAAGGCGTGTTGTGCCCATTAGAAGACCACCTTGAGTCCAAAATGGCCCACGGCCTAAAAGGACGTTCATACTTATGTGTTTAAATTTGAAGGATGTATTCGTTGTTTGGGAAATCATTGTCTCATAGTGTAACGATTAGATTATAGTTTGCTTGGGTTAAAGAAATAGCTTCACCAGCTACTAGCCTATTCGAAGATATTGCCACCCGAAGATGACAACAAATCAAGAAAGCAAAAGGATATTTCATGGAGGCATAGTTTAGAGTCGTACCCCTGCGTGGGACTGATTATTTTGTATACATTTTCCCTATTATGTATTCCCATTAGATTTTATTCATAAAATTTGTATAAATTTGAGTTTTGGGGCATTGAAATATTTCAAATGACGTGTACATCCTTCAAATCGATAGGCCTACCCTAGGCATAAAAGGGTCACATATTTGTATAGGACGCGCAATAATTGTTTGTATGCTATTTGATATATTTCAGTTTGTCTTTAATTAAAATAGTATTTATGTGTTTTATTCATTATTTTTGTGATATTTTGTATTATCTATTATGTACAGGAACTAACACTCTTACATTTTGAGTTGTTCTTCTTTACAGCGAAAAATTGATTTATGTTCGAATTCACAAATCATTATTTGTCCAAAGTTGCAAGAGACAAGAGGATTAACGAAATTAGAGTCCTTGCATTTCTCAGTAATATCAAGTCAGAATGATAAATCAGGGGAGTATTTGATTATGAGGTGGCACCCACTTATTTTTATTATTATTTTGCATGATGGTTCTGCTCTCACATATTTCTCATATTTTTGTAGGGATACCGTCCCCGACATCAGTCGGGGATGGTCATAACGATGTTTGGATCTCGTGAAAATTGGGAAGAGACAAAGATTCAAAAAAAAAAAAAAACATCCAAAAAGAGTACAACAAATGATTATTGTGGAAATTCGTAGGGTATATTGAACAGATAGTATAAATATTGACGATTAAGAGGCTATAAAAATATTGGTTAAAAAAATAAATCGTGACAACAAATTTCAGTGGCGTTAGACCTAGGAATTTCTTTGAGTTGTCTAAATTTTTAAATTACTATATGCCTTATCTGGTCGAACTACGCGTACCTGATTCTCATTTTAATGAGATACGTAGGCAACCCTTCTTGGGTTCGGTATTATCTTTTTCAAAAAAAAAAAAAAAAAGATTTTTTTTTAAAAAAAATAGTTTGTGCATATTTTCCAAGTCATATCTGCACGAACTACGCGTACCTGATTCTCATTTTAATGAGATACGTAGGCAACCCTTCTTGGGTTCGGTATTATCTTTTTCAAAAAAAAAAAAAAGTAAAAGTAAAAAGATTTTTTTTTAAAAAAAATAGTTTGTGCATATTTTCCAAGTCATATCTGCACGAACTACGCGTACCTGATTCTCATTTTAATGAGATACGTAGGCAACCCTTCTTGGGTTCGGTATTATCTTTTTCAAAAAAAAAAAGTAAAAAGATTTTTTTTTTAAAAAAAATAGTTTGTGCATATTTTCCAAGTCATATCTGCACGAACTACGCGTACCTGATTCTCATTTTGGTGAGATACGTAGGTAACCCTTCTTGGGTTCGGTATTATCTTTTTCAAAAAAAAAATTATAAAATAGTTTGTGCATATTTTTAAAGTTATATCTGCACAAACTACGCGTACATGATTCTCATTTTAATGAGATACGTAGGCAACCCTTCTTGGGTTCGGTATAATCATTTTTCAAAAAAAAAAAATTATTTGTACATACTGTAAGAGTCATGTCTTCAACTCGGTCAGGACCATGTAGTTAAGAGCAGGTAAATATATTCGATTTATAAAAAAAAAAAAACTGACTTTGCGGTAAACTACAGATTCTCGTGGTACCTCTTATCTGTACTTTTGTGATGCTTGAAAATTCTCTTGCATTCAATCAAGATAAGAATAAAACTAACCTTATGCTTCATGTGCATTGTGTGGTGAGATTTTGATCAAAGTTCAATTGTGTTACACTGTTGATCTAGAACTTGACCTGAATGTTTTTCGAGGCGAAATCATGAGTAATGTTTGGTTTGAGAAAGGATTGTAGGCCTTTTTTTTTACTCGATTTTGCCTTTCAAAGCCTACCAAATTACATTAATCCCTAGTTTTCCCATTTTGAGCCTGAAACCTTCATTTGTACAGCCAAATCTTAACCACTACCCTTTTGAGTGCTTACAAGCACTATCCTCTCTTGGCCCATCCTTCTTGAGTGCACCAAGAATGTGCAAATCATAAGAGTAGATCCATGTTTGAAATTTCAAAAGGCAAAGATATTGAGTCTTCCAAAGTCGAGGAAGCAAAGACTCTAGAGAAAAATATAAAAAAAAAAGAGGTGGAAGAAATAAAGAAAGGTAAAGAAATTCCTTTACAAGATCAGTGAAAGGGGGGAAGGAAAATATTCCAAAAAAAAAAAAAAAAAAAAAAAAAGGAAAAATTATTATAAGAAAGAAGTGGATAAAGAAAAGCTTCAACAAATAAGGACTCAAAAAAAAAAAAAAGGAGAAATGAAAAAAAAAAGAGGGAAAAAACGTTAAAAATGAGAATTCAAAAGGAGATGAAAGATGGGAGAACAATGAAGAGGATCTGACGTCAAAGACGTACCAATCATTAAGAGCACAAATTCTGTGTGACGCTCAAGGAGGAATTCAGTCACTTTTATCTCAAATAAGTATCCTAACCATCCCTAAGCCTACGTTACAAGCCAATGACAAGCCCTACATGATCTCATTCCAAATGTTCTCACATTAGTGGAGATTTACATAAGGGTCAAGCATATGGTATCACAGTTGTGTGCATTGAACATTCTTGTGAGTGTGTGAGTGCACTTTGAAAAATGTTCTATAATCAAATGTTTCAAATATGTGTGAAATAGGACTAGCCTTTGTCGTGAGGGCACTTGAAACATGAGGATTGATACAATTCAAACCTTTGTTTGAAACAAGATGAACGGATCTTGTTGATCCTAAGTATATTTGAGGTACCACTTGAAGCTGTAGGAATTACCTTGATTCAATTTTGAAAAAAAAAAAAAAGAAAAAAGAAAGATTTACCTGCAATCTTAACTGTTGGTACCAATCGTGGTGAAGATTTGACTATCTCATCACATTTTTGTTTTTGAAAAAAAAAAAAAAGGTCTTTTGAGTCGTTCATGAATTGTCCATCCCAAAAATGTGATATGTCTTGTCTTTAGGCTTTGAATATAGCAAAGGATACCATTTGCATATTCCATCATGTTCATATTGTGCATTTTCTACTGATAATCTTTCAGATTCTTTGCAGCACTCATCATCCACAAGGGGAACTACGTTTGACCTGATTCCTGCTCCAACGGGATACGTAGGCGCCACAACGGCTCGGTCATATTCCCAGCAAGATTTTCATCTCTCTTCATAATGGAAA
The DNA here is from genome assembly GCA_027704765.1 of Solanum habrochaites. NCBI lineage: Eukaryota > Viridiplantae > Streptophyta > Magnoliopsida > Solanales > Solanaceae > Solanum > Solanum habrochaites. Next base: position 76,827,759 of record JAKWJA010002497.1, read on the forward strand.
CTGGGACAGAATTTTTGAGAGGATCTCAAAAATTCATTGAAAGTTGGACTTCTTTAACAAGTCAAACAGGACATTATCGAGTCATCCACCTCGTTACAGTGGAACATTATCGAGTCATCCACCTCGTTACAGTGGAACATTATCGAGACATCCACCTCGTTACAGTGGAACATTATCGAGTCATCCACCTCGTTACAGTGGAACATTATCGAGTCATCCACCTCGTTACAGTTGGAACATTATCGAGTCATCCACCTCGTTACAGTTGGAACATTATCGAGTCATCCACCTCGTTACAGTTGGAACCTTATCGAGACATCCACCTCGTTACAGTGGAACATTATCGAGACATCCACCTCGTTACAGTTGGAACATTATCGAGACATCCACCTCGTTACAGTGGAACATTATCGAGACATCCACCTCGTTACAGTTGGAACATTATCGAGCCATCCAGGCCTCGTTAAAAATCATGCATTGCGAATTAATATTCATGCATCGAGAGTTAATATTCATGCATTGCGAGTCAATATTCATGCATCGCGAGTTAATATTCATGCATCGAGAGTTAATATTCATGCATTGCGAGTCAATATTCCTGTATCGCGAGAAGATTTCATACCTCGCAGAAAATTCATGCATCGCGAGAAGATTCCATACCTCGCAGAAAATTCATGCATCGCGAGAAGATTCCATACCTCGCAGAAAATTCATGCATCGCGAGAAGATTTCATACCTCGCAGAAAATTCATGCATCGCGAGTTAATATTCATGCATCGAGAGTTAATATTCATGCATTGCGAGTCAATATTCCTGTATCGCGAGAAGATTTCATACCTCGCAGAAAATTCATGCATCGCGAGAAGATTCCATACCTTGCAGAAAATTCATGCATCGCGAGAAGATTCCATACCTCGCAGAAAATTCATGCATCGCGAGAAGATTTCATACCTCGCAGAAAATTCATGCATCGCGAGTTAATATTCATGCATCGAGAGTTAATATTCATGCATTGCGAGTCAATATTCATGCATCGCGAGTTAATATTCATGCATCGCGAGTTAATATTCATGCATTGCGAGTCAATATTCCTGCATCGCGAGAAGATTTCATACCTCGCAGATAATTCATGCATCGCGAGAAGATTCCATACCTCGCAGAAAATTCATGCATCGCGAGAAGATTTCATACCTCGCAGAAAATTCATGCATCGCGAGTTAATATTCATGCATCGAGAGTTAATATTCATGCATTGCGAGTCAATATTCCTGTATCGCGAGAAGATTTCATACCTCGCAGAAAATTCATGCATCGCGAGAAGATTCCATACCTTGCAGAAAATTCATGCATCGCGAGAAGATTCCATACCTCGCAGAAAATTCATGCATCGCGAGAAGATTTCATACCTCGCAGAAAATTCATGCATCGCGAGTTAATATTCATGCATCGAGAGTTAATATTCATGCATTGCGAGTCAATATTCATGCATCGCGAGTTAATATTCATGCATCGCGAGTTAATATTCATGCATCGCGAGTTAATATTCATGCATTGCGAGTCAATATTCCTGCATCGCGAGAAGATTTCATACCTCGCAGATAATTCATGCATCGCGAGAAGATTCCATACCTCGCAGAAAATTCATGCATCGCGAGAAGATTTCATACCTCGCAGAAAATTCATGCATCGCGAGTTAATATTAATGCATCGAGAGTTAATATTCATGCATTGCGAGTCAATATTCATGCATCGCGAGTTAATATTCATGCATCGAGAGTTAATATTCATGCATTGCGAGTCAATATTCCTGTATCGCGAGAAGATTTCATACCTCGCAGAAAATCATGCATCGCGAGAAGATTTCATACCTCACAGAAAATTCATGCATCGCGAGAAGATTTCATACCTCGTAGAAAATTCATGCATCGAGAGTCAATTCATGCATCGTAGAAAATTCATGCATCGAGAGTCAATTCCATGCATCACAGAAAATTCATGCATCACTAGTCAATTCATGCATCGAGAGTTAATATTCATGCATTGAGAGTTCATATTCATGCATCGAGAGTTAATTCATGCATTGTGAGTCAATAATCCTGCATCGCGAGAAGATCCTATCCCTCGCAAAATTTTATGCATCGCGAGAAGATTCCATCCCTCATAAATTTGCGCATCGCGGGAAGATATTCATGCCATGCAAGCAATCATGCACTGCCAGAAAAGGAATCGTGTATCTCAAAGGAAATATTTATCCCTCAACGTCAACTGACGTTAAATGTCGAGGAGTGAAATTAAGTGTCGACACGGTGAAAGACACTGTCTCCCATTTAAATTGTATTTTTTAAGCTGACGAGTTTTATCTCAGTCTTTGTCAAGAGCATTCAAAACGATGAATTTCTTTTAAAAAAAAAAAAAAAAAAAGGTGCAAACTACTTCAACAAGGATGCAACGCATCATGGAACCTTTTGGAGACAGGTCTGGAATTGACTTTCATCACATGCAACCGCACTTCTCTACAAAGGTCATGTGTTCAGTCAAAATTGGGTTTGTCAATTTTCGTTGCCCACGATTTCTTTCATCAATCATACACAACGAAAGGGACAGCTGTTGACACCCAATTTTGGCCTAAAATTTTTAAAAATTTCGTAATTTTGGGCCACAATGCTAAGCCCGTCATTTGAGCCCATTTTGAGTTTTATTTGAGTGGGTAACTAGGTCAAAAGAGGGGGGATTGAATTTTCTGAAAAAAAGGGGGCAACCACCATTCTCTCCCCTCTCATCCTCTTCTCTCTCTCCCAGCCGCCTCCTTCTTCTCCCCTCTCCACCTTCAGCCTCCCCTTCCTCCCAAACCCTTCTTCCTCCCCTCTCCTTGGCCAGCCGGCACCACCCTCTTTCCGTCTCCCCCCTCTCCTCTCCTTTCTCCCTTTTCTCTCCCCTTCGCCTCTTCTCCTCCGCCCCCTCTTCTTTTTATCTCTTGCAGAACCAGCCAGCAACAACAAACAGAGTGCCGGCGAGGAGCATGTCAGCCGACAGTCCGCTCGTCCTCTCCTTTTTACCGGCGAGTTTCAGGCAACAAGAACTCTGTGACAAGCAATGATGAGCAGCAGCTTCAACCGGACAAACAAGCAGGACCCACCACTCGAATCCATCCAAAACAACCACCAAAAGCCACCAGATCTCAGCCCCAAACCAAGAGCTAGAAATCCCACACAGATCGGCCAACAATAACATAGAACAAGACCCACCAGTTCTATTTTTGTTCTCCCCTTTCACTATTTCTTTGTTTTGCAGGTGTTTGAGCCTCAACTGAAACTCCGAGCTCTCGAAGAAACTATGATGAACAGAGAAGATGGCAGCAGTTCCGAACTCCGCCGACCAACTACGAAACTGCCATCAACAATTTGAAATTTAGTCGGTATCACAAATCTTTTTTACCTTTGTCTCTATTTTGTCATTTGCTATTTTTTATTGTGTTTTGCTTACAGTTCTAGGCCTTTTTCCATAGTTGTATTTGTTTGTTTCTTATCATTATGGTCATTGATAGTAATTATGTTTAAATATCACTATTTCACTATCATTTCATAGTTGATGAACAATATTAAATGTTTACATTGGTATTGGTATAGTTTTAGTCCTATTGTTGTTCAAAATTATTCCCTTATTTATTATTTTGCCATGTCACTGTTTTACTTTTGCTGCTCATCTTAGTGTAATACATTACTTTTAGCTTTCTCTTATTATTATTATTTATTACTATTAGTGTTACGTTTGTCTGCTCATTATTGTTTGAGGTTTACATTGTTTTATTTATTTATTTATTTTGAATTATTAAGTTGTATGTTGTTGTTAAGTTGCTACATATTAAGTTGTTGATATTTTTGTTTTAGCTGATCAAATAGTTCTTTAGTACGACTTTGAGTTTTTTCATACCGCTTAGTTTACCTTTTTTAATTGTTGCCAAATTATGCCTTATCTGATGACATATTTTTTTTAAAAAATTTTAATTTATTTCGTTTAACACCTAATTGATGTTGTCATTGTTTTTAATTCCAAGCTAAGAACATCATCATTTATATATCCCAATAATAGATTTTATTTGTTTATTGCTAATTAATTCATAAGGTGTCATTTATATGATTGTCCCTGTTATTTCTTTTATTACTATAACATGTTTGCATCTATATTTCTTATATTGATTGTTGAAAGGGCCGATGAAAAATCTATCCGTCGGGTTTAGAGGCCTCCACATTTTAAAAGACGGAAATCTAATTCAAGTTTATATATATTTTTAGTTGTTGAAATGGGCCGATGAAAAATCTATCCGTCGGATTTAGAGGCCTTTCCATTTTGAAAGACGGAAATTTTAATTAAAGTTAATATTTTTATTGTTAAATTTTGGCCGATGAAGAAATTACCGTCGATTTTCAAGGCTCCCCATGTCAATAAGACGGATTTTTATTCTTAAGTTATTATTTGAGTTATTCATTTTTAGTTATATTTATTTGGCACTAACTCTTTTACTAAGTGTCTTTACAGGTACACGGAGGTGCTTCTCTTTGAATTTATTCGAAAAAGCTCAAATTATACTTTTATTTCATATTTTGTGAATATTGACGTTAGGCAAATTTTAGGCCGATAATTATTATTTTATTGTGTTTATTGTATGTTTATTATATCTGTATATTATTTTATATTTTCCTCAATTTGAAAAAATGAATTCAGTCGGGAACCACATTTGTGGATTCCGAAGGGTGCCTAACCCCTTCCCTTCGGAATAACTTGAACCCCTTACCTAGAATCGAATTGGTTTCGTAGATCGTAATAGGTTTCCTAGTTTTCCTAAAATTAGGTGGCGACTCTTTTCAAAATTCGTTTATTATTAGAACTTTGTTAAAATTGAATCAATTAATTAATTTTTGAGTTGTCGCGACGTTTCGCCCTATTTCGAAAGATTAGGGATGTAAACAATGCCCACTCTTGCCACAAACAAAGCATGGTCCCTTTTCTTGAACTTGCTGATTTTGTGCTTGGTGATTTTCACCATTATTTTTCTTGGGAGGTCTACCATTATTTTTCTTGAATTTTTTATTCTTAGGCTTTAAAGAAGTATTTTTGTGAGTTTCAGGAGTAGCATTATTCGAAGTAATTAAATTTACCTTCGATGTGATGTTGTTCTCTTCTGTTTGTAAAAGTGCATCTTGGCCTCTTGCTTCTTCTTCCATGCGGATTTTCATTATCAAGCTTTCAAGAGAGGTTTCCTTTTGTTTATGGCGCATAGTTTTTTGAAATTCCTTCCAAGAAGGTGGAAGTTTATCCACTATGCCACAAACAATAAGGTTATCTCCAATTTTAACCTCTTCGGACCTAAGCTCTCCAACAATCATGATGAAGTCCTGAGCTTGATCTACCACTGATTTGTTGTCACCATGGAAATGAAAAAATCTCTAGCTGCATATTTTTTCGCTCCAGCCTCTTCGTATCATACTTACTCTGCAATGCCTTCCAATTTTCTTTGCACTAGAGTAAGTTCTATCATAATAATCATAAAATTATCAGATAGACAATTAAGAAAATACCGACACTTAGAGGAATCACCATCGTACTTTCCACTTTAGAAAGAAAAATATCATACAATTGGTGATCTAGGATTTAAAGTTATAAGCAAAAGTAGTCATCTTGAATGGCAGGACCTTCCAGGCGAAATGGTACAGAAGAAATCGGCGGTTTCAACTGAAATCAAGGGATTATAAAATTCAAGATATTGTCGATGACAATAAAAGAAATAAAATGAGTGGTTTGGAAGAGATCCTGAAGAGAAGAAAAAATGGGAGGTTAAGACCGAACGCCTCTTTGACCAGTGAGGATAAAAAAGCCACACAAAGTAAACTCAACAGGACAAAGGTAAAGGTCAAATAGCTAAAAAGAAGAGATGTCTAAAGAATCTGAAAATGACAACCTAATTCTCTGAACTTGTAGAACAAATGCGCGGAAGTCACTAGTTAACTGGGAAGCATGAGAGAAGCAAAAATGAGAGATAATGGAAGGCAGTCTTAATGGGAGCACATAGGTTACAATGGGAGGTCTATGAACATAGGTAACGGGAGTTACATATGTTACATAGTAAAAAGGGAGAAGAGTTACATAGTCCAGAGGACAAGGGAGGAGAGGGAAGGTCACCATTGGGGATATGATAATGAAGACTGTAGAAATTAATCGGTCGTAAGATGAAACAAGTATAGCGGATATCATTATAATAAAAGCTACCAACAGAAAACTTTCTGACCACATTTGGACCCTGAGTGAGAAAACTAAATGTTGTTCAGGCGCGTCTGCCAATCAATGTCATATATGGTGGATGTTTTTTTTTTATAATTGGTTATAGGAATCATACATCGTTACACTTTCCATCTTTCTCTAGCATGAAAATAGTTTTCATCATCATTCATATTGGGTGAGTCTCTTTTATTTGGAATTCTTGGTTAACATAAGAAACTTAATAAGACTTAAGTAAAAAGTACTTTACCCTTCCATCTCTTGAAATGGTTACCATTGAACCGAATGGCTTGTTACAATATCTCTCATCTTGACATCCCTTTTTTCATCATTGTAGCCATCATTGAATCTCTTAAACTTGTTAGTAAAAAACTTACAAGATAATAATTGCATATTACAATTGAAAATAAAATGAAGAAATTAATCTCTTCAGGCTGAGGCGCGATATCTCGCTCTCTTTAATGAATCAAGCCCACTGCATAAGCAATGTTTTTCACCGGTCCAGCAGTAGTCCCTCTTTGACTTGTCCCCTCCAGGATACAAACGCCTACACAAAGTAAACTCAACAACTCTGGACAAGAGTTGAGTCCAAAGCTCCACAAAAAAGAACACATCTATTCAACTAATAAGAACTCTCTTTTTAGACTAACTCTTTCAATCTCTTGAATTCTCTTGTGTTTGTGTGTACCAAACCAAAGAAGACCACCACTATTTATACTACAAGAAGTCTTCCTAGCAATAAATAGGAAGAATAATGGAGGTAGTATATAGTGAAGATAATGGCCTTAGAGTTACATAGGTTACAATTGGAGTTACATATGTACATAGGTTACAAGGGAGTTACAACATATGTTTACATAGGTTTACAAAGGGAGTTACATATGTTACATAGGTTACAAAGGGAGTAATGGAGGAATTAAGAATGAAATACATTGATGGATAACCAATGCTAATGGATGATGTAGAAGTCATCCATTCCAATGTTCATTCTTATAACTCCAAAATAAAGCAATTTAATATGTTAAATATTAATATTAAAATGCTAATAACCTAACAATTTTAAATATTAGAATTTCCTTTTCTAGATTGTAAGGGACTTGAGTTTGAAATTATAAATCACATCCTATTTGATCTCTTGATTCAATGGGTTCAGAGGCAATGCTAACATTTTAAATTTGTAGGTTCAGAATTTGAACAATAATTTCAGGTGCTAGTAACTGGATTTTAAATTTAGTATATATATATATTTGATGAAGTTCTTAGTATTAATATGTTGTTTGACAAAAAGTTACATAAGAGGTCTTTGATTCTCCTTGTATGATTTTGAGTAGTCCTTTTCATATGAGCAAATTTTTGGAATTAAGTTAGGTCTAATATTTATTTTTTATTATATTATTCAAGTCATACTGATTTCAATTTATTATTTTCGATGTGGAACCTCCCATTTTATATTGTACACTCTCCAAATGTACAATTATGAGCATACCCCACTTTGATGAAATTAGGGTACTTGATCTCCTTTTATGATCTTTATTACATTTCACGTCCGTAGGCTAAAGAAAATATCAAGACATATATGACCTACTAAGAGCCCATATGAGATGGCTGAAAAACTCAAATCAGATGACTTCTAAGTTAAAAAAATAAAAAATAGGAAAAATTCTAACTACTATTTTTATTTTTTTTAACGTACTCATAAGATGAGAATATTTTTTATTTATATACCTACACATCATTACTTACTAAAATTGCTCTAATCAACAACAATATAATGAAACGTATATGAATATCTTCTTTCGAAATTAGTACAACACTATTTTGAATAATTAATGTTTGATAAAAAATTAACTTATTATAAACTCAAAGAACAAGCTGTCTATTCATTTCGAGAATATTCTAGGTTTGATTTAATTCATAAAATTGAAAAAGACAGTTATATTTACTATTTAAAAAGTTGAAAAGGGGGTGGCACTCTTATTAATATTCATATTCTTATTTCACATTTTATTGTTCCGCATGTAGATATGAGTTTAGGACAAAAATGAAATCTCTTTTTCTTTCGTATGTATAGTAATTTCAGAATAAATGTCTGGATCGATATCTTTTATCTTTATTTCAAAAGGTAATTTTCAATCAAATACATATAGAAGATGTGATGCTAGTATACGGCTCTACAATTGCAACATCAAGTACAATAGCTACATAAACTTGATTTTTTGATTAATTAAATAAAAAATTGAGCGAATTAAAATGAATGAATCATTAACCTGTACCAATTTAAAAGAGTTGACCAACAAGGATTTGTCACGACCCAAATCAGGGACGCGACTGGCACCCACATTTACCCTCCTATGTGAGCGGACCAACCCATCTAAACCTTAACATTTCAAGATATCAACAGAAAATAATGCGGAAGACTTAAACTCATTAATAAAAACAATTCAATACTATTATTGTTATCCCCAAAATCTGGAAGTCATCATCACAAGAACATCTATCTCAAATTACTTAACTAGGAATGTCTAAGAACAAAATAACTAAAAAACTAGTCCATGCCGGAAGTTCAAGGCATCAAGACTTGAAGAAGAAGACCCAGTCCAAGCTAGACGCATTAGCTCACCCTGAATTTCCGATGAAGTGAAGACTGGCTAGATCTGCTGTTGAGTTGAAGTTGACGGAACGTTTGCTGCATTACACAAATAACAAAGAGGAAAACATAAAAGTAGGGGGTCAGTACAACCACACGTACTGAGTAGATATCATCGGCCACTCAAAATAGAACAGTATATATCAATAATATGTAAATCAACTACAATACTCAACATGTAGCAATAACAACATGAAATTCATCAACTAACTACAACCAAGTTCACACGTGAGGACTCAAGCCTCAATACCATACTCATTGGGAATTAAGTTCATTAGATTGAGTATATTCATTATCTTTCAAGATTCATTATCTTTCTTCCTCTTGTGTCGGTACGTGACACTCCGATCCTCTATTTCTATCCTGGTGCCGGAACGTGGCACTCCGATCCTCATTTATCCTGGTACCGGAACGTGGCACCCGATCCATATTCTATCCTGGTGTCGGAACGTGACACTCCGATCCTCATATTCTATCCTGGTACCGGAACGTGGCACCCGATCCATATTCTATCCTGGTGTCGGAACGTGACACTCCGATCCTCATATATCATTCTATCCTGGTACCGGAACGTGGCACCCGATCCCCCTAATTCATTCAAAGCCTTCTTTTACACTAAGGCATCATCATTCTCATTATATAATTTATCAAGCCTTCTTTCATACTAAGGCATCATCATTATCATGATATAATATATCAAGTGAATTAGGGTTCTTTCAAGATTTGGGATTCATAACTTCATCATGCTTTGTTAATTCATCACAATTTTATATCATAATCATGCAAGCATACATCTTAAGCACATAGCAGGGTTTACAATATTATAAACACATAATATTCACTATTAAGAGTTCACTACGAATATCGAACATAAACCATAACCTACCTCCACCGAAGAATTGAATCAACAAGCTATCTTCTCAAAATCCTTACTATCCTCTTCGTCTCTCTCTCTTGATCGATTCTCCCCTCTCTTTCTGTTCTTTCTATTTTCTTTATTCAAACCCTCTTTCTTTACCCTAATTAATATATAATTAAGAATAAAAGATGGCAATAATAACCCACTAATTAACTTAAGGTTACCTCTTTAAACCCCCAAGTAATTAGACTTATTAACATTAACCCTCTAACTTTATAATTAAAGCAGGAATAGTCAAAAACGTCCCTTAAAACGTGTAAAGAAATCCGACCGAACTGGGATTGCGTATCCCGTGACGGGCCGTCGCGCCTGCGACGGTCCGTCCTGCTGTCCGTCGTGCGCCACAGTGACTTGTTTTAAGTGGATGGCCTGTGACGGGCCGTCGCGCCTGCGACGGTCCGTCCTGCCACTCCGTCACGACGTTCAGAGAGTCGATTTTCAGTACCCAATTCCAGATTTTCTAAGTGTTTTGAAAAGACACATCCACGACGGTCCGTCGTGACCGTGACGGTCCGTCGTGGCCTCCTTCACCTCTGCCAGTTTTTCCAGAATAAAATCTGTTGCTCAAAACGACTAGACAGGTCGTTACAGGATTGTAGTGGAGTTGTAATGTGCACGAAGTCTCCTTTGTTAGAGAGCGCTTTACCCAATATAAAACTTTTCAGTAGGGGTGTGCATCGGTCGGTTCGGTTCGGTTTTACATATAATCGGTTCGGTTTATCGATTTTCGGTTTTAAAATATGCTAACCCAATAACAAATCAATAAGAATTTTTTTATCGATTTATCGGTTTTTGATGTTATCGGTTCGGTTTTGGTTAACCCAATAAGAAAATGTCGATCAAATAATATATAATAGTACGTATGTTATAATTACATGTTACCAACTTACCGCCAAAACATAATAGAAAACTTTGAATGTTGATCAAATTATTAACATTCACAAACTTGCAAAAGCTATCGCCTACAATTACGAACTAGAATTAAAACTAAAATAAAATATTTCAATGAGACAATTTTGAACAGTTGCTTGATCCACCAGATAATCAACAAAGTTCTCACAAATTTCCTAACCAAAAAATCACATAACCTGAAAAGCTAATATTGAATCTATTTATGTATTAAATTATGTATATTTAATATTGAGGAAGGGTAAAGTAGTAAATAACTATAGTCTTATTGGGTTATCGGTTTACCCAATAACCCAATAGAAAAAATCGAAACCGACCCAATAGCCCAATAATTATTTTTTCTAAACCCATTAAAACCTTAATAACCCAATAACATTTTATCGGTTTGATTTATTGGTCGGTTCGGTTTTTGCACACCCCTACTTTTCACGTGAATTCGAATTTAGTCAGATTTCAATATGAACGCACAAAATTAACACAGATCGAGTTGGCTTGACCATATGTTAAATGATTAAATGGGAACAAGTCAACAAACTCTCATTAGTAAGTACATGCGTAGAAGTAACATAAATTTAGCTTTAAAAGGATCACGTCACTTGAGAAATTTGTGGTACTTTAATATAAAGTTTAACATAACCTTTAAAAAATGTACATTAATTCAAATAATTATGAATGAAACACATTTTCATGACAAATTCAGTATTAATATTTTGACTTTAATTTCCTTTCTGTCTGCGCAATAATCACATCTCCATTCATTATCACATTTTTTCAGTTTCTCACATTAATGAAGCAATGGATTTTTTCTTTTCAAAGTATTGTACCGTCTTCGTCATGAGTAGCACAATATTCAGAGGAATAAAAATCTAGTACTAACTTGTAATTTTTTATTAAATAAATAAATATATTTTGACTTTAAATGATATACTAGAGGCAAAAGAAAAATTGAAATATCTTTCTGAAAAAAATTCACTGCCATACCATTTTAATCATTAAAGTTGTGTTAAAAATAAAAGGGTTAAACAGTTTAATACATGGTCTATAAATAGAAATATATTTGAGATATATATGATATCACATAACTAGAAAAAAATGATTATGATAATATTTATTCTCTTAGTAACTCTTCCTATTGTACTCAATTTCCTAGCCAAAAAGGATAGGAAAAATGTTATGCCACCTGGTCCTTTAGGGTTACCATTTATTGGAAATTTGCATCAATATGATGGTTTAACCCCTCATATTTATTTTTCGAAACTTGCCAAGAAATATGGAAAAATATTTTCATTAAAACTTGGTTCTACTCCAATAGTTGTAATTTCTTCAGCAAAATTAGCAAAAGAAGTGTTAAAAATACAAGATTTAACATTTTGTAGTAGACCTTCTTTTTTTGGTCAACAAAAATTGTCTTACAATGGTCATGATATTGCCTTAGCACCTTACAATGACTATTGGAGAGAAATGCGAAAAATTTGTGTTGTTCATTTGTTCAGTCTAAAAAAAGTACAATCTTTTAGTCCGGTTCGTGAAGATGAAGTATCAAGAATGATCACGAAAATATCCCAACAAGCAACTGCTTCTCAAATTACAAATTTAAGTAATTTAGTGATTTCACTAACAAGTACTATTATTTGTAGAGTTGCTTTTGGTATTAGATATGACGAAGAAGCACATGAAAAGAGGCGATTTGATGAACTTTTAGCAGTGGCACAGGAAATGATGGCGCGATTCTTTTTCACGGATTATTTTCCTATGTTTGGTTGGCTTGATAAAGTATTTGGAAATATTAGTAGACTTGAAAAAATTTGTAAAGCTTTAGATGAGTTTTACGAAGAACTCATTAACCAACATCTTAATCCCAATAAGCCAAAATCCATGGAAGGAGATATTATTGATCTTTTGCTACAATTGATGAAAGAGCAATCAACTCCAATTGATCTCACTTTGGACAACATAAAGGCAATTCTCATGGTAAGTAATCAACTATACATGTCTAGTATAACCAATATATGCATATAGATAAAAGAATTTAATTTATATACAATAATAGTATAATGTATACACAACTATTTTTATGACAATCCCTTTCATTCTCCTCTAAATTTGATTGTTTTGTAGAATATATTTGTTGGTGGAACAGACACTAGCGCGGCTACAGTAGTATGGGCAATGACAGCCTTGATGAAGAATCCAAAAGTCATGAAGAAGGTTCAAGAAGAAATTAGAAAATCAATTGGGACCAAAGGCTTTGTGAATGAAGATGATGTTCAAAACATGTCTTATTTCAAAGCAGTGATAAAAGAGACATTTAGATTATATCCACCAGTTCCACTTGTAGTACCAAGAGAAACAATGAAGAAATCCACACTAGAAGGGTATGAAATTCAGCTAGGAACTATTATTCATGTGAACTCGTGGGCTATTGCAAGGGATCCTGAAGTATGGGAAAATCCAGAAGAATTTATGCCCGAGAGATTCTTGAATAGTGACATTGATTTCAAAGGCCAAGATTTTGAGTTGCTTCCATTTGGTGCAGGACGAAGAGGTTGCCCAGGTACTTAATGGACCTATTATATATTATACGTGAAAATCTTGTATGTTGAAATTTAAGTTTTGAATTCGTCTCTATAGGTATTGCACTTGGTGTCGCGACGGTGGATCTTATGCTTTCAAACCTTCTTTATGCATTTGATTGGGAATTGCCTTGTGGGATGAAGAAAGAAGATATTGACACAAATGTCATGCCTGGAATTACTATGCATAAGAAAAATGATCTTTGCCTTGTCCCTAAAAATTACTTCTAGATTTGTTACATCTTTAGTCATAATTTTATATCTAGTAAATCCATCAATAATTGAGAATAGTGTTTCTCATCACTTATGTTTAATATATGGTGTGGCTTGCCACTTTAATTTTCGTTGTAATTTTGTTGCTATTTGCTAATAAAGAGTTGTGTGTTTTCATCTAAAATATTTCGGTGGATGTATTCTTAGTTCAATATATGTTACATAGCTAATATATATTTGTATTAGTTCATTTGCATAATAATTTATTTGTAACCCAAAAAAAAATAATCCCTTTTTAGACAAAAATTTGAAACCTATTTAATTTCCTTGCATGCATGTGCTTAAATAACGAGAGCTTTACAAATTTGAAACCTAGAACTTGACTCCATGAGTATAGTCAATATGCTCGCCAATGATATTTTTGCGCGTTATATCGAATTAAACCTATGCTTCACCGCTTGTGCAGACCTCCATCAATTCCTTACCGTTACAAATATGAAGCTAAAACAAGTCTATTTTTTTTTTATGACGGATCAGTGTTGTATTGAGGTCAGGTCTAGCCCCCCTCTAATCCTTTTTGCCAATACAACAAACCTTATCCGGGTAATTAATTTTTTTTTAAAAAAATCACATAAAACTTTCAATTTCACAATACATTAACTTGTTCAAAAATAAATAAACATGAAAAAAAAAATTAAAAATATAAGTGGAGTGGATTAGTAAGATAAATAAAATAGACACCTTCTTATTTCTTATAAAAATATCTTAAAATAAAATTAAATTTCAACAAAATTTAATGAAAAAAAATATTTAAATTGATTGGATGACTATTTAAGTATTTAAGTATTATATTGTGAATTAAAAATATAAAATGAAATTAAAGATATTAATAAATATCAAATTTTATATGGAATATATTGTAATTCTTATCAAATTTTGAGAGTAGTTTTCTAAAATTAGTTGACTTAACTATGTCTATGGTTATGATATTTGTTCATATGATTTAATTTTGATTTTTAAACTTTTAATATGACACGTGTCTCTAATCTAGACGTACACTCGATGAAATGGAGGGAAAGAGTAATGGAGGAGAGCCGGATCCCAATTAAATAAAGAGAAGCTTTCACATATAGCCACTTAAAAATAATTAATAACTCTCCATATCTATAGTTTGATAATTACAGTTTGTAGCTACATGTTATATGGAGGAGAGATGCAAGCTACATTGGGAGAGAGAGAGAGGAGAGAGAAAGGAGGAAAAGAGTGGGAGAAAGGTGAATTGTATATGTATATTGGTTAGATGATTGTATATTATACATATGTATTTGTATATATGGCAAGAGAGATTGGGAGAGGAGGAGAGAGACGAGCAAAACTGGGAAAGAGAGGAGAGAGGCGAGCGAGGTCGAGAGAGGGAGGAGAAAGGCGAGCGAGAGACGGCAGAGAGTGGGAGAGATGTGAATTTTATATGTATATAATTGTATATTTTACATATACATTTTGTATAAATGTATAATATTAGTCGCAAATGGTAATTATAGCAAACTATAGTTATGATAAGTAATAAATAATATAAATTTGTTTAGCTGCGTAATTTTTCCTTAAATAATTTTAATGGGCTTTTTTGGCCTAAACTAAGTTGGGAAACTTACATAAATATATTATAATAAAAAAATATTTACCATTTATAGCAATAATATATTTTTTCACTTGATCATTTTTAATTCATTTATAATACAAGTTTAATATATATTACAAAGAATAATTTATTATTCACATATAATATAAATTTTAATGATGAATAATACATTTATCACGTATTTTAATACACTTATAATACAATGTGATAATTTTTTACCAAACAAACATCATATATTTCAAAAATAATTATAATTCATATATATTGCATACATAATTCACTTTTATTGCATATTACAGATTTAACAAAACATTATTATAAATGGTAATAAACAAAAAGTATCACTAAAATCAGTAATTATCTTTTAAAATGTATTGATTTATGTAATTTTTTCAACTAAGTTTGCCCAAACACAAACCAACACTTGGGAGGACGTATTAGGTGAGATGTATAAAAATAATATTTTAATTATTTCTATATGAATTAGCATAATTAAAACCTTTTCTCTTATTTAGTACTACAAAAAAATATTTCAAAAATAAGGTTAAATTGGAGGGATTGGTGTATAATCCATACTTATTTAGCCTATATTGTTCAGTCTATTTTGATTCAAAGTGAAATTTCACTCAGATTTATATAATGTTATATGTTGACACCCAATTTTGGCCTAACATTTTTTAAAAATTTCGTAATTTTGGGCCACAATGCTAAGTCCGTCATTTAAGCCCATTTTGAGTCTTTATTTAGGTCAAAAAGGGAGGGAATTAATTTTTCAGAAAGAGAAGAAGGGAGAAACCCTTCCCCCCTCTCTCTCCCAGCCGCCTCCCTCTTCTCCCCTCATCCTCTCGTCTCTCTTCTCCTCCCAGCCGCCTCTCCTCCTCCCTTTCCCGTCGCCCCCTTCCTCTCTCTTCTTCTCCATCCAGCAGTGAGGAGGACGAAGCCAGCTGCAGAGAAGAAACCAGCAGCGACAAGGCAACCTCCAGCCTGCGACAGCCGCGCCGCCTCGATCAACAGCAGCAGCACCAACGAGAACCAGCATCAGCAACCACCAGGCAGCAAGCTCCCTGCTCCAACTCGAACACCACACCAGCAATTTGAACCAAACACAAACCAGACGGGAGGCTAGACAAAAGACCAGATTTGATGTTCTCCGGTAACCCCTGTATCTTTATTTTTCCTTTTAAATTTTGTTTCTTCTCTGTTACATTATTGCAAAGCATTTGAAGTTTCTTTCGGGTGGAGTAATTATTCTTCTTAGATTTTTGGTTTGTTAGCTTTATTTTAGTATATGGGTTTGTTCTTTTGTATAAATTTGTTCAAAATTAGTTTTAGTAGTTCTTTCTCAGAATGTTGCAAGCATGTTTAAATTATATAAAGATTTTGAAGGTTGGTTTCATTTTAATAGTTTATGATACTGCCTTGTGTCCTTTCTTATAATTGTTGTTTATATCATTTTATTTTAATTTTTGGATAGTTCGTTGTTGCACTGATTTTGTCATTTTCAGTGATGGTAACTTTTAGATGCATTTTATTTTAGTTTACTTGTTAATTAATGATTTGTTATTGTAGTTTAGTTTTGGTTAATTTTTATGGCTAAGTATGTTGTTTAGCGTGTTTTGTTTGGTCAATTATTGTTAGTAAGTGTTGTTGTGACTATTTTTATTAGTGTTATACTTCTCCGTTAACTTTAAGTGTTTCCTCATAAATCTACGTTGATTATTATTATTTTATTATTATCTTTGGTGGTGATTAGTGTTATTATTGTTTTATCATTTTTGGTTTTGTTCCTTAGTGTAGGCTCGTTTCAATGTTTATGTTCTCTATTAGATTTGTTATTTTTTTTGGTTATTATTGTGTATGTTATTTATAATTTATTTTATTGTGTTATTAGCATTATGTATTTGGATAATTTTCTTTACTGTTTTTGCCTAGTGTTTAGGAGTTGCAGGAGTTCTTTTCTTTATTATTTTACTTTGTTGGTTTCATTTGTTTATTATTCATTTGTTCAATCTTCATCTTAATATATCTTATTTGTTTTATCATTTAATTTTGTTACCATTCCAATTTTTATATTGCTTTAAATTTGTGCATTTAATTTTGTTAAGTTTTTCACTTGATGTTGATATATGATTTACTGTTTGAGCAGTGATACACAGTTGTTTATTATTTTATTTTATTATTAGATATCAAAAGTTAAAAAGGGCCGATGAAAAATCTATTCGTCGGGTTTAGAGGCCTTCCCATTTTAAAAGACGGAAAATTTTAGTTTAAGTCCATATATTTTAGTTGTTAAAATGGTTAAGTATTATTATGCTTTATTTATATTTTTGTATGTTTTGTTTATTATTAATTTTGAACCATTTTTTGTTAACATAAATGACATACTTTGTTTCTATTTGTTGGCTATTGTGTCGGCTATATTCTATCAATTTCCATTTTTTTTTTCTTCTTAGATCTATGTTCAAGATGCTTATTATGTGTTTATTATATTCCTTCTTTGGTAATATATATAAAAAATATAGTGAGCACCCCTCAGTGACATCTCCGGTGGACACAATTATTTCTCATTGTTTTTAATTTGTCTCTTCCCTATTTCTCATTGTTAGCTTTTATGTTTGACTACTTTTGTAGTTATTTTTATTATTTTATTTGTTTGGCAAGCTTAAGTAGTTTATTTGTATTTAATTACAGTGTAGTGATATGTGCTTATATTATTAGTTTTATAGATATTAATATTTATATGTTGAAGATGGCCAATGAGAAAACTCTCCGTCGGTTTTGGAGGCCTTCCCATTTTGAAAGACAGAAATCTAATCTAAGTTTATATATAATTTTTTGTTGTTGTTGAAATTGGCCGATGAAAAATCTATCCGTCGGGTTTAGAGGCCTCCCCATTTTAAAAAGACGGAATTTTAATTCAAGTTTATATATTTTATATGTTGAAAGGGGCCGATGAAAAATCTATCCGTCGGGTTTAGAGGCCTCCCAATTTTAAAAGACGGAAATTTAATTCAAGTTTATATATATTTTTAGTTGTTGAAATGGCCGTTGAAAAATCTATTCGTCGGGTTTAGAGGCCTCCCCATTTTGAAAGACGGAAAATTTAATCAAGTTTATTTTATAAAGTGTTAAATGGCCGATGAAGAAATTACCGTCGATTTCCAAGGCCTCCCGTGTTAATAAGACGGATTTTTATTTTTATGTTATTAGTTGAGTTATTCATTTTTATTTATATTTATTTGGTACTAACTTTTTTACTAAGTGTCTTTACAGGTACCCGGAGATGTTTCTCCTTAAATTATTCGAATGAAGTTCGAATCGTACTTTGTTTTATTATTATGTGAATATTGACGTTAGGCAAATCTTAGGCCGATAATTATTATTTTATTTTATTGTGTATATCGTGTGTGTTTTTATATGTGTTTATTTTACATTCTTCCTCAATTTGAAAGAAAAAATGAATTCAGTCGGGAACCACATTTGTGGATTCCGAAGGGTGCCTAACCCCTTCCCTTCGGAATAATTTAAACCCCTTACCTAGAATCGAATTGGTTTCGTAGATCATAATTGGTTTCCTAGTTTTTCTAAAATTAGGTGGCGACTCTTTTCAAAATTCGTTTATTTTTAAAACTTTGTTAAAATTGAATCAATTAATTAATTTTCGAGTTGCCGCGACGTTAAACCCTATTTCGACAGAGTAGGGATGTAAACATTATATTTATTAATTCAATCTATTTTAACTAATCAAATCCAAATATACGTCCACATATCACTCCCAAAATTAAATAGGCCCACCCTATTTATTAAGATACATTAAGTAATACCATATGTTACACACTACCTTTTATAAGAAAGATTTATCTATATCTCTCCTTTTCTTTTCTTTTTTGGCCACAAATTATTAGTCACTAGTGAACTTAACCGCGCTTCTTCGCGCGGTGATAATCTTTGATATAGTAATCACTTATTAAAATTTAAATTTTAATCCAATCGATTGTTAATATTTGCTTTCCACTAAATTATATCATTTGAAAGTGTGGTATAATTTGAAGAAATTTGATCCCTTATATTACCTTATGTCATCAAATGGGATAAAAATATATTTACTCTACTTGAGCATGTGAAAGTAAACAATAATACTTGATTTTTTTTCACAGCATCTCTTTAATGGGTTTTGCTATAATTTTTATCTTTCTTTTTTTTCTATATTTTAAAATTGTTTCTCTCTTTTTTTGTTGACTTTTTTTATCCATCGCCTTTTTACCATTTTGTTCATGATATATTATTTTCTTGAGGGTTAAATTCTGAAAGAAAATGATGTTGGCAGTAAAAAAATTTATCTTTCAGTAAATTCACTTTGAAGTTGTATTTTAAAATTTTAAAAATCAATAAAAATATGTTTCACCTTTTCACTTTAAATTATTTATAATAATTCAAAAAACAACTTTTATTTGTGCTCACAAAAAAAATTTAAACGATTAATAACTTTGAAATAATTGTTCTTTATAAAATTCACAATTTTCACACTAAATAACGCATTAATCCTTGTCTTTTCTTTACCTTCATTTTTCGCATCCTTCTTTTACCGTTACTTCTCTTCTCCTTTTCAAAATAAATAAGTATTTCCACAAAATAATATATTTTATTGATTACGACATTACAAATTAATAATTTTATCATATGGCTATTTTGTGGGTGTCTGTTCATCTACTATTTTGTCCATGAGTATTACTGTACCTTATCCTTTATATAATTATTTATTTTTAAAAAAAATGTTATATGACAAATGTTTGTAGCTTAAAAAGAGAAAAATGTTAATACCTGAAATTAATTTATACTTCACTAAGAAAGTAATTATTTGGTAACACTAAATTAGTAGCATCCGAAGAGAAATCGGTAAAAGATATCGTAATTAATAATATATGACGGATAATTAACTAAAATTTGAATGATTTTCAGTAGAGTCTTTTTCTTCTTTGCATGTGTTGTAAAATCAAACTTTGTCATCTTTAATTTTTTACCTCTCAAGAAAAGTTTTGAATCCTTTTACATGTGGTAGTTGTCAATACTTTAACAATTTTAAAGTTTTTGATAATCAATAAAGAACCTTCAATCAACTTGATTTGAACCTGCTAACTTAATTTCTTTTGACCATATGATTCATCGAATTATAATCATAAGTAATTTGAGAATTTAGTGTAGAAAAGACTAATATTCATGGAACAAGATTCCTTTTTGTCAACAAAAAATTTATTCAAATTGATTAGTTCGTCATGTTCTTGAAAGTAATAACATTCCACATTTTTTTGAATCCTAACCATTTATCATCAAATTGTCTTCATGTTGTAATCTAAATCTGAAAAAAAATATGGCATGCTAACAATCCAAATGAAAGCAAGGTATATAGATTAAGAAAGCTACATTAGGAAAGGATACACATCTGATCTATGTATAGCACAAAATAATAGACTACGAAAAGACAAAAAACTAATTAAAAATATATTTACTCATATATTAATATACACATCCATAGCCATTATAAGTCATTTTATTTAATAGATTGATTATATCTTTATAATTGAAAAAAAAATGAAAAGTAAAAATAAAGATAAATTATAACGGCAATCTTACAAGAAAGTATGACATCAATTCGTCTATGTTTCACTTTATTTTATATATATAGATTTCAACAGGTCTACACATTTAGTATTATAAAAATATATAATAAGATATTTTTTAGTCAATAAGAATTATACCCAGATTAATCAATTCACAACTTTTCTTGAAATATATTGCATTTCACGTTCTTCGAATTTTATTCCTTATCATCAATTCATCCATATCAGTAATGATCAACACTGAAAAAGAAGAAGAATATGTCTGATTAACAATCTAATTAGGAGAAAATGAGTACGCAAGCTACAACATAAAAAGGAAAAAAAATTCCTTATCATCAAACTATCTATATCAGATCAATACCATAAAAAAAAAAGAATATGCTAGATTAACAATCTAATTAAAAGCAAAATAGAGTAAGCAAGTTACAACATAAAAAGAAAAAAGAAATCTCAATCTATATAAGATATTTTTTAGTCAATAAGAATTATACCCAGATTAATCAATTCGCAACTTTTCTTGAAATATATTACATTTCACGTTCTTCAAATTTTATTTCGTATCATCAAATCATCCATATCAGTAATGATCAACACTGAAAAAGAAAAAGAATATGTCAGATTAACAATCTAATTAGGAGCAAAATGAGTAAGCAAGCTACAACATAAAAAGAAAAAAAAATCCTTATCATCAAACCATCTATATCAGATTAATACCGTAAAAAAAAGGAATATGCTAAATTAACAATCTAATTAAAAGCAAAATAGAGTAAGCAAGTTACAACATAAAAAGAAAAAAAAATCCCAATCTATATATATAGCACAAAAACATAGACTATGGAAAGACACAAAATTAATTAACATATAATAACTCAAAAATTAATACATATTAAAAGCCATTATATGTACAAATTAAAAATAAGTAACGGTTGATTGAAAAAACGGAAGGGTAAATACATTCCTTTATAACCATTACACAACTTAATTTGGAAGGAAGGGTTAAATATTTTAAATACTTTAAATGCTCATAATAAGGGAAGAGTATATTTTTTAACAGATTTTTAATAGAAAAAAGAGAAAAAAATTTGAAAATTATGGAAAAATAGATAAATAGTAATACTGGCCATTGAGACATGCCACATCAGCAAACTGAGATTCAACTTTATATATATATATAGATTAGCACAAAGTATTATGTGTGATATCTCTTGACAAATTAATTAAAAGCCAAAATTAATTACTTTGGGAAAAGGAAATGATTATCGCAAGTGGCGTTTAAATTTCAAGATTTCACCATACCCAGTATTTACACAAAATCATCCAAAAGGATTAATGTGAATTATCTTAACGTGGTATGCGTCAAATAAATATATGGAACACATGATTGCTAAAGGATAAAAGGTTATTTTTCAAACATTAATTTCCGCGGCCAATAATTTTTTAGGATCTTTAGCATAAATACTCAGATAAATTTACTGATTTTTCTAGATGTAGATTATCCACTGTCATACATATACTATAGATATCTATTGATTATTTTTAAATTAAATTATATTAGTTAGACAACAATTTAAATTAATTCACTAATTTCAACTTAAGTTATTGAGTAGACAACTTTGATTAATTTCTTTTTGATTTTGTTGCGTTACTTTCAAGAATCGTGACCTGTGTCCCATTATTTCACATGTCATATTATGGGTGTGTTTGGTATGGAGGAAAATGTTTTCCATGGAAAATGTTTTCCTAGAAAATGTTTTCCTGGAAAACAAGTAGATTTTGGACTTATTTTCTCATGTTTGGTTGGTGAGTAGAAAATATTTTCCGGAAATGATTTTTAGTTTTTTATTTATTATTGAAATTTGTTTTTGAGAGACATCTTTTATTTTTACTTAAGTAAAAAATAATTTATGACATTGAAAATATTTTTTAAAATCAAAATTATTATTATTTTGGGGTGGGGGTGGGGGTGGGGTGGGGGTAGTGGGTGGGGGCGGGGGGAGGGGGAGGGGAGGGGGGAGGAGCGAAAAAATAAAAATTTGAAGTTGATAGTATTTTTAAAAAACAAAATTAATTTTTTGGGGGGTTGGGGTGGGTGGGGGCTGAGCGGGGGGAGGGGGGTAGGAGTTTAAAAATAAAAATTTGAAGTTGAAAATATTTTTAAAAAACAAAATTAATTTTTTGGAGAGGGGGCGGGGGTGGGGCCGGTGGGGGGAAGGTCAAGAATTAGGTGAAAAAATAAAAATTTTGAAATTGAAAATATTTTTTTTAAAATTGATGTTTTTCCCCAAAAAAAATGTAATTTGAAATTGGAGGAGAGTTATGGAAAATGTTTTCCTTAATTTTTGAAGGGAAGTCATTTTCCTTAATTTTGAGGAAAATGAGTTGATTTGGAAAACATTTTCCAAAACTTTTGTCCCAACCAAACGTGGGAAAATTGGAAAACATTTTCCAGAAAATGTTTTCCTTGATACCAAACACACTCTATATGGTTGTGGAATGATCTTTACATAAAAACAAAACATGAGTAAGTACAATTACGTAAAAGGTTAGAATTCTTGAATTGTGGTGGAAAAGCATCTACTACATAACTAGCTCCATGAAATATCAAGCTATAAACAAGTAAGTAATTACTAGAGTAAATAAAAAGAAGTATACAATTAGTAGTTAAAAAGATTTGTTACAAACAACAGAAAAAAAAAAAGAA
Organism: Solanum habrochaites; assembly: GCA_027704765.1. Classification (NCBI taxonomy): domain Eukaryota; kingdom Viridiplantae; phylum Streptophyta; class Magnoliopsida; order Solanales; family Solanaceae; genus Solanum; species Solanum habrochaites. The sequence goes on from JAKWJA010002497.1 coordinate 76,851,251, forward strand.
GATAAGTTCAATGTCATAATTTTAAATAGGATTGTATAAAATCGAATCAAATTAAAAAAATAAATTTTATTAGTGGTTTGGTTTGACTTGATTTGTTATTGAAAAAAATACGATTATATTTGAGTTGGTTTGGTTTTAACTAAAAAAAAATAACTCGACATTATATATGTAATTACAAAATTTTATTTTATACATAAAAAAATATTTACTTTGACATCATTTTAAAATATTTCTTGTACTATTTCATAGTTTTTATCTTTTAATATATTATTTCAAGTTCAAAATTTAGAATTTGGAATGGTCCAATAAAGATTATAGTTCATAGATGTTGATAATTATAATAAAACTTAAATTAAAATCAAACTAAAACTAATGTAAAAAGAAAATCAATTCAATACTAAGAATGACAATAATATTGAATATTTGTTCTTTAGTTTTAAATTAGTTTAGACAATTAAAATACATAATCTAATTTAATTTTCCTTAAATATTTAAAAATGTAACTAATACTTATTAAACTTATTTTAGCATGATTTAGTACTTTTAAATTATGCTTATTTTCATTATGACTTTTCAATATTTATTTTATATAATGATTTCATTATTACTTTTTAGTGAATATTTTTGTGTCATCGTCAATACTCATCTCATATTTAAGTTAATAATATGTTTGTATGCAAGCTTTACCGAAAAAATCCAAAAATCTGAAGTTCATTAGTTTGGTTTGATTAATAAATTTAAAAATTCGACATAATGGTTTGTCTTGCTATTTAAAAAATCCAAATCAACCCGAGGTTGAAAAACTCGAAAACGTTCGAACTTTATTGGTTTGTAAATTTAAAAAATTTACACGAATTGTTTTATTTGATATTTAAAAAACCTGATACAACCCGACCCGATCATGTACACCCTTAATTATTAAAAAAAAAGTGTCACAAATTAAATGATTTGTAAGGGATAGCTTTGAAAAAAATTAGGAGCTATCCTTCCAAAAATATAGTCGCCAGTTGTATTAATATATTTAAAGACTTTATTTTTATTTTTTCATATTCTTCATTTATTTATTATTATTTTCTAATTACTTATTCAACTTTTATATTCTTAATTTCATAACTCTCATCTTTTCATATTCATAACCTCAAAATAGTTAAACTAAAACGTTAAGATATCTTTTGATATTCCTTCTATTCTATCTAATATAAATTCAACTTCTTTATCTCATGAAATCCCTATCAAGATTATTAGGCTATTATTTTTATTCTATAGTTAAAGTAGATGAAGAAGACTTGAATTTTGATAGATATGAAAGGAGTCGATAAGAACTCAGAGAGTTATGTACTTATTTTTCCCATCTATATATACATCAGTCTTATAAGAATAATGTCTACATTGTATTTTTTTCTAAATCTGTTTGTTTTTGTCTTTTTTTTTTCTCTATTAGACTTCTTAATTTAATTTTTCATGAACATTTTGTTGTTGTAAGTCTTTATTCTTATTTTATAATTGTTACATTTTATTTTTCATTATAATTTACATATATATATCGACAAAATTTTAGTCATTCTAATATATCTATAAAAGTTCATATGAAACACACGTGTGAAACACACGTGTGAAACACGTGCTCAGAAACTAGTTTATATAAAGGCACAATAAGTGACTACCAAGGTAATTAGACAAAAAAAAAAATGATGCTCTTTCTACTCTTTGTAGCCTTTCCTATCATTCTTATCTTTCTTCTTCTCAAAGTCAAAAAGAGTGGCAAAAACAATGTGCCACCAGGTCCTATTGGCCTCCCATTCATTGGAAATTTGCATCAATTTGATGGTTTAACCCCTCATATTTATTTTTGGAAACTTTCCAAGAAATATGGAAAAATATTCTCATTGAAACTTGGTTCTACTCCAATGATCGTTGTTTCTTCAGCAAAAATAGCAAAAGAAGTGTTGAAGACACAAGATTTAGTATTTTGTAGTAGACCTTCTATTCTTGGCCAACAAAAAATGTCTTACAATGGTCGTGACATAGTGTTTGCGCGTTACGATGACTATTGGAGAGAAATGAGAAAAATTAGTGTGCTTCATCTATTCAGTCTAAAGAAAGTACAATTCTATAAACCAATTCGTGAAGATGAAGTATCAAGAATGATAAAAAAAGTATCTCAACATGCTGCTTCTTCTCAAATTACAAATTTGAGCAATTTAATGATTTCACTGACAAGTACAATTATATGTAGACTTGCTTTTGGTGTTAGGTTTGACGATGAAGCACATGAAAGGAAGAGATTTGATTATCTTTTAGCTGAGGCTCAAGCTATGATGGCTAGCTTTTGCGTGTCTGATATTTTTCCTTTTTTATATTGGATTGATAAACTTACTGGATTGACAGATAGACTCGAGACGAATTTCAAGGAATTGGATGAGTTTTATGAAGAACTCATTGAGCAACATCAAAATCCCAATAGGCCAAAATCCATGGAAGGTGATATGGTTGATCTTTTGCTTCAATTGAAGAAAGATAAATCAATACCAATTGATCTCACTTTGGAGGACATAAAAGGACTTCTCATGGTAATTTCACATGTCTCTAAGTCAATACATTGCAATTTTAAAGATAATTCGAAAGTTATTTTAATTAATTATTTTCCAAAAAAATATAGGATGTGTTAGTTGCTGGATCAGATACTAGCGCGGCTGGGATAGTATGGACAATGACAGCCTTGATGAAGAATCCAAAAGCCATGAAGAAAGTTCAACAAGAAATCAGAGAGTCAATTGGGAACAAAGGCATTGTGAATGAAGATGATATACAAAATATGCCTTATTTCAAAGCAATGATAAAAGAGACATTTAGATTATATCCGCCAATTCCACTTCTAGTGCCAAGAGAATCAATGAAAAAATCCACACTAGAAGGGTATGAAATTCAGGCTGGAACTATAGTTCATGTTAATTCATGGGCAATTGCAAGGGACCCTGAAATATGGGAAAATCCAGAAGAATTTATACCCGAGAGATTTCTGAATACCGACATTGATTACAAGGGACAAAACTATGAGTTGATTCCATTTGGAGCAGGTCGAAGAGGTTGCCCTGGAATAACACTTGGGGTTGCATCAATGGAACTTGGATTATCAAATCTTCTTTATGCATTTGATTGGGAGTTACCTCATGGGATGAAAAAAGAGGACATTGACACAAATGTTAGTCCTGGAATTGCCACACATAAGAAAAATGAGCTTTGTCTTATCCCTAGAAGTTATTTTTAGATTTTACTTAGATGTGAATCTAAGTCGTGATAATAAATTGTAACGATTTTAAATCTTGAATAAACCCTCCTTCTATTTTGATATTCTTCACCTTATAACCCCTTTAGTCATCCACTACTCGGTTTATTTTACACTATTCATGAATTTTTTTATTCCAGTAAAATACTTTATTGAATTACTTTAAAATAAGTTTCAGATGTCCATAAGACATCATTGCATCCGTTACAACACAACTTGGGAAGGCAGAATCCCAAGAAATCCTATTTATACATGAAATAGAACTTTTTGATAGATTATGAGCTAATACATTCCATGTTCGTGGAATATATATGATCTTGATTTCCTCAAAAGATTTCATCAATCGCCAGTCATCCTTACAAACGGTCTCTATTTCCCAAGATGTCATAAAATTCTTTTGCAACATTTGTATGACATTCTTTGTATCTGACAGTGGACCTTTGACCAACCCTTTTGTGGTGGTCTTTCCACAACTTTCCGAATTGCTAGTGCTTCAGTAGCTATGGCCTTTCCCACAAATTAAATAGGGGTGCGAAAGGCATGAAGTAAATGAGCACAACTATCTATAGCCGTCATTTCATCGTCTTTTAGTGTTTAGGGCTATTATAACACTAGAGTTCGTTTATTAATTAGGTGGGATTTAATTAGTAATGGGTGGATATGTTGAATTCATCCCATTGTTTTAGTCAACTTTAGCTATTCAATTGGTACAAGCAATTGTTAAAAAAGAATAGTAATTGGAGTTGAAAAGAAAAGATTTGGTAGTTGGCAAATTGGTAAGATTTGCAACCATTTTTGACTTTGGTATGTTTACATATGTCATTAGTGACATAGGTATGGTTTTATCCTTCTATAAATAGAGCATTCTTGCTCATTTGTAGAACACACCAAGTTAGAGAAAAAAAAACCATTTTGAGAGCAAAGTGAGGTATTCCATAGACTATACAAGAAAATAGTCTGTGAAGAAAAATAGAGTGTGAGCGATATTTTAGTAAGACGGAAACCAAAAGAGTGTTGTTCCTTTTGAGTGTGTAGTAGTCACTTTGAGTATTGTATTCGTGACTACACAGTGTAAAATTCCTTACTATAGTAATATCAATTGCTCCTCTTAGTCCGTGGTTTTTTCCCTTATTCAGAAAGGTTTCCACGTAAAATTCTTGGTGTCGTTATTTTCCCATTTTATTTCCATTACTTTTACCATATATAATTTTGTGTTTGTCCGCATTTTCCCAACAGGATAGTGGGTTGGTTTATACATTATATTAATAAATTAAATTATATTCAATGGTTGAGCGTCAACTATTAAAAAAATATTTAAATAGTTTAAAATTAAAACCGTTAAATAAATGGTCAATTTTGAACCCAAAGGTGGATGTCAAGGGTATTTTGGAGCCAATAGATGGGTGAAAAGGGCATGTTGGAGCCAATAGGTCGATGGAGAATAGTTTTGTATCATTTCTAATACTTTAAGGATATTTTAAACCCTTTTCCGTTTATGACTAGTTATTCTATCAGCAAATTTTGGAGTGCTATATTTTTTAGATGTTTTGGCCATGAGTATAAAGGATTGTACATTCATGAGTTGTAGTTCTCATCGAGTCATATGTGGACGTTATCGTTCATTAAGTCCCAATCGAATAGCATACTGCACATATATTGTTTGATAGTAGACATTCTCTTCTTGGTTAGCAAAAATTGTCTTATAATGGTCATGATAATAATATATTGTTTGAACAAAAGTTACGGAATATATAACTGAATGTGTATATAGACTTTGTTGGAGTCTCACATCGGGGGTGTTAGAGGTCGTCCTTGATCCCCTTATATGATTTTGAGTAATCTTTTCCTTCTGAGCAAGTTTTTGAGGTTGAGTTAGGTTTGATATTTATTTCGTTATCATTGTATCAGAGTAATATTAATTTCAATTTATTGTTTTCGTTGTTGAACCTCCCTTTTTTTTAAAATATATATTGTACACTCTCCAGATGTACAATCATAAGCATACCCCCATCCTTTTATGATCTTTATTAAGTCCCATACTCGTAGGCTAAGGAAAATATCAAGATATATATCACCTACTAAGCAAACTCATAAATATATTAACATAACCTTTGAAACACATTTCCAATTCCATATTAATATTCCGACTTCATATCATATACAAGTGGTTACCAAAAAAAAAAATCATTTTGAAAAATTCTCTACAAGTGCCATTTTAAATCATTTAAGTTGTGTTAAAAATGAAAAGGTTAAACAGTTTAATACAAGGTCTATAAATAGAAATATATTTGATTGTACTCAATTTTCTATCCAAAAACAGGTAGGAAAAATGATATTGCATTTGCGCCTTACATTGACTATCGGAAAGAAATGCAAAAAGTTTGTGTTAGTTCATTTGTTCAGTCTAAAGAAAGTTCAATCTTTTAGTCCGAATCGTGAAGATAAAGTATCAAGAATGATCATGAAAATATCTCAACTAGCAACTGCTTTCCAAATTACAAATTTGAGTAATTTAGCGATTTCAATAACAAGTATAATATTTGTGAAGTTACTTTTAGCGTTAGGTATGATGAAGAAGCACGTGACAAGAGGAGATTTAATGAACTCACTACAACAAAAATAACCATTAGCGACATTTAATTCTTAATTGCCGCTAAATATGTATTTTTAGTGGCAATTGTCATTCTTTGTATATGTCGCTAAAGCCTTTAGCGACATTGATTCGAATGACACTTAACTAATGCCAGTAAAAACTTTTGCACTCTTTATTAGTGTTAATATTTAGTGCCGCTAAAAGTTATTTTTGTTGTAGTGACTTTTGGTTGTGGCACAAGAAATAATGGCTCGATTCTTTTCTAGTGATTATACTCCTTTATTTGGTTGGCTTGATAAATTATTTGGAAATATTAGTAGACTTGAAAAGAATTATATTGATTTATATGAGTTTTATGAAAAACTCATTGACGAACATGATGAGCCAAAATCCATGGAAGGAGATATTGTTGATCTTTTTCTACAATTGATGAAAGAAGAATCAACTCCAATTGATCTCACTTTGGACAACGTAAAGGAAATTCTCATGGTAAGTAATCAACTATACATGTCTAGTATACACAACTATTTTCATGACAATATTTTTCATTTTCATCTCAATTTGATTATTTTGCCTTTGTCCCTTCAAATTATTTCTAGTAGTAATTTTATTGCTATTTGCTTATAAAGAGTTGTGTGCTCATCTAATCGTGTATGTATTGTTGGTTCAATATATGTTACATAGATAACTTGTTCCAAAATAAATATATATACATAAATATTTTTTAAAATTCCATATAAATTAATTAGTGATGTTTAAATATAAACGTTAGTCTAGTAGTGCCAAAATTGTTTCAACCTATTGCCCACCTTTTAATGGGTTGGGTTTGAAAGATTATTTTGATGGGCTATTTTGGAGTTTGGAATAAAATTAAGTTACCCCAAACACAAATCAACACTTGGGAGGTAAAGCTCTCAATGTGGATGAATCCATCCCATTCGGGCTAATCCATATAAGTTTTGATATTTTACGGGTTAGGTCGGGTTAATCTATTTTTGGTGTGAGACATAAAATGGTCGGCCCAATCCACATGCACATAGGCTACAGGCTTGTCGGGCCAGTCCATTTTTTTAAAAAAAATGTATTTTTTATAATTATTAAATTAAATTATAAATTAAAAAATATTATTGTAAATATCAACAAAACAATAGTACATGATGTTACTGTTACTACTTGTTAATCAAAATCCACAAATGAAAATTATCTTTATAATATTTATTAAGTTTTTTCAAATTAAAATATAAATATCTGAATAGAAATATTAACGTGATTGTTTTGAGTTTGGACTCTTTTAATTTTTAAATTTTAATTAATTTATATTGGCTCATCGGCCGATCCTATCGATACTTCTCAAGCCTCTCAAATCAGCAGACTTATTTAGGCCGGCTAAAAAAATAATTTTCTTAAATAGACTACAAGAATCTTAGTCAGCCCTATTAAATTCCAGTTTAGGCCAGGCCAGCCGTACTGGCCTAGTCCATATTGACGATTCTATTAGGAGGACGTAGTAGATGAGATGTATAAGAATGATATTATTTAATTATTTACATATGAATTAGCATAACTAAACTTTGTTTCTTATTTGCTACTACTAATAAATATTGCAAAAATAAGGTCAAATTGGCGTATGATCCATACTTATTGTTTAGCCTATTTTTGTTCAGTCTATTTTAATTTAAAGTGAAACTTCAGATTTGATCAACATAATATTTATTAACATAATCTATTTTAATTCGTTCAGATTTAAACAAATCGTCCATATATCACTCCCAAAATTGAATGCCCTCTACCTGTCTATTAAGATACAACAAGTAATACATTAAACAAATCGTCCATATGTCACTCACAAATTATTAGTCAAATAATGAGCACAAAGTATTTACGTGTGATATCTCTGCACAAATTAATTACTTAATAGACAATTTTAACACGCATCAAACTTGTGCTAACAATATTGTTTAGTGAAAGAGATATTGATGTGATATACTAAAAAGTTAATTAGAGTGTAAATTATACTTTTTATGATATATTTGAAAAAAAAATTCTACAGAAAAGATTCATATTTGTCTTCTTACTTTCAGAAAAAGGATATAGTTATGATTAGTAATCTTATATCTAGTACTAAGTTATGCGGCAGATAAATATTTGGAAAACATGATTGTTAAAGGAGAAAGGTAATTTTTTAAGGATCTTTACATAAATAATCAGATAAAATTTATTGATTCCTCTAGACGTAGATTATCCCTCGTTATACACATGCTATAATATCCATAGATATTTTCAATTTAAATTATTAGGTAGATGAATATTTTAATTAATTCACTAATTTTAATTTAAGTTATTGACAATAACTATGATTGATTTCTTTTGATTTTGTCGTGTTACTTTCATGAATCGTGACTTGACATGTCATATTTTCCATTTTGTAACTATATATTATATGGTTGTGAAATGATCTTACATAAAAATGAAACATGAGTAAGTACAATTGCGTAAAAAGTTAGAATTCTTGAATTGTGGTGAAAAAGCATCTAGTACCTAACTAGCTCCATGAAATATCAAGCTATAAACAAGCAAAATTAGTAGTTAAGCAGAAGGAAAAAAAAAGACAAAAAAAAAAACTATTCTTACAAAATAATATCTAAGGGATATCTTTGAAAAAAATAGAACCTATCCTTCGAAAAAAAATAGTCTCATGTATAATATATGTATATTAATTAACGATAGTGAGTAATTTTCATCGAGAATCAAAATATGTAACTTTCCCTTAATATTATCCTATATGTTTAGGTCATGACCTGAAAATTTTACATTGTTGTGTGTGGAAATTATACTCTTCGAGAGAAAATTTTTGATGACTTTATTAAGTCTTTTAATACAAGATAGATTTATATAAAGACACAACAAGTGATTACCAAGGTAATTAGACAAAAAAAAATGATGCTCTTTCTACTCTTTGTAGCCTTTCCTATCATTCTTATTTTTCTTCTTCTCAAAGCCAAAAAGAGTGGCAAAAACAATGTGCCACCAGGTCCTATTGGCCTCCCATTCATTGGAAATTTGCATCAATTTGATAGTTTAACCACTCATATTTATTTTTGGAAACTTTCCAAGAAATATGGAAAAATATTCTCATTGAAACTTGGTTCTACTCCAATGATCGTTGTTTCTTCAGCAAAATTAGCAAAAGAAGTGTTGAAGACACAAGATTTAGTATATTGTAGTAGACCTTCTTTTCATGGCCAGCAAAAATTGACTTACAATGGTCGTGACATAGTATTTGTGCGTTACAATGACTATTGGAGAGAAATGAAAAAAATTAGTGTGCTTCATCTATTAAGTCTAAAGAGAGTACAATTCTATAAACCAATTCGTGAAGATGAAGTATCAAGAATGATCAAGAAAATATCCCAACAAGCTGCTTCTTCTCAAATTACAAATTTGAGCAATTTAATGATTTCACTGACAACTACAACTATATGTAGACTTGCTTTTGGTGTTAGGTTTGACGATGAAGCACATGAAAGGAAGAGATTTGATCATCTCTTAGTTGAGACTCAAGCTATGATGACTAGCATTTTCGTGTCTGATATTTTTCCTTTTTTATATTGGATTGATAAACTTACTGGATTGACAGATAGACTCGAAAAACTTTTTAAGAAATTGGATGAGTTTTATGAAGAACTCATTGAGCAACATCAAAATCCCAATAGACCAAAATCCATGGAAGGTGATATGGTTGATCTTTTGCTTCAATTTAAAAAAGAGAAATCAATACCAATTGATCTCACTTTGGAGGACATAAAAGGACTTCTCATGGTAATTTTACATGTCTTTAACTCAATATATTGCTATTTTTAAGATGATTCGATAGCTATTTTTATTAAATTTTTTTACTTGTATATAGAATGTGTTAGTTGCTGGATCAGATACTAGCGCGGCTGGGGTAGTATGGGCAATGACAGCCTTGATGAAGAATCCAAAAGTCATGAAGAAAGTTCAACAAGAAATCAGAGAGTCAATTGGGAACAAAGGCATTGTGAATGAAGATGATGTACAAAATATGCCTTATTTCAAAGCAGTGATAAAAGAGACACTTAGATTATATCCCCCAATTCCACTTCTAGTGCCAAGAGAATCAATGAAAAATTCCACACTAGAAGGGTATGAAATTCAGGCCGGAACTATAGTTCATGTTAATTCATGGGCAATTGCAAGGGACCCTGAAATATGGGAAAATCCAGAAGAATTTATACCCGAGAGATTTTTAAATAGCGACATTGATTACAAGGGACAAAACTATGAGTTGATTCCGTTTGGAGCAGGTCGAAGAAGTTGCCCCGGAAAGACACTTGGGGTTGCATTCATGGAACTTGCATTATCAAATCTTCTTTATGCATTTGATTGGGAATCACCTCATGGGATGAAAAAAGAGGACATTGACACAAATGTTAGGCGTGGAATCACCCCGTATAAGAAAAATGAGCTTTGTCTTATCCCTAGAAGTTATTTTTAGATTTTTCTTAGATGTGAAATCTAAGACGTGATAATAAATTGTATCAATTTTAAATCTTGAATAAAACAGACCCTCCTTCTATTTTGATATTCTTCACCTTATAACCCTTTAGTCATCCACTACTCGGTTTATTTTACACTATTCATAAAAAAAAATTATTTCAGAAAAATACTTTATTGCATTACTTTAAAACAAGGTTCATATTTCAGAAAAATACTTTATTGCATTACTTTAAAACAAGGTTCAAATGTCCATAAGACACCATTGCATCCGTTACAACACAACTTGAGAAGTGCTTTAATAGAGCACTATGACATAACATTTCATAAAACTTCAGCAAAGGTCAGGTATCTGAAAATGATGAAAAATAAAGATATCTCGATAAGTTATATCTTATTGGAATCGATATCAAAATGACCGTCGACGGTATATTTGATATGAAGTAGGACTCAATGCTATAAATGGTTACAAGGATCTTTAACTTGAATCTGTCATATAGTGTGGACAGATAAATTATTAGCCAAATAAAAAGTGAAATAGTCTGATAGACTCTTATACTTGTATCAGTTTGTATTCTGTACCATACTACTTACTCTTTTGTCAATTAAACCCTTAGACTTAATTAAAACGAGACTTTTAAGCCCCTCTAACCATTGTATAGGTCACTCTCCTTTAAATAAATGAATGTCATATCCACGTCAGATATATTAATGTCATGTCATAATTATTTCATAAGAAAGATATATGAACGTTTTGGTAATATTCTTAAAAAAAACGTTTTGGAGTAAATTGTTCGTGGATCAACGATTTTTAATTTAACGAGAGAAACGACGTGAAAACAAAGTCGCTACTGGTGTATTATTTATCTATATATAATTAGTATGATTATTACAAAAAATTGTGTGGAAGGTCCAAATTTTGAACAATGAAATAAATATAACTCTTAAAAAGTTGTAAGGATAATATTATTGAGACTTTGTTATTCTATAGGCAAATTTTGGAGTGCTTCACTTTTGAGATGTTTTGTCCATGTGTAATGTAAAGGATGTACATTCATGAGTTGTAGTTCTCATCAAGTCATATGTGGACGTTATTGCTCATACAAGTCCCAATGGAAAAACAATTAAATTGCACTCTTTTATAAGTTCCAATATGGAAGGAAAATATAAAAAATTTATGGTACACGATCATCTCATGGTTGACAAATACCCGAATCCGAAGCCTAAAGGGTAAAAAATATTAACAAAAATTCTAAAACGGTATATGAAATTTCTTTTTAACCAAAAGGGCAAAATCGCTCGCGAAGTAGCGATTTTGTCCATTGAAAAAAGCAAAATCGCTGCTATAGCAGTGATTTTGTTAAATTTGATTTTTTTAAAAATAAAATAAAATAAAAACAAAATCGCTCCCGAGAGGGCGATTTTCAATTTTCAAAATTTTTTCTATAACATTTTAAGTAAGTCGCTGCTTATGCAGCGACATAACCTTAAATTTTATTTTATTTTTATTTTTTTGCTTCTTTTATTTTAAAAAAGTTTAAATAAAAAAAAAATTAAAATTAAATTGCTGCGATTTTTAATTATTTCTTTTTTAATTTTTAAAAATTAAATCACTAAAAAAAATTTGATTTAAAATCGTTGCGTTGGCAGCGATTTAATTTTTTTAAAAAAATAAAAAAATTTAATCAAAAATCATTGCCTTGACAACTATTTGATTTTAAAAAAATTGATTTAAACTTTTTTTATAAAAAAAAAAGCAAAAAATATTAATTAAAAAAAATTATACACAAGTCGCTGCCGTAGCAGCGACATATAAAAGAAGTATTAAAAAAAGGATTTTTGAAAATCGCTCCCGAGGGAGCGATTTTGTTATAATATTTTTTTTTTTTAAAAAAAAACAAATTTAACAAATCGCTGCTATAGCAGCGATTTTGCTTTTTTCAGTGGACAAAATCGCTACTTCGCCAGCGATTTTGCCCTTTTGGTTAAAAAGAAATTTCATACACCGTTTTGAAATTTTTGTTAACATTTTTTACCCTTTAGGCTCCGGACTCACAAATACCCTATTGGTTCAATTACTTATACAAATAGAATCTAAAAAAAATATATTTGATATTTAATTATTGGAAATAGGCGTAAGAGATCATTTAGCACCCCATATGTGCAACTTAAATAAATTTAAATTTTTTTTTTTTTTATTTCAACATTTGATACATTTCACCTATTGTGAACTTATTCACTACATATACTCTTTGGCTAATGCTATCTAATCTATGCTGACAAATGTTTTGAAATGTGTAAAATATCATTTTCAACTTAATACATATCTAGACGTTTTAAGTGGCCATTATTTTGTGAAGTTGGACAACAAAATGATGCTCTTTCTCCTCTTTGTAGCACTTTCAATATTTCTTATTTTTCTTCTTCCTAAAGCTAAAAAGAGTGGCAAAAACAATCTCCCACCTGGTCCTATAGGCCTTCCATTCATTGGAAATTTGCATCAATATGATAGTTTAACCCCTCATATCTATTTTTTGAAACTTTCCAACAAATATGGAAAAATCTTCTCATTGAATTTTGGTTCTACTCCAATAGTTGTAATCTCTTCAGCAAAATTAGCAAAAGAAGTATTGAAGACACAAGATTTAGTATATTGTAGTAGACCTTCTCTTCTTGGTCAGCAAAAATTGTCTTACAATGGTCATGATATTGCCTTTTCGCCTTATAATGACTATTGGAGAGAAATGAGAAAAATATGTGTTCTTCATTTATTTAGTCTCAAGAAAGTGCAATCTTTTTGTCCAATTCGCGAAGATGAAGTCTCAAGAATGATTAAGAAAATATCTCAACAAGCTGTTGATTCTCAAATCACCAATTTGAGCAATTTAATGATTTCACTTACTAGTGCAATTATTTGTAGAGTTGTTTTTGGTGTTAGGTTTGATGAAGAAGGACATGAAAGGAAGAGATTTGATTATCTTTTACCCGAAGTTCAAGCTATGTCCGTTAGCTTTTTTATGTCTGATTATTTTCCTTCTTTAAGTTGGATTGATAAACTTACTGGACTGACTGATAGACTTGAGAAAATTTTTCAAGATTTGGATGAGTTTTACGAAGAATTCATTGAGCAACATCAAAATCCCAATAGGCCAAAATCCATGGAAGGAGATATTCTTGATCTTTTGCTTCAATTAAAGAAAGAGAAATCAACTCCAATTGATCTCACTTTGGATGATATCAAAGGAATACTCATGGTAATTTTCCATGTGTTTGATCTTTTATACTTTGCATTTCTAAAGAAAAAAATGAAACTATTCCTAATTTTTTCTTCCAAATTTATGCAGAATGTGTTTGCTGCTGGATCGGACACTAGCGCGGCCGCAGTAGTATGGACAATGACAGCCTTGATGAAGAATCCAAAAGCCATGAAGAAAGTTCAACAAGAAATTAGAAAATCAATTGGGACCAAAGGCTTTGTGAATGAAGATGATATTCAAAATATGTCTTATTTCAAAGCAGTAATAAAAGAGACATTTAGATTATATCCGCCTTCTCCACTCCTAATACCAAGAGAAACAATGAAAAAATCCACACTACAAGGGTATGAAATTCAACCAGGAACTATAATTCATGTGAACTCTTGGGCGATTGCACGGGATCCTGAAATATGGGAAAATCCAGAAGAATTTATACCTGAGAGATTTTTGAATAGTAATATCGATTTTAAAGGCCAACATTTTGAGTTGATTCCATTTGGAGCAGGACGAAGAGGTTGTCCAGGTATTACACTTGGGGTTGCATCTATGGAACTTGCATTATCAAATCTTCTTTATGCATTTGATTGGGAATTACCTTATGGGATGAAAAAAGAAGACATTGACACATTTGTTAAGCCTGGAACCACTATGCATAGGAAAAATGATCTTTGTCTTATCCCTAAAATCCAAATTATTTAGATGAGTTCTTTGAGGTCATCTAAATTTATCATTGCTTTGGACTCGAATTATGTATATATTAAATTAACCTCTTTTGATTTATAAGAAATTTTCCTTTTACTTCTCCACTACTACTTTGTTTATATCACACTATTCAATTAGCTAGAATCTTAGTAGTTAGATTGATTAATCTATATTGAAATTTTATTTAGTTATTTTCTGTAGTTAATTTATTTTCAATTATTTTGCTAGCATAGAGCCCGTATCATATCTAACATTTTTAGTTTGATCCTTCTTTTCAAATTTAACAACAAATTATATACCACCACATCATTTATTACCTATACTTTATATTAAGTTTGTGTTGTTATAATTCTAAAAAATATTCAAATATAACATTTCTATTTCTATATAAAAGGTAAAAACACACACGTCAATTAATTAAAAATTAAATATACTTAATCATATCTTACAAGTGTCAAAGATTTAAAAGTTATCCATAATTGAGGATTAATTAGATGTGCCATTTTTCCCTACAATATATTAATTTATTCACCTTATGTAATATACTTTTGTTCCTTTGTATTTGTCATGATAAGGCTTAGCCGCAATATATATAAATAATCTTTGTCTAAAATAATGATATCTAAATATTTATGCTACCTAGTATATTTAAAAGTTTGCATAATATTGATTGCTAGCTAGAGGACAGACATATTTTATGAAAAATATATTGCCATTATTCCACCACTAATAGTTGGTCCCATTTCAGGACTTTCATGTTTTCCAATATAGAGAGAGACAGAGTTAGGTAAAGTTTATGAGTTTGGATAAATTAATTTAATAATTTTTTTATAAATTTTATATTCGTATCAGAAAATTAAATAAATATATGTATATTAGCAAGTGAACTCTCAAACTAAAATTGATTTAGAACTCTCAAACTTCTAATCTTGACTCCGCCTTTGTTAATATATATGTATTCAATGGCTAACTAAGGTTATGTCACATCATTTATATAAAATCAATGGTGGCTATTTATTTGATACTAAAATACAAATAATAATACACTATCAGTTTCTCTATTCAACCTCACTCTTTTGTTGCCACTTGCCACCATAAATTGTCTTCACGTCGGTGATATTCTATTTAGATATTTTAATTAAGTTTCGTTTTAATTGAACATTTTAAATTTTAATAATTAATTTTAATTTTCAATTCAAATTTTAATTTTTTTAGGTGAAATTTCATTCTCTTATTATTTCCTTTAATACTATACATTCGCCAACTCAATAAACCATAAAACTTCAAACATTTTCTATTTTACATCGAAAATATTTATCTTCCTATCAAATAGTATACCCTTATGTGTTTGTAATAATTTATCAATGAATAGAAACCGTTGGATTACATATAGATGATGTGGCATAATCTTAGCTAACCATTAAACAATGCTGGAGAGGATGTGACTTTATAAATGCAATGTCCATTTTGTCTGCTGTGAATTTATAGTTTTTTCGTAAAAATGAAATATTTTTATATAATAATTTTTAAAATTCGTATAAAATTATCTGAAATCATAATAATAGAAAATAAATAATCTACTTGATCGAATGTTGTTGCTCTATATATGTATAACTCTTTTTCTTCCTCCTTTTAGTATTCATCTTATTAAGAATTTACATTATTAATTTAATATAGCGCTTACTGACATATATAGAAAGAAAATATTTTGTTGCAAATAAACAAGATAATGAGGAATTATTTGCGGTCTTACTTTTCAAGTATATGGTCCTCTTTTTAGGTATAATTACTTATATATCAAACAAATTGGAACGAATAATGTATTTTATTAAGTAGCGTGATACTTTAAAATTTGTTTAATTATATTATATTGACCAAAAGTCATATACTCCTTATCTTTAATAGGAAAAAGGAGGAAAAGTTTAACCCAAGATCCATTTTTTCTATATATGTAGGCCATTTCAAGTGACTTAGCATTATTTTGTGTAGTTGGACAAGAAAATGATTCTCTTTCTACTCTTTGTAGCCTTTGCAAGTTTGCTCATTTTTCTCCTTAGTGGAAAAAGAAATCTTCCACCAGGTCCTATAGGCCTTCCATTTATTGGAAATTTGCATCAATATGATAGTTTAACTCCTCATCTCTATTTTTGGAAACTTTCCAAAAAATATGGAAAAATCTTCTCATTGAAACTTGGTTCTTCAATTATGGTTGTAGTTTCTTCAGCAAAATTAGCAAAAGAAGTATTGAAGACACAAGATTTAGTATATTGTAGTAGACCTTCTCTTCTTGGACAACAAAAATTGTCTTACAATGGTCATGATATTGCATTTTCACCTTATAATGACTATTGGAGAGAAATGAGAAAAATTTGTGTGCTTCAATTATTTAGTCTAAAAAAAGTACAATCTTTTAGTCCGATTCGTGAAGATGAAGTATCAAGGATGATCAAGAAAATATCTCAACAAGCTGCGGCTTTTCAAATGACAAATTTGAGTAGTTTAATGATTTCATTAACAAGTACGATAATATGTAGAGTTGCTTTTGGTGTTAGGTTTGATGAAGAAGCGCATGAAAGAAAGAGATTTGATTATCTTTTAGCTGAGGCTCAAGCTATGATGGCTACCTTTTTTGTTTCTGATTTTTTTCCTTCTTTAAGTTGGATTGATAAACTTACTGGACAGACAGATAGACTTGAGAGAAATTTCAAGAATTTGAATGAGTTTTATGAAGAACTCATTGAGCAACATCAGAATCCCAATAGGCCAAAATCTATGGAAGGAGATATTCTTGATCTTTTGCTTCAATTGAAGAAAGAACAATCAACACCAATTGATCTCACTTTGGAGGACATAAAAGGACTTCTAATGGTAATTTCTCATGTCTTCAATCTATCTAGTAGTACATGCACTTGCACACATTTAATTATATGCATATATATATACCTATGTACATATATACACATGTAGAGGTGACAAATATATATGGGCAGGTTGAATCAAACATGAATTGTCGTTCAAATTTTAGTCAAGTTAAAATGAATTTGTATTAAGATCGATCAAATGAGGGACATAGTGGATTAAATCAATCAAGAAAATTACAAGCATCTTTTAAGAGCCAACTCGAACACCCCCTTAAAGTTAAGAACATCGTAATAGGTATTTTGGAGGTATCCTCAACTTGTTTAAACTTAGTAGGGCCGATTACTAAAAGACGAATTGATTTTGTCATCTCAAAATATGTAGCATAGATGTGTCCAATATTGCATTGACAAATTTTTCTTTTCTAATTAATTCACTACCAATTTTTTTGTAGAATGTGTTGGTTGCTGGATCAGACACTAGTGCAGCTGTAGTAATATGGGCAATGACAGCCTTGATTAAAAATCCAAAAGTCATGAAGAAAGTCCAAGAAGAAATTAGAAAATCAATTGGGACCAAAGGCGTTGTGAATGAAGATGATATACAAAATATGTCTTATCTCAAAGCAGTAATAAAAGAGACATTTAGATTATATCCACCGGATCCACTCCTAATTCCAAGAGAATCAATGAAAAAATCCACACTAGAAGGGTATGAAATTCAGCCAAAAACTATAGTTCATATTAATGCATGGGCAATTGCAAGGGATCCTGAAATATGGGAAAATCCAAAAGAATTTATACCTGAGAGGTTCCTGAATAGCGATGTTGATTTCAAAAAAGAAGATTACGAGTTAATTCCATTTGGAGCAGGAAGAAGAGGATGCCCCGGAATTACACTTGGAATTACAGCCATAGAACTTGCATTATCAAATCTTCTTTATGCATTTGATTGGGAGTTACCCTATGGTTTGAAAAAAGAGGACATTGACACAAATGTTAGGCATGGAATCACCATGCATAAGAAAAATGATCTTTGCCTTATTTCTAAAAAATATTTCTAATTATATACACTTCCACAATAATTTAGGGTGAGTTCTCATTGCTTTCAACTCGAATTATGTGTACATAATTTAAATAAAGTGAATTTGATATAATAAAATCATCCTGATTTCACCCTCACTTTTGGTGGATTATGATTTAATTTCTTTAGTTCTCACTACTCTTGTTTATTTGATACTATATATTCAATAAACCTTAGTTAGGCTGGTGTATTAATTTTATAACTAGGGAAGAAATAATTAATAGTATAATTGTTGGGAAATTAAAGTTTGTAAATAAAAAAATATAAAATTGCATCAAGGTATATATGTACAATATTAAACGGTTACCTTAATATAAACTCATATAAGTATAGGATCTATAAGATTATTTTGCCTTTTTTTTTTTAAAGCTAAAGAGTTCTATATTTCTAGAGAAGCGTGCGTATTTTAGAGAGTTAAGATCGTTTAGCCAATTTTTTAAAGAAGAAAAATAAGTTCTAAATAATGTAGGAAATACATAGCTTTTCTCCCAAAGCACTTATGGAACCTTAAGCAAACAGAAATTGTTATTCTAGTATTTATAAAAGTATTTTTTAAATAAAAAACAATAAGTAAAATACAAACGACTACTCAACAAAATTAATTTTGGCAAATAATAAATATAAACCAAACATAGTACTATTATTATTTTACAAATAACTAGTTGTAGTAGATCGGTTAGGTACAATATTTTAGGTGACCATAGTCTATTGTTTTTTTCATTGTTTTTGCTCATTTTTCCACTTATATTTGGTCCCACTTCTTTTTTCATATTTTCAACTTTATGACTATATTATATGGTTCATGATATGAAATGATACACAAAGAACCAAATATTAATAAAAGTCCTTTTTAAATATATTAGTAAAACATGAAAGGTTACTCTTCAAAAGTAATTCGCCAAACAATCTAAGTATTATTTTCTAAGTAACTAGTTTCACTTGTTATGGTTAATTACTAATCCCTTTATATCAAATTGAGTGACCTATTTTGATTTGACACGTACGTAGTTTAAGAAAATAAATTAAAGAAGAATTTTATATTTTGTAATATTAAATTAAAGATATATCAAATGTATCAAAGTATATATATGTCTTATTGTTAGTATAGGTAAATCATAATCTAATGAGTCGTTTGGTATGAAGTATAAAGTATAATAATCCAGATAAAATATAGTATAATTTCATCACATGTTTGGTTAGAGGTATTCAGTAGTTTTTGAATTATTTATCCCACTATTTTTGCCATAGTGATCAGATAAATAATCTCTCATATATAAGATGAAATAACTTATTCCCGAATGACTTGTCACGAAATAACTAATCCCGAAGGAACTTTAACGCAAGATATCTTTATATAAAGATACAACAAGTGACTACCTAGGAGTCAAAACAAAAATGATGCTCTTTCTACTCTTTGTAGCTTTTCCTATCATTCTTATTTTTCTTCTTCCTAAAGCCAAAAAGTGTGACAAAAAAAACAATGTACCACCAGGTCCTAAAGGTCTTCCATTCATTGGAAATTTGCATCAATTTGATACTTTAACCCCTCATATCTATTTTTTGAAACTTTCCAACAAATATGGAAAAATATTCTCATTGAAACTTGGTTCTACTCCAATAGTTGTAGTTTCTTCAGCAAAATTAGCAAAACAAGTGTTGAAAACACAAGATCTAGTATTTTGTAGTAGACCTTCTCATCTTGGCCAACAAAAATTATCTTACAATGGTCGTGACATAGTCTTTCAACGCTACAACGATTATTGGAGAGAAATGAGAAAAATAAGTGTTCTTCATCTATTTAGTCACAAGAAAGTGAAATTATTTAGTCCAATTCGCGAAGATGAAGTCTCAAGATTGATCAAGAAAATATCTCAACAAGCTAGTGCTTCGCAAATCACTAATTTGAGCAGTTTAATGATTTCACTAAGTACTACTATTATTTGTAGAGTTGCTTTTGGTATTAGGTTTGATGAAGAAGCACATGAAAAGAGGAGATTTGACGAAATTTTAGAAGAATCTGCAACAATGTTGACTAGCTTTTATGTTTCTGACTTTTTTTCTTATTTAGGTTGGATTGATAAACTCACTGGATTGACAAATAGACTTGAAAAGAATTTCAAGGATTTGGATGAGTTTTATGAAGAACTCATTGAGAAGCATGTTGATCCCAATAGGCCAAAATCCATGGAAGGGGACATTCTTGATCTTTTGCTCCAATTGAAGAAAGAGAAATTAACACCAATAATTGATCTCACTTTGGAGGACATAAAAGCAATTGTCATGGTAATCTTGTTAATTCTATATTTCATCCGTTTCATAAAGAATGATCTGGTTTAACTTGAAAAGGAGTTAAGAATATAAAAAAAGACATTTGAATCTTGTAGTCTTAAATTAAAGTTATGTCAAATAATAAAATTGTCCTTTAATTTTGTGACCATAAACATGTCATGTGAAAAACTGAAATTAAAATACTATAAAAAAAATCATTCTTTTTAAAATAGATAGAAGATAATCATTCTTTTTGAACCATGGAAAGAAATCATTTATGATTAGTGTACATTCACTAGTTTTACGTTGATTGTCAACCTAACCTATGGTAAACCTCATCTTTTATCCAAATATGGGACCCAAATTTGATTCTAAGTATAATGTTTGTTAGTCTTTTAGTCCTATTAGAGATTTATATATACCAATAGAAATATAGAAATTTTATTATCATTTAGCGATAGAAGCACTTGTATATTTTTCTTCTTGAAATCAAATATTGTTGCATCGAATCTAGCTTAAATGGGGCGCAATGAATAATTTACTTTTACTATAAATTAAAATGTTATAAAATATTTGATTATTAAATTGTATAATTTTAATTAAAATGTTTATGACTTTTATACCTTTTTTAGATTAATTTCTAATTGAAATAATTAAATTAATAATGTTTATCATCTATAATCTATATGTATATAATAATAGATCAAAAATATATTTCTCTACATAAATTAGTCAACTTTTCTTCTCATAACTTTTAATTGTTCTCATGAATAATATAATTTATGTTGACAAAGTATCAGCGGAGTCAAATGAGCGGGTTGAGTTGAAATTGGAAATATTAAAATGGGTTGAATAGAAATCGGGTTGGGTCTTGATCCGCCCAAGTATAATTTGAGCTCAATGAGTTGGGCTCAAATGGGCTAAAACGGATTGGGTCTTGACCCGCTCAATTTGACCCGATTAATCTCAATAATTTAAATATTGATATTTAACTTTTGTAATCACAATTTGATTTTTTGCTCAAGAATTTTTTGTTAAAAAAGTAACAAATGAATAGATAAATCTTAAAAGATATTAAATAAGTAACAATTCATACCTTTAATATAGGAACATATCTTAATAAAAAAATTAAAACGGGTTAAAATTGAAGATTGAATTAGGCTCAATTGAGAATTTTCTTCAATGGGTTAAGCATGAATGAGTTGAGATTAAACCCAACGGAAATTATTTTGAGCTCAACCCTTAAAATTCTGAATGAATTGAACAAGTTACATATGTTTGGGTTCATTTTTTCCATCCCTACAAAGTATTATCCTATAAGATAAATAAAGAAATTCAATAATTTAAAATAGTGCAAATTTACAAAATGGAGAGACACATTATTATTATTTTTTAGATATTCTTATTGATAACTCATATCTAATTACTTATTCAATTATTATACTTTTTATATCCATAACTCTCATCTTTTTATATCCATAACCTCTAAATATTTAATCTAAAACATTATATGATATTTTTTGGTATTCCTTCATTTCTATCTATATAAATTCAATGTTTTTATTTCATGAAACCCCTAACAAGGTTATCATTTTAATTCTATATTTAAAGTAGATGAAGAAGATTCTTGAATTTTGATATGATATGGAAGAAAGAGTCGATAAAGAACTCGGCAAATTATGTAATAATTTTGTGATTGTTTTTCCATCTATATTATTATGATCAAAGTCTTACGAAGCACGTATATATTGATTTAGTTTTTGATTTAATTTTCTATGAATGCTTTATTGTTGTAAGTCTATATACTTATTTCAGCTCAAACTAGCCATTTGTGACTTTATTGAAAGTTTGCTACTATCAACCAAAGTTCAAAACTTACCGTCGGTTGCTTAAAAAGAATTAATTTGAAAAAACATCAAAATATGCACTTCATTTGGCGGTGTTTCTTTTTTATATTATTAAAGATTTATTTAAAATTGTTGTATTATATTACCAGTACATGCTCTTTAAATATATATTTCCATAACGTTTTAGTCATTCTAACATATCTATAAAAATTCACATGGAACACACGTGCTATATATATAGGTAGCACACATGCGGTATAACTTCCTCATTCATTGATATTTCTAATTATTTTTTTCTTTGTAGAATGTGTTACTTGCAGGATCAGACACTAGTGCAGCTGCAGTAGTATGGACAATGACAGCCTTGATGAAGAATCCAAAAGCTATGAAAAAAGTTCAGCAAGAAATCCGAAAATCGTTCCAAAAAAAACGCGATATATTGAATGAAGATGATATCCAAAATCTACCCTATTTCAAAGCAGTGATAAAAGAGTCATTTAGATTGTATCCACCAGTTCCACTCCTATTGCCAAGAGAATCAATGGAAAAATCCATACTAGAAGGGTATGAAATTCAACCACGAACAATAGTTCATGTTAATGCATGGGCTATTGCACGAGATCCTGAAATATGGGAAAATCCAGAAGAATTTATACCTGAGAGATTCTTGAATAATGACATCGATTTCAAGGGACAAGATTTTGAGTTAATTTCATTTGGAGCAGGAAGAAGAGGATGTCCGGGGATTGCACTTGGAGTTGCATCGATGGAACTTGCATTATCAAATCTTCTTTACAAGTTTGATTGGGAGTTACCTTGTGGGATGAAAAAAGAGGATATTGACACAAATGTTAAGCCTGGAATTACCATGCATAAGAAGAATGACCTTTGCCTTATCCCTATAAAATATATTTAGATTGTATATCCTCATAAATGGATCTTGGGCTAGTTATTTAAGGTTAAATAAATTTGTTACATATGTAATGAAACCCTTCTGTATATTTGTTACAAATTTAATGAATTATGTGTTATGTTAATCTTATACTATTACTCTATTATCCCCCTGCTAGATATTTGTTCATTAATCAAATCTATATATAGCCTTTGGCTAATGATATATATGTTATATTGACAAATATCTTGAAAATGTGCAAAATATTTATTGCTAGTGTACAAAGTTCATTTTCAAGATCCAATTTTTGGGCCAATTATTCTTATATGTCACTTTCATAATTATATGCCTTTTGATATTTTTCTATATATGTCACCTAAATTTTTTGTTTCTTTTTTTTTCATTTTTGGGGGAGGTTGAGGGACAAATATTATATAGTTCATATGAAATGACACAACAAGATTTAAGACATTTCAAGTGACTAGTATTTTGTGAAGTTTGGACAACAAAATGATGCTCTTTCTACTCTTTGTAGCCTTTCTTATCCTTTTTATTTTTCTTCTTTCCAAAGCCAAAAAGAGTAGCAAAAACAATTTGCCACCAGGTCCTATTGGCCTTCCATTCATTGGAAATTTGCATCAATTTGATAGTTTAACCCCTCATATCTATTTTTCGAAACTTTCCAAAAAATATGGAAAAATATTTTCATTAAGATTTGGTTCTACTCCAATAGTTGTAATTTCTTCAGCAAAATTAGCAAAACAAGTGTTGAAGACACAAGATTTAGCCTTTTGTAGTAGAGCTTCTCATCTTGGGCAGCAAAAATTGTCTTACAATGGTCACGACATAGTCTTTGCACCTTACAATGACTATTGGAGAGAAATGCGAAAAACTTGTGTGCTTCATTTGTTCAGTCTAAAAAAAGTACAATCTTTTAGACCGATTCGTGAAGATGAAGTATCAAGAATGATCAAGAAAATATCTCAACATGTTGTCACTTCACAAATCACCAATTTGAGCAATTTAATGATTTTATTAAGTAGCAGTATTATTTTTAGAGTTGCTTTTGGTATTAGGTATGACGAAGAATCACATGAAAGTAGGAGGTTTTATTTTCCTTTTGAAGAATCAGCAGCAATGATGACTAGCTTCTTCGTGTCTGATTTTTTTCCTTCTTTAAATTGGATCGATAAACTTACTGGATTAATAAATAGACTTGATAAGAATTTCAAGGACTTGGATGAGATTTATGAAGAACTTATTAAGCAACATCTTAATCCTAATAGGCCAAAATCCATGGAAGGGGACATTCTTGATGTTTTGCTCCAATTGAAGAAAGAGAAATCAACACCAATTGATCTCACTTTGGAGGATATAAAAGCAATTGTCATGGTAATCTCTTATGTCTTAAAGCTCTCAAACACACACACACTCACATACACATACACGAACATTGAACACCCTTTGTGAAATTTGTAGCTTCGTTATGTTAGGATTGAAGCATATCTTTAGTATTAGTTGTTATATTACAAATTCTTTTTCTTTGTAGAATGTGTTACTAGCAGGATCAGATACTAGCGCGGCTGCAGTAGTATGGACAATGACAGCCTTGATGAAGAATCCAAAAGCCATGAAGAAAGTTCAACAAGAAATTAGAGAAGCAATTGGGAACAAAGGCATTGTGAATGAAGATGACATCCAAAATCTTCCCTATTTCAAAGCAGTGATAAAAGAGGCATTCAGGTTATATCCACCAGCTCCACTCCTAATACCAAGAGACACAATGAAAAAATCCACACTAGAAGGATATGAAATTCAGCCAGGAACTGTAGTCCATGTTAATGCATGGGCAATTGCAAGAGATTCTGACATATGGGAAAATTCAGAAGAATTTATACCTGAGAGATTCTTTAATAGTGATATCGATTTTAAGGGACAAGACTTTGAGTTCATTCCATTTGGAGCGGGAAGAAGAGGGTGTCCAGGAATTACACTTGGGGTAGCATCCATGGAACTTGCATTGTCAAATCTTCTTTATTCATTTGATTGGGAATTACCTTATGGGATGAAAAAAGAAGACATTGACACAGATGTTAAGCCTGGACTTGCCATACATAAGAAGAATGATCTTTGTCTTGTCCCTAAATGTTATATGTAGATTGTAAGTCTTCACAAGTGAATCTTGGACGAGTTCTGTAAAGTCGTTACATAATGCCACAACATCTATTATTTACATGTCTAAAACATTAATTCAAAATATAATAAACCCTTGTGCATGCATATCAAAAGTACTCAAGTAGCCTTCCAAGATGTATAGGTTAATATTTTTAGCATGAAAGAAGCTAATAGTCTAGAGATGTATATTGAAACTTTAAATTATATATGAGAGCTATAATCCTTGCTACAATCAGCTACATGATTAACAAGGAATTTAGTACAAAATCGAAGCACGGACGAGAGGTTGGCAACAGAGATGATGCAAGCACTCTTTGCTGGAATCTCATTTTTTTTTTCTCAAGAAGATTGCACCGCCAGTCGCTGAAGATGCTGGAAGAAAACTTGGAGACTTACATCATCAGTGAATATCACATCTGAGCCCGCTGCCATATCGTTTGCGTTGTTGTATGTGGCTGAGGGATTCAACTTTGCCAAAAGAAATCTTGCCTGGTAAGCATGTGGGAAAATATTAGAACATCGATAAGCAGAAACAACCAGAAAATTATGTCAACTGCAACTTTATCCCTGTGTCCACCCTTCGAATGGGCAGGACAGCTCAGTGCATTAAGCTCCCTCTATGCACGGGATGGTCTAGGGAAGGGCCTGACCATAAGGGTCCATTATATGCAGCCTTACCCTGTATTTTTGCAAGAGACTGTTTCCATGGCTTGACATGACAACAACTTTACCAACTACGTCAAGGCTTCCTCTTCCCAGTTCCCACCCTAACAAAGCTTGTTCTGTTTTCTCCCAACAGAAGGCACATCATACCAAAGGAAAAATCTAGAGAAAAAAAAACACTGCGCATGTCGGATTTTGAGGAACTTATGATCCATTATACTCCACGACAGGGTGTTGTGTTGATGCAGCACAAAGCAACAATCTTACAATCCCAATACGATGCTTACCTGGGAACCATGCTGATCACACACTACAAGTCTAGGAACAGGAAACCTCTCCTGGATGAGTGCTTGGGCCTCGTCATGAGGAACTTGCAGTAGATGCGCAAATGCCTGAAAGAACCAAGGAAAATGGACATCAATTTGTTTCGCAATCACAAATGATGGTGAAAAGAATTCCAATATAGCCATAACGTATTCCACAAGATTGGGAATGGGGAAGACAGATTTCTAATTTAGCATAAAGGATCTCATCATTTAGAAGAAGATGGCAAAGCAATAAACTGTACCTGATGCTCTGGCTGGTTCTGGTATCCCAAATTTCTCCATTGAGCTATTGTCATTCCGTGGAATATGACAACACTGAAGTACGAATCCAACAAAAGAATGCGATCAGCAGCAATTGATGCCACATCCAGTAAAGCTGGAGAAGGCAGTGTATTGAATGAAAATGCCATTAGTGTAGGTTGAATCATGACAACAGCATTGCTTATACTCTCTCGGTAGAGCAGCATCCGGAAATATGCTGTCTCGTCGGGACTATTATTGAAAACCTGTGATGTCCACACATTAATGAGAGACAATAGACCATGCATCCATGATATAAATTTGAAAAGTTAAATGGAACAAAAAAAAGGGAGGCTGGGTTATATTACTTGCAAAAATTGTGATCGCCGCAAATGAAACATGAACTGAGGGAGCAGAGAGAAACAGGGATTCAAAGTGAAAGAGGCAGGATCATCCTTCCTATATTCGCCAAACTTGGAACACAGGCGAATCAGATTCCGATCTAGCCACCTTGTGGGATCAAAATCTTCCTGGAAAGTGAAATCTATTAATCAGGATTTATCAATTAAATATACAGAAAAGCAACAACTGAAAGACAGTATCAACTCAGGAGACAGATTCAACAATGCTTCATGCAAACAAAAAAGGAGGAGAATGAGTTGATGGATCTGTCCAGAAAAACTTAAGAAGCACACACTCTCTAAACATTGATCTCTTGATATGTAACAGAGTTAGGAATAGATTCTTCCACTATTTGGCTCATATGCAATAACCTCATCATGTCATTTTATTATTTTAGTCGAACGATGAGCTATTACCATCCGTACTTTTTGTGCGAATAGACATTTCAGAGTATAGAGAGTTTGTTGTTGAGATCCAACTTTTTTCTTTTGAATCTTTGGTATAAAATGGAAATATGGACTTGTATAAATAGCCAACTAGGATTCTCGGAGGCATGATGCATGTGCTTACGTTATATTTTTGTAAAGATCATGACATCATGGTGTAGTAAAAATGTATTTTTTAAGCCAAAAAGTTGATATTGTACTATTTACAAACTAGAAAGGCCAACAAAGACAAAGATGACTAGTAGGCATCCACATGATTAAGTAAAAAGAGAATACAATATTGTGTAGAACTAATTATAGCTCGAAGATGATACCTCTAGCTCCATTTTGTAAGAAGCCAATCTAGCCATTACTACGGCAGCAGCTTCCTGATCAAATCCTTGCACCAAGTCCTAGAAACATAGATTTATTGCACCATCAGTATCAACACCTGTATGCACCCTAGAAAGTTCATCGAATCCCTTTCAGAAAGAATTGTCATAGGAAAAAGTTCCCAGAGAAAGAAATGCACAAAAACATACAGCATAACTTGGAAAAGCTCATCATTGATTGATAGAGTCTGAAATTATAATGAGGATGACTGAACAAACATCGAAACAAGCTTCACAAGAGTTTTAAAATGAGCTTTGAATCCTTGGATGTTAAGTGTATAAAACTTCTCTAGTTATCTCAAAATGGAAATTCAACTGCATAATACGGGGGAAGGGAGCAGTACTACTTCAAAGAATACTGCTCTTCAATTCAGAAATGTACTTCCCATGAAAAATATCAGTCTCATGAAGTACTAGTCAAAAGACAAATTTAAGATAAAAAGATAAAATTAGAAACAAATTACAGTGATATCATTCACTATGCTTGGGAAAAGATACATGTGAGCTATACAAAAAGAACAAAATAGACTTCATTGTATTACAAATGATAATATAAAATCAAAACTCGTCATTACAGACCTCAGTTCCAACACCAGCATCAAGCCATCTCCTAGTAATGGTTGTAACTCGTAGTTTTGTTTGCCCATCAGGGCTCTGATAACTGCACAGTCAAGAACCAACAAATTTTGGTTACACAATAACATCTTCTTTTTCTAGTATACCTCACGATATAAATAGAATACAGAATGTTTTATCTCAGGTTACATTAACTGTTTCCAAAAGAAATAGTAACAATAAAAAAAAAGTAGAGTTGAAGTTCTCCAAGCACCTTGTAAGAAACTGTATGTACAATTGTGGATTTATATTGCCTGAAGGATCTGACTTCTCACTAGATGAAACATCATAGAAAACTGTCAAGCAAGTGTTTTTGTCGAGACCACAGAGCTTCCAAGCTGTAGTATTACCCTCACCAGTAACTGTGCTGGAGACGGCAGGTCCTTTCTGCATAAGACTACATTATCAGTATCAAATAATTTCTGAAACTGTCATATTTGAGGATAAATCTTGGTTTACCAGGTCGATTCTTTCAGGTTAGCCGTCTAATATTAGGTCAATGTATTACGGCTGAGAATATGAAAAACTAAAGTACACCAACCTTCTCAAGAGATGTGCAAGGACCAATTATCCCTTGAATTTTAATATCCTTGGAGCAGTTGATCTCTAATGTAGCACTAGAACAAAATTAATGCATCAGATTCATGATCAAATTGTTTAAGGAAAAATAAAGCACATCCATGCAGAAGAAAGACGTATCATTTTAAGAAATATTCACTCTACAGAATACAAGCAAGATAACTTCAAATATTTACCTCTGAAACAGTCAAAATATGGACATCTCTAGCTTAATGGAATCTGCCCTCTCCTTCCCTATCCCCCAGGAAACCCTTTTCACCCTTCTACTTAAGGTAAGAGTAAAGTAAGGGCATTTTGGGGCTTATGCAGGAGATAATCCGTTGTTTGCGAAGGTGATATAAAATAATATTGGTAATAATATTGGGGCAAACATTTTAAATGTTACCAAATAGAAAGAATTTCACATAATTGGGACATACTCAAGCAGTTTTTACCCAAAAAGTTCATTTCTTCTCTACAATTCCCTTATCTCATCTTCAATGTTAACAACCCGAGCTTCATTCTATCCTCAGAGAAGAAGCTAGCTGGTGGAATAGTCGCTCATACATCGGTTATTTGTGCTGAATTTCTACATCAAATAGTTATTCTTGAAACATATCCTTCTCTATTATTTATTTCTAGAACTTGTGATGATGATAAGTTTCAGACATCTATGCAATTGACAAGATGCTTTATCAAGTTATTTAATAGTGCCTGGTTCACTTAACAGCTCACAGTGTCCCAGCTAGAAGAAGGAGATTTAACACCATTAACTTGAAAATATTACAACAGTCAAAATGACCATATTAAATGGATAAATCATAATCCTTTAACATGAAGGAAAATAAATGACATATCAAAAAGCTCACTTGAAGCAAAGCCCAAGAGACTGTTCACCAACTTCAAATACACGCTTGAAGGAATCTTTGAAAACAGAATGCCCAAAGCTTTCAGCAAGAACAACTTGTCCTCCAGTCTTTTCAATAGCTACTTTCATCTCTGCAACTCCAACCTAAAAAAACAGTACTAGTCAAAAAATAACATCTCTTATGAATCGATCAGATTCGTCAATAAGTCAACAGACCTCTCCAGTAAGGGATAGAGTAAAGTTTACACACTCAATTGATGAGGCTAATAATACTAAAATCAAAATATTCCCACACCAAGAAAAAAATGCTCACACATTAATATATTTTTTCGATAATTTAACAGATGCACCTAGATAACTAAATACTGTCCAGGATAAAATGCTTCATCTGAAAGTGAACACCAGTTCTCTTTTTAATTAAGGACAAGTGAACACCAGTCTCTTGCGCCAAAAGCGTACAAGACAAACAACATAGTTCATGGAGACAAGTGGTTGATCAAGTCAAACCTGGTCAAGTGCAGAAGCAAAAACATCTAAGATGTGACCGTGACTGACAAGTTGCTTTGCGAGTTCCTCGTAGAAATGAACAGCCTTTTTAAAAAATGGTGCAGCATCCTTGTGTAGATCTTTATGAGAACGAACAGGTTCTGATAAATCCTTCGACACAATCTACAAAAACAAACAAATAAGGAAAAGAAATCACTTAAGAAGCATTGTTAGGCGAACTTTCTTCAGAATGAGGCCAAGTCCAATTGATTGTTTAGATTTCATGCAAAAAGAGGTCTCTTAAATCATTTGACTTGCTAACCTGTTAAATTTCCTGGTTAGAAACCTGGCCTCAACATATAGGGCGATTATTCAGGAGCATTAAGAGGAGAAAAGGAGGGCTGGCAGAGACCAATTTAAGTGGAAACAGAATGCTTAAAGCAAGATAAATACGAATATTAAGTTCTTTTTGTTGAAGTACCTTATGATCCTCATCTTCCTAACTCACTAAGATATCCTATGTATCAAGTTACTCTTGAGGGGAAAAAATGTTTAGTATAGATATAGTCCACGTGATTTGGATGGACAAAAGTTGAAATCCTATATACAATTAACCCAAATTTTATTTATCGAATGATACCAATGCTAAACATCATCAGAAGCAGTAGTAGACTCATCTGCTGAGAAGGAAGGTTTACTGCAAAAGGCAATGATAAGCCAAATAGTCTCCTTCATGGATAAGCAAGGAGGACAACATTAAAGAGTGTGTGAAAGACAGGAGGAGACTGATTGGTGACAATGGTGCTTTTATGACTGCTAGAAGTGATTGCCTTGAAGAGCATTTGCAGCATAAGAATATTAAAAATCCTTCCTTTTCCAGATGAATTTAGATTGTGCACAATCAGACAATCAAAAATGTAATCATCTGTCAATAAGCAATCATTCAAACACTCAAAAATGCCCCAACAACTCCTTAGGATATTGGAATTCGTAGATCACTAAGAACAAAACAGAGCGAAAACAAAGTCAAAACTCACCGCGCCAGGTCCTTCAGTGCAAGGACCCCCAACTAATGCAACAACCCGAGCACCTGCTCCAGCCAAACAAGCACCAAGCAGACCAGTTGCCACACTCAATGCCACCCCAGTGCAGCGCGAAGCTCTGTTTCCCGGTGTCACAGGCCATTGATCCGTACTCAATTCATCTAGCAACTAAAAAAAACAACACACAAGAACAAATTCAACATTAAACAACAGCTACACCACTCGAAGTCTAAAGTAATAAAAAAGACAGCATTTTTAACCAAAAAAAAAAAAAAAAACTCACCGAATCAAGTGTATACTCACACTCAGAAGCAGGTAACAAGAACCTAGTCAACCCATGATTAGGTCCACCATTCACCCCAACACCACCACCACCAACCTTCCTACCACTAATACTACCAAGTCCTAACTGATCCAAAACTTGATCTTTCGACAAGTCCTTCGAACCCTGAAACACAAAAACCTTCGACATATCCGAAAACCCAAGTTCATGTACCTGCACCTGTGTACCATACGAAATAAACCCCACCATAGCATAATCAGGCAAAAGTCCAATAACCCTTTTCAATGCAGATTTAGCAAACTCCAATTCTTCATCCAACATACAAGTATCCAACACAAACAAATAGACAGGTGGAGAATTATGACCACCAGGGTTCTGAATCGCATACTGAATAGTAGTAAATTGGGGATAAAGCTCAGCAGGTACATTCGTTTCCGAAATTCCTGAATAATGCTGAGGGAAATGATTACGTTGGAAACAAAACGGACAGATCCAAATTAAAGCTTGAAAATCAACACGACAAAAGGGGTTTAAGATTGATGAACAAGTTTTGCAACGAAGGGGGGCGTAAGGTAGGGTAGGTAGATCAGGGAATGGACGAAGCAATTGAATTGAAGAAGCAATTGGGATTATACATTTGCTTGCTTCAACTTTGGTTCTTGGCCAAGAATTCCATGTCATACGAACTCCATCGATGCCTTCTGGCTCTGTTTGTGCCATTTCAGTCGCCATTGTTAAAGGGTTTTTAGGAGAAAAGAAATAAAGATTGAGAATTTGGGGGTTTTGGTTTATGTGAATGAATCTGGAATTTTGATTTTTATATGATCACTCTGTATTAATCCCCATTGTTTGATGAAAGCAAGAAACTCAACCTTATTGTATTAAAAATTATATTTTTCCCTAAAAAGAACACTTATTTCCTTTTTTGTTCTTTATGAGTTTTAGTCAAATGCTATTAATTACTAGTAACATTGAATTCGTTTGTGAAATTTTAACTTAATATAAAATTTAAAAAATTATATTTTTGTATTTTATTGATATTAAACTAAAAATATATCGAATATTATTACATTATAACATGTGTGGAAAAAATAAAAATCAGTCACCATAGCTAAGAACTCTTTAGAACTCTCTGGATTTCTTTAACACTCCATCATTCCATAGAACACTCTAGACCCCCAGAGTGACCTTCTTCTATATAAACTCACAAGCTGCAATGCATCTCTCAGCAAATCTTGAAAACCCCACATTTTCAATCTGCATTTTGCTTGAAGTTAACTATATTTTGAGGGTTTTTTCAAGAAATTGTGAATACCCTTTACATTCTTTAGTACTAAAAAGGAAGCCATGGATGAGGATTTTGAGTTTCCTGTATCTTCTAACAATGCTGCTGCTGAAGAAATGGATATGGATATGGGGATGGGGATGGATGATATTGATGTCCCTGAACCCGACCCGGTTATGAAGGTTGATGAAGAGAAGGAGATTGGGAAAAGTGGGATAAAAAAGAAGCTTTTGAAAGAAGGTGAAGGTTGGGAGCATCCTAGTCAAGGAGATGATGTTGAAGGTTAGTTATGTCCTTGTAATCTATTTTGAAAGATTTGTTGTTTTTTTGGAATTAAATGGTGATTTGAATGATGCATTATGCATGTATTTGGATTAAAGGATTGATCTTTTTAGCAAAAATGAGCTTTCTTTAATTGGTGATTTGAATTTATGGTGTCATTTTTCATACTAGTAGTTGTAGTATTATTGATCCTGTAGTTTCTTGTCGTTTGATATGTTACTATATGCTGTTTTTGTTGTCCTTCAATGTGTTACTACATGTTGTCATTGCTTAGAATACATTGGTATGCCTTCACTTTCATTAGTTCTTTATTTAGATTGTTTTTATTGGAAACAACTTTCTCTAGCTCTGTATGAGGGATAAGGTTTGGGTATGTTCTAGAATTTCCAGAATCTGCTTTGTGGTCTATACTAGGTATGTTGTCGTTTTGCTTGAGATGAGCTCAAATAGAGCTACATTATCAGAATTCATATAGACAATCCCAATTTGTGTATCCATTCCCAATTACTTTCGGATTGAGGTGTAGTTGTTGTTGGTTTGAGATGATAGGTTATGCAAGTTTTTGGCCTTACGATATTGGTTTGAGATATCTTTAATGGAGTTGACATGATCAGGATTAAGGCATAGTAGTTGTAATCAATTGGTGTTTCTTATGATAGAATTATGCAAGTTTTTGGCTTTAGTTTGGATGAGGATGAAATTTTGCTTGGATTAACTATATTCTATTGGTCTTTACAGTTCATTATGTCGGTACATTACTTGATGGAACTCAATTTGATTCAAGTCGTGATCGTGGCACCCCGTTCAAGTTTAAGCTTGGTGAAGGTAATCTCCTTTCTGTTAGAAAATTAGTGGTTTGGTATAGTTTGGTTTATGAACGTGTTAGTGTCCTTCATCGCTGTCAGATGGAGCACCGTACTGTGCTTCCTTATATGCTTTTGGTTTTCTAATTTAGCTAGGCCATTTCAATTTATTGTTTACCGTGTCTCTGACATTGATGTTGTGTGGGATGGAGCAACATGCTTCTTTATATGATCTTAGGCAACCCTCGAGATAGTCTTTGGGGTTAGTTAGGCCCAAAGTCCATTTTCTGATCAACTTAGTTTTAGCCTTTAGGGATGACATATGACAATTGATATCTTCGAAAATGGCATTTGATTTTTCATTGTTTAAAGTATATAGTGACTCTTTATATAGTCTTGACAAGTGCGATTAGAGGTTTGATGGATTGTCGTTGTTGTTGTTATAGGACAAGTGATTAAAGGGTGGGATGAAGGTATAAAGACAATGAAAAAAGGGGAGAAAGCTTTGTTCACTATACCTCCAGATATGGCATATGGTGAATCTGGATCCCCTCCAACTATTCCTCCAAATGCCACTTTACAGTTTGAAGTGGAATTGCTTTCTTGGATTAGTGTCAAAGACATATGCAAGGATGGTGGAATATTCAAGAAGATACTTGTCGAAGGAGAGGGATGGCAGAATCCGAAGGATCTTGATGAAGTGTTTGGTTAGTAAACTATCGAACATTCACGTTCTCCGTTGTAGTTTTTCTCAAGAACCTTAGAATTGATGTGAATTCCTTTATCGGTTTCTTTATTGCAGTTAAATACGAGGCTCGCCTAGAGGATGGAACGGTTGTATCAAAATCCGATGGAGTTGAATTCACTGTGGAAGATGGTATCTTCTGCATTCTTTTAGCTATGTTGTTTAGACTATTCAAAAATGTGGATGTATGCCTGTCGCATTTATGGAGGATGTAACATGGATGTGGCAACATTTTGGAGAGTCCAAGCAACATAGCTTCTTAGGATCTTTTTAATCTCTTTCGGAAGAAGTGATGATAACATTAATCTGGTGTTTCTTGTATAGGCTATTTCTGTCCTGCTTTGTCGAAAGCTGTTAAGACAATGAAGAAAGGAGAGAAAGTCTTACTGACAGTGAAGCCACAATGTAAGTTAAAACCATTTCTGCTCTAGATATGTTCCTTCGTATGTGTTTATGTGATGATTAACTGATGCTTTTACAGATGCATTTGGACAGACGGGTAAAGTGGGAAGCGGAGAAGAAGGTGGGGTCCCACCAAATGCTACCCTTCAAATAAATCTTGAATTGATTTCTTGGAAGATTGTCTCTGAAGTAACAAATGACAAGAAGGTTCTGAAGAGGATTTTGAAGGAAGGAGAGGGTTATGAACGCCCAAATGACGATGCTCTTGTGAAAGGTACGAAAAAGTTAAACTACTTAGTGATCGCGACACAGATAGATATTTATGATTATCTCTCTGTATAAATTTGCTTTTTCTTGCAGTGAAATTGATTGGAGAACTTCAGGACGGAACTGTTTTTGTAAAGAAAGGACATAATGAGGAGGAGCCATTTGAGTTTAAGATAGATGAAGGTAATGTCTTCTTGCTACTGATTATGCCAATTATTTGATATATTTTCACTAATATCTTTTTTCTATCTACAACTAGCGTAGTTTCTGACTTCAGTTGATTTCTTTATGCAGAACAAGTAGTTGATGGACTAGATAAAGCGGTAAAAAAAATGAAGAAGGGCGAAATTGCTCTGATAACAATTCAACCAGAGTATGCATTTGGTGCATTCGATTCTCCTCAAGACTTGGCTGTTGTTCCTGGCAATTCGATTGTGTATTATGAAGTTGAGTTGGTGTCATTTGTGAAGGTTGGTGCTCTTGAATTTTCTTTGTTTTCCTTGTCTTAAGCAAGTAACAATGGAAGCAGCGATGGAACTAAGGGGGCGGAAGGGGTTCACTCCGAATCTCTTCACTGCTAAATTAAATTGTATAGACAAGGTCAAAAAGTATCTGTTTCCTTAGTCTAGAAATACTAGATGTTGAGTCCCCTGGCTTTGTTGTGTTTATTTGTTCATATTTTGTATCCATCCTGGTTCCGCTGCTGTTGGGAAGAGTAAGATTAATCATCAAAAAACTTAAACATGCAGGAGAAGGAATCCTGGGATATGAGTACTCAGGAAAAAATTGAAGCTGCAGGAAAGAAAAAGGAGGAAGGAAATGTATTGTTCAAGGCCGGGAAGTATGTGAGAGCATCAAAGAGATACGAAAAGGTATATTTACGGTTGAAGTTAATGAAAAAACAGCTTTATGACCTTATTATTCAGATGACATATAGTTGACTATGCTACTTTTATACTGTTCAGGCTGTGAGCTTCATCGAGTATGAATCCTCGTTCAGTGACGATGAGAAGCAGCAAGCTAAACTTCTAAAAGTTACTTCCAATCTGAACAATGCTGCGTGCAAGCTGAAACTGAAGGAATACAAAGAAGCAGCAAAACTCTGTTCTAAAGTCTTGGAGATTGACAGTAAAAATGTCAAAGCTCTATACAGAAGGGCTCAAGCTTACATACAACTCGTCGATTTGGACTTAGCAGAACTTGATATCAAGAAAGCACTTGAAATCGATCCAGATAACAGGTAAAAAAGATTCTCTTTCTATGTTCCTCGTCGTTAGATCCTCCAAAATATATAGCTTTTGGAGGATCACATGACTATATTTTTTTTAAAGAGTACGAGCAACATAACATTTAAATCGTATATTATTGTGCTTATATTGTGATATGGATGATTCAGGGATGTCAAGTTAGAATACAAAGTGTTGAAAGAAAAGATAAAGGAGTATAACAAGAAGGATGCTCAATTTTATGGCAATATTTTTGCAAAGATGAACAAATTAGAGAAAGTAAGTTGACAAAATGACACTAATGAATTGTTATTGAATTTAAGTATGATTATTAAATTATAATATCATACTGATTCTGTTACTTATTGTAAATATAGAGTGAAGGAGCAAAAAATGAGGCAGCACCAATGACTATAGATAGTAAGGCTTAACCAAGAACATGAAGATTAATGACACTTTCATAATGTGTATTGTTGTCATTGGGCTTGGTTGTACTTAAAGTGTTTTGAGAAATGCATAATAAACAGTCTTTATCTTTATATACTTTGATTGAGCACGAAGTTTAAAAGTTATAGGTTTTTTTTTTTAATATTGTGATCTTAAATTTGTTATGGAATGTTAGAATCGAAAACAATACTAAACATAGAAAAGAGGGTATACTTGTTGAGATAGATCATAGGGAAAAGGAAGTGCAATAACACATAACATAAGATCAACTTCTCTAGTTCAAAACTCCAAATTGCATACATTATAACTAAAATACAAAAATCACAACAAAACCTCCCAAGTGATTTATTCATTGGCAATGTCAAACAATTGAACACACACACACACAAACATGAGTATGTGTCCAAATGAAGACAACAACATGCCTTATTCCTTAAAAGGACAAGAAAAAAAAAACATATCTTTAAGTCACAACATGATCAATCAATTGTTGATGTCATCTTCAAATACAGCATCAGGTGTTTGATGAGCAGTGAAACAACATTTTGCACATCCCTTGCCATAACGGAACCCACGGCAACAACCATATCTGCAACCTCTCCATGGATATCCGTTACGACCTCCTCCACGTCCAGGGTAGTTCCCACCACGTCCAGGGTAGCCCCCACCACGTCCATTCCCCGGGTACCCACCACCTCCGAGCTGAGCTTCTTGTACATCACCACTCGCCTTGTTTTCTTCTATAGTTAAAACAGATTCATAATTTAAATTTAATAATTTCGTGTATAGTTACTATGGTACGTATTATGAATCATTTTGTCATCATTAGTAATTATTATTATATAAAATAATAATTTCTATAACTAAAGTTCAACTAAAAATTGAGAATAATTACTTACTTTGAGTAGATGAAGCTCCCACTTGTAAAGAAATAAGGACAATAGCAAGTAAAAGACCAAAAATGAGCAAATTTTTAGTTGAAGCCATTTTGAAAAATAATTTTTTTTTTAAAGTTTCTTAGAGATATAGAGTATAGTGTGATGGATCAAATGAAATGAACCAAAATTCTATTTATAGAGCACAAAAAATCTTGGTATTTAATTTTAAAGGATTAAAGATTTGCTGGCCTGAAAGATTTCACGTGAATATAAGTATGGGACATGTCATTTTTATTTTTATTTTTCTGATTTTTTGGACCAAATTAAAAGCTTCTGAATATTATTAGAATCCCCACACTTCCATACAGTGACTCTGATTTTAAAAAAGGGATTTTAAAATATTTTTTACTTCAATAATTGTTCTTTCGTCATGCATGATGCTCTCTTTTACTACTATATATATATATATCAAAAATGATAAAATTATGATATTACTGATCTTATATCTTTATTTGAATTTTGGGCGCATTTTTGTAAGAGAGAGCATAGTATTCCTATGATAAAATGAACATTTTTATGTGGGGCAATTCATGACATTCAGATAGACGTGTCATCGGCCTAATAACTTTAAGTACACAATTTACATTCAAACAGTACTCAACGATTTATGAAATTTATAATTTATATCAAGTGTCACATTTCGTTATGTTCTTCGTATATATGAGAAGTCATTTCAAAATTAGAAAACATGATTCAAATAAAATTTAATTTTTGAAAAAAAAAGAAGGTCTATTTGTACAAGTCTTATCGATAAACAGTTGTCAACTAGATTTGAACTGCAGTAAAAGGGTCAAAAGCAACATCTCCCCAACCACTTTTGTTAATTTCAAAAATAATATATTTTAAAACTTTGTGAAAAAATTATAGTGTATAATTATGGCCTTTTAAATGATAACACTAGTACTATTTCTCTCATTTATGTGATGTACTTATTTTCTTAATTTAATAAAAAACAATTTTAACTTTTCATTTTACCAGTAATAAAACGATTAATAACTATACAAACATTTATAACTTGTTGTATCACAAGTTTCAAAAATTAAAATAAAATAAAATTTTATATCCAGCTAAATAATTTTAAATATATTAGGATAAAGAGAGTAATAGAGTAATACTTTTAAAATACAAGACACCATAATATATGTTTTTAGAAAAAATAAGAAAAAAAATGCTTGAAAATAACTTTACAGAACGTATTAATTGAAGCACATAGAGGCGTATGAGAAAATGGGATAAGATTTGGAATGTATGCAAATCGATTAATTTATAAGTCAACCTTTAATAAATTCTCCTCCAAATTACAAAAGCCCAATGTATTTGACCTTTTCAAATCTCAATTATTTTTTACAATCTTTCATTTAACGATTGGTAATCGTTTTGAACTCGAATAACATAAATTTGTATCAAAAAAGACTTATTTAAAAATATTTATGATTGAAATTCGAAATCAATTAATTTTATAATTATCAATCTAAATTCGCTTGTCACTCATGCACGTGATGACCTTTAGAAGCTGTTTGGACAAATAAGAATTTTTTCCAAAAAAACAAGGTGTGTATATATATATATATATTAGTAAATATTATATATGGACGCATAACTTTTAAAATAATAAAAATTCGATATTGACTTTTATAGAACAAATAATATGCGTTTAAATTGGACCAATTAGTTTTAATAAGTAGGACAATTAAAGTAGGCCAAAGGGATAGTACGTGGAATTGCAAGATGTGTGCACTAAATTGATGGACCTAGTTAAACGTAAAATATTCAAAATCACAATTTTTATTTTTTACTTGTTTTTTTCGGCCTTTACAGTTTTAATTATATTATAATCCTTTCATGAAAACGAGTGACACTAATTTATTTAATCCATGTATGTTTATGTCAAGATATAAATATATAGTGTTTTATTTTAGGATTTTTTGTTAGAAAATGGTTTTTTTCAGAATTTTTACTATTTCTGTTCTCTTAATGACTCGAATTTACAAATTTTGGATAGAAAAATTGAGAGGTATCTATCATCCGTACCATTGATTCTTGTCTCCTTAGAAAATTTTACTCTACTCTCTGTTTTAAAATAAATATTAGCTCTTTTCATGTTTGAAAATTAATAAATACAAGATATTATGTACTGAGTTATACATTGGGATTTAGAATTAAGTATTATTAAGAAAAATAAAGTGACAATCATTTTGAGATTAAATAAACTCTAGGAGCGATATTTAATTTGAGATAGGAAATATAGTAACAATGTGTAATTAAGGACGGAATCAGAAGGAAATTTACTATGAATTCGATCAAGTTTAATAAATTTAGAGGTTAAAACATCAATTATTTTGAACCGAAGAGAATAGTAGTAGTTCTCAACCATAAATGCCTTGTCGAAAATGCAAATGGTTATCCAAAAAGAAAAGGAAAAAAGTACTCTTTAAATATATCCAACTGCCAACTTAATTACTTGGCTCCATTAATTAATGCCATCTTCAAATCTTTGCCTTTTCAATGTTTAGATCATGCTATAAATAGAGGCAAAATATTCACTAATTTCCTCATCCTTCTTCACTCTAAATTATCACAACCTAAATATAGTTAAGTTATTTATACCAAGTAAGGGAAAAAATGGGGTTAAAGGCTTTAATACTTCTAAGCCTTGTTTTGGCTATTTTTGCAATTGTAACCTCACATGTTGCAGCTAGGGAATTGGCTGAGAGCTCCACTACTACTATGGAAAATAGTAAGCTTATTTTCCCTTAATAATGACCTAATTCCTTATATTAATTCATATCATATCACACAATATGTATATAGCAAAATAATATGGGTTCGGTAACTGGTTTGGAGGTGAGTTATAAATATGCCTAGATAATATGCGTGTATAAAATAAATTAATATGGTACTTAGTTTGCAATATAGAAAGTCGAATAACTAATACATATATAAGTACTTATCATGTCATGAATTCAAATGATAAAGTATTTAAAAGTTGAATCTGTTTAAATTTAAATTATGAATCGTCTAGCGATGATATTGAATATACACATAACATGCACATGTATGATTTTTATTGCAGCAAAGGAAAATGAGGTAAATGATGCTAAATATCCTGGAGGAGGTTATGGAGGGTACCCTGGTGGTGGTCGTGGAGGTTATGGAGGGTATCCTGGTGGTGGTCGTGGACGTGGAGGTTATGGAGGGTACCCTGGTGGTGGTCGTGGACGTGGAGGTTATGGAGGGTACCCTGGTGGTGGTCGTGGACGTGGACGTGGAGGTTATGGAGGTGGATATTGCTCCTATGGTTGTTGTGAAAGGAATTACTATGGTAATGGTTGCAATAGGTGTTGTTACTCCAAAAGTGAAGCTATGAATAAAGTCACCCAAGCTAAGCCTCACAACTAAAATTCATAAGTTATAGTAATATTTATGTAGTGTGTGTTTTAGTAGTAAGTAAAATAGTTTTTAATTTGTTGTTGGGAGTTTGAATAAATGTAGCTTCCATTCACTTTCATGTGGATGAATGGTCAAATATTATCTTTTCATTTTGTACGTACCTACTCTTTTCATATATATGTTTGCAATTAATATATCTTAAATTCACATTAATAATTAGGTAGATCTATTTACTTATATATCTAACATATTTTTAATATTTTGTCGATATGAACTTCTTTATCTTAAGATGTGAGAAGATATTTGCGGAAGAATTTTTATAAATGAAACGGAGATATGTATTTAACCCATAATTATGAGCAAAACTAAGAACACTGTTTCTTTTCATATAACTTTTTTATTTATTATTATTAGTACTTAATATTTTTTAAAACGGCATGAAAACTCTATTTTTGGAAATTTTAACCTAGATTGTTCACCTAATAGGCTAGTCGATGTTTTTATTTAGGGCAACTTTCACATATAGCAAATAAAAAATTTATATTTGTATGTTATAGCAAAGTTTGCATAATTACGCTCCATAGCAAACATAGAAATTGTATAATTCGCTATACATATACTGTTGAAGCAAATTGTATAAAACGAAGTGTATAAAACAAGAAAGAGAACGACACTTGAGCAGAGAACTGTATAAAAATGAAGTGTATAAAACGAATTGTATTATTGTAAGTGTATAGAACGATTATATACAATTTGAATTTGTATAAAATGAGAAAGAGAGAAAGACAAAAGAGACTTGACAAGGAATATACAATC
Source organism: Solanum habrochaites (assembly GCA_027704765.1). Taxonomy (NCBI): domain Eukaryota; kingdom Viridiplantae; phylum Streptophyta; class Magnoliopsida; order Solanales; family Solanaceae; genus Solanum; species Solanum habrochaites. Next base: position 76,893,630 of record JAKWJA010002497.1, read on the forward strand.
GAATCGAATTGTATAAAACGGGAAAGAGAGAAATTAGATACAATTTTAAAATAGTATAAAATGAAAAAGAGAGAAAGACAAAAGAAATTGGACTGGGGAGTATATTTATTGTATATAAATTAATTTATGTTTATTTTAAAGAGATTTTACTGTATTAATCATTTGATTTTTTTATGTTGGACAAATTCGTACTTTTAATGCTAAGAACTATCTCAAGGCAAATAGGAAAAAAATATATAATTTTTATGCATTGGTTTTATGAAATAACATAAATATAATTTACGTATTGATTTTATGAAATAACATTTATTAAGGACCATTTATTTTTAACAAGGACGACATATAATTAAAAAGAGAGAGTATTTGACAAAATTGAAATATGTAAGATATTAATGTTGTAATAAATAGTGGTGAAATGATGAATCTAAATATAATACATTTTCGGAAGAATATTTGTAAACGAAACGGAGATGTGAATAAATCGCAAGTTTTTGATAAATAACCATAAATTAATTTATTTTGAACAATGAACAAGTACTATTAATCGTTTAGTTTTTCTATGATGGTCATATTCGTACTTTTAAGGCTAAGAACTCTCTCAAGGATAAAATAATAAAAATAATATAATTTATATATTGATTTTGTAAAATAATATATGCTAAAAAGCATTTATTTTTTGTAAGGACGATATATAAACATATAGGGAGAATACTTTCTTAGACAAAATTGAAAATGTCTAAGATATTAATGTTGTAATGAAAATGATGGATCTAAATATAACGTACATTGTCTATATTTTTTTTAATAAATTCTGTAGGCTGCGGCCTTTAATTTTTGTTTTACTTTTGAGAATTCTAAGGGGTTATTGAAAAGTATTTCTTCCCTATAAAATTATCTAACATGTTTTATAATAAATATTAATTACAAGGAGTTTTAATTATTTTCTTTTTATTTACTACTTGAGATTTAATCTCATTCCATTGAATATTAACTCTCTTTAGGTATCATTATTTATCACTCTATAGTTGAAGTGTTTTTAGTTTTTCAATAAAATTAGTGAATACTAAGGATAAAATAAAAAAGATTAAATAATTTTATTTGAAAATTCTAACATTACAAAATATATTGAAATAACATTACAAAATCTATTCTTTATTTTTTAATTAGGTGTTTAATATTAAAATAAATTGACATACAAAATAAAGTCTATTAAAAAGATAAGTACTCCTTATAAAGATTTTTCAATGTGTTTAACTATTATGTTTTTTGTTTTGTCAATTTATTATTTTTAAAGACGTACGATTTTTTTCCAGCTGAATCTTAGTCTAGTTTAATTACAATAAACGTAGATTTTCTATACAGAAACTCAACCTATATATGGAAACGGCTGTGCATCATAGCTCGTTGACTAAGTTAGAATTAAAAATTTTACTTTATTATTACTCGATTTTTAAAAAGAGAAATAACTTTTTCAATTAGTGTATACGTAAGAGCACATTTTGATTTTTCTTTACTAGTAAAGGATCCCATGATTCTCGTGGCATGGTGTTTTCTGATCTTTTTCTCTTACTATTTCGATCAAAATCAATATAATTATTTTTATTCTCTAATTAAGAATGTAAAAATTCTATTTAATTTACGTTTTTTTTTAAAAAAGTAAAGAGTACTACTCCTCACTAGGCCGTCTATCCAATTGTCAAACTTAATTAACAACTAGGCCAATATTCAATTAATGCCACCAATACCATATTCAAAATCTTTGCGTTTTCCATGCTATAAATAAAGAAAAAATATTCATTAGTTTTCTCATCTTCTTCACATTTAATTATCATAACACAAGTAGTATAAAGTTTTTTAGCAAGAAAAAAAAATGGGATTAAAGTTATTTATCCTTTTAACCCTTGCTTTGGCTATTTTTGTAACTTTAACATCAGAGGTTGCAGCTAGGGAGTTGGTTGAGAGCTCCACCAATACTGTGGAAATTAGTAAGCTTTAATTCTTCATATACCATCAGTATATATACCTTGATATTATATGCGCGTACATTCAATGTATAAATAAGTTATTCCTATCTTTTTTACAATTAAAAGGGGCACTAATTAATCTCGCTAATTAGGAGAGAAAACATATTATATCGCTAATATAAAACATTTTTTATTTTATATCCCCTTCCTTATATTAGTAACCAAGTCAAACAAATGAAGATTATTCATTTTGAACTGACTGACTCTAATTTTTTAATTTAACTTAATAAAATATTGAGCACTAGGTATTATTAGTATTTTCGACACAACTTCAATGTATATATACATATGATTTTTTTAAAAGATTTCAATAAATATATATGTTTTGAACGTTATAAATTTAAATATTGAACGCGTTTATGATTATAGTCATGACTATCCCTGCTAACATGAACATGCATGAACATACAGACAAATCCGAGATGGAAAATGAGGTAAATGAAGCTAAATTTCCGGGCGATGGATTCGGAGGAGGTTATGGAGGGTTCATGGGTGGTGGATATGGAGGGTACCCGGGGCGTTGGTATGGAGGAGGCGGATATTGTCGCTTTGGTTGCTGCCGGAGGAATTTCTATGGTGATGGTGGTTGCATTAGGTGTTGTTATCCTGGAGAAAGTTGAAATTATAAAGTTACTCAAACTAATTACTGAGTAACATGTATTGTGTGTTTTAGTAGTAATATACTTTTGTTGAATAAAATGGTCAAAGGGTCGAACAGAAACATGTTCTCGATCTTATAGTTGTGAGACCATAGTTGATATGTTGTTGTTGTTAGTTTTGTTGAATAACTGTATCGTCCATTCACTTATATGGTTAATGAGAAATAATATAATTAAGAAATTTAATATATATTATTTATAATGATTTCAAATTTTTAAATGAAATTATTACACATTTCAATACATATATTTTAACATTCAAAATGTTTTTAATTCAAATTCAAGTATTCCAATGATTTTGATATAATATTTGTCGTGGTTTTAGGTAATGCCCATACGCAATTACTAAAGAAATTTAATTCTATATTTTATATTAAAATATCCCTTAATTTATTTCAATAATCAAACGATCCTTTAGTGTTATATATGTATTAGTAGCTTCATACATTTTTGTACCCCCTCAACGGTTTAATACAATTTTATTTTTGCATTACTTTCACCAACTTTTTACAATGAAATTTATCATATTATATTGAACATTTTTATTTTTATACTTTTATTTGTTTAGATAGTACTTCCATTTTCAAATATATTTTTCATAATCACTTTAAAATTTCTTATAAAAGTTTAAATTACAAAACATATATACAAACAAGCTAGTATTAATTAACCTTGAAATTTATGCCAAGTTATCAAGGACACCCCCCCTCCCCCTCCAAAAAAAATAAAAAAATAATAATCAATGGATTGGATCAAGATGCAGCAAATAACGGGTCATAATATTGAAAAAATTAGTTCAGTAATTTCAGTTTATGACTTCTAAAAATATTATATCCAGAGGCGTTAAGCGAGATTTATGGATTTGGACGAATTCACTAGCTGTAGATTCTATATTTGTATTAAAAATTTAATATTTTTTTTATGTATGTCAATTTGTGGACCCCAAACAAATTGATTTAGAACCACCACACTCCTAATCTTAGCTCCGCCTCTGACTATACCATTACTATATCACATTAATTCGATTTAATTTGATATTTTAATAATGAATTTTGATATATAATGGTTCAATAAATTAGTCACCATAGTATATATTAGAGTTACGGTAAATTGATAAAGCCTTATAAATCATGGTGAAAAAACATCAATTTTGATATGATATTCGATTTTTATTGTACCATATCATACCATGCTCACCTATATCGCAAGGTAAAACTCGGCCCTCGTGTGTCCGGCCAATGCAAAGAACAATGTAGGTGCGGCCCACGTGCAACGACAGAGACTGACAATAACATATTTAATAAAATTTTAAACTGTCATAAAATATATATAAATTTTATTCAAGACTTCATGAAGATAGAAAAATTATTTACTGAGACTTTAAGCTCAAACGCAAGTTGATGATTTGTTCAAATTGACCTTTTAAATGATATATAGACTTTTCAAGATGATATGATAATAGATCTTGCTTTTATTAAATGAGAAACTAAGGTCTTAACTATTAAAATCTAAAACACATGCTAGAGAAACTAAATTCCTAATTAAGATGACTTCTCATTCAAAAGAAGAATCATTAATTCCAACAATATTCCTTTAAATAATGTTCAAAGCAAACTAAACTCTTAACAATTTTGCAACTAAAGAATAAATATAGACATTTACTAACTCCTAATAGGCTAGAATTAGTGCGGCTAATAAGTAATTAGAAAAATTTGTAATAGCTTGGGCTAGATAATTAAGATGATCGATATAGCTAGTACATAACTCTCATCGGCAGAGATTAAATGCTAAATTTTGAAAACTCATATTATATATACGTTAATATTATTAATATTGTGATAAAAATCATGTCTTCGCCACTTACTATATGCCTGCAGGGAAGCATAAAATATTATGTATACATTCATGACCCGATTTAAGATTGTATTTTACATTTTTTTTAAAAATCTGATTAATTTTAATTAATTCTCTTCTACATATAGTTTGTTTGTTTATATATGTTTTTTTTGTTCAATTTACTTTCTTTTCCTTCTTTATTTTGGGAAATTTCTCACCTCATCATTCACTCTATATATAGCATAAGTACCTTATACTCGTTCATACTCTTAATGTCTTCCGAACCCTCTTCGCTGAAAAATCAGATTAATAGTAACTCAAGACACTATTAAAGTATACTATAGAGAAAGATATAATTTACTATAACAAAAACATTTTTTAGCGGCATTAAATATTGATATTAATAAAAACTGCTAAATTCTTTACCAGAATCAGTTACATGTCATTATAATCAATGTCGTTAAAGACTTTTAGAGACATATACAAAGAGTGTTAATTGCCGCTAATGAACATTTTTAATGTAGTTCTGGTGGTGTGGTTGAGATTCATCCATCCTTAATCAGAGATTTCACCTGCAATTTAGATTTAGTCGGATTCATATGTAAGTACTAGACACCGGCATAAAAGAAAAGAAAAAAACTCATCTATAATAATGGCTTAGCTAGAGGAAAATGCCAAATATATACTAGTTATTTAAGATAAATCATGCTGTAGATGCTTTATTGAAAAGTCTGAGTTTTAAAAAAGTCAATCAATTACTCTGCCAACTTAACTAGTAACTAGTCCATAACATCATTACTCCAATATGTATAAAATGTTTAGATGATTATTCTATAAATAGAGACAAAATGTTCATTAGTTTCCTCATCCTCACAATTATAATTAAAAAACAACTAATAGTTATATAAGATATATATGGTTTAAGAAAAAAAATGGAATCAAAAGCATTTTTCCTAATTGTTTTGGCTATTTTACTTGTGATAACATCAAAGGTTACAGCTAGGGAGTTGGTTGAACGTAAGTTTATTTCTTACAGCTACATCTCTTAATTAATTTTAACATTCAAATATTATTACTAATAACATATGATCATATATACTATAAAATGTTATGACTTATGATCATCACAGAGTTAATAATACGTATATTAGTTTTCTAAACAAAATAGTACAAACTAGCTAACATGCTTATGTTTGATCATAATTTGTGCATGTAGCAAAAACATCCGATACGCCAAATGATGGCCCCAAATTTATAGGTGTACAACCAGGATTCGGAGGAGGGGGGTATGGAGGAGTATTCCCCGGAGTAGGAGGAGGATATGGTGGATATCGTGGTGGTGGATACCTTGGTGGTGGATATGGTGGATATTCTGGTGGTGGATATGGTGGATATCCTGGTGGTGGACGCGGATACTATGGAGGTTATCCAAGAGGAGGATATGGTGGATTTTATCCCGGTGGTGGTTATGGTGGAGGAGTTTATCCTGGTGGTGGTTGGTATGGAGGATTTCCTCGCAACTAATTAATTAATTACATACTAAGGGATATAATGCACCTCTGATGTATCAGTTATTGTGTCCATGATAAACATTGAGTAGCTAAGTGCAAAACGGCTAACTATATATGGCTTTATATATTTTACTTTATGATTTACCAATAGTTTTATTGTTGAAAGTATGAATAAATGTAACATAAATCTCCATTCATTTACTACTATATGGATGGATGGTCATGTCTTTTTTTTTCTTTTTATATAAATTATGAGAACGAACTTATATAAATCTCTTTCCTTTTTACATGTTATTTGTCATCCATATATTTAAGTGATGAAATACAAGTCATTTTGCATTATTTTAAATAAAAATAACATTCTATACACATTTAAGATTATATATATCGAGTTATAAACATACTTTTTAAAAATAAATTACTTATAGCAAATTATTATTGAGTTATAGCATATCAATTAAAAATATATTTAATTAAAAATAAACTATAAGTAATTATTTAAATACTAAGTAATATGTTTAAATATTTATTTTAATTTTTTACAATTAACTTTTTATTTTTATTTTTTAAATAAAATAAAAAGAAAAAAAAATTTATGTATAAATATAAATAGCACTAATTGTGGGATTTGAATTAATTTTAATTAATAATGGATAATGAATAAATTAGCACATATTAAGTAATTCAAAAAGGATTTAAATTATTTAGTTTCTTTAAAATGCTCAAATTAGTTTAAATCAAATTAAAACATGAGCTTTTTTCATTTTTTTTCTCTTTATCACTTTTAAAGCTTTTAATATAAATAATAAATTATTATTAATTAAATTTATTAATTAAATTTTGTCACGACCCAAAAATGGACGTGATGGCACTCGTCTTATCCCACCAAGACAAGTAAGCCTAAAACTAAACTATTACAATAAAAATGCGGAAAATTTACTATCAACTTACATTATACCCCAAAACATGGTTGTCACGTTTACAAGCCTCTAAAGCATTACAAATGGATCAAAAGAAAATATAAGTCTCATATGATATTGTTTCTAGAGTAGAACAAAATCATAAACAAGAGTAAGGAGAAATGCTGAGATGACCAACAACTACCTCACAAAATCTCCAGGAAGCCTCGGAAAAGAAGAGAATATATCATAAAAGTCCGGGCTAGTAACCTACAAAAATTTGTAGAAGCAAGGGGTGAATACCAAACCACACGGTACTCAGCAAGTAAACCTCTAAACACAAGCTAAGGGGATGAAATACGGGTACTCCTACTACCCCTAACCGAACCTCCACAGCTACAACCTGCATAAACATCAGCCCAACCTAACAGCTCGCAGTTTACATAGAACGTAACTCAACAAAAACATTTAGACAAATTACATATCCTCCACAACAACACTTTAACAAATTATATATCCTCAATAACAAGCTCAGTATTCAACAATCACAAGCTCCACAAAAAGGCAATCACTAGATCAGCAAAACACAATATCAAGTTCACTAATGATAAGTATGTGCAATGTAATGGAATGCAATGTCAAGTATAATGATGCATGTCTGACCTAGTGATACACACCCGCTGTCTCTCAGTCCGGGACCCATGGGGGACATATCTGTCCATGCATCTGTCGCGGCGCACGACACGACCCTCGATAATAGTAACCATCGCGGTGCGCGATACGTCCCTCGAAATACAGTATCCATCGCGGCGCGCGATACGTCCCTCGAAATGGTACATCCTCTTAAGTACTCATTCTTTCTCAATGCACATAACATTTGTCACAACCAATGCCTCAGAATAATGCAGATGACAAATTCACACAAATAGTGAGGAGATGACCATTTTCATAACATCGCACAGTTCACAACCACACAAACATGAAGTTACATCGACAATGATTCAACAAGCCTTCAACCCTTTCTCAACAAAATCACACATAAACAATTAATCACATTGCCTTTTGTTATCCCCTTTTTTTTTCATCATTATAATTAATCAATGTGGACAAGTCAACCCATCACCAATCCCATTACTCCCAAACATATACCACAAGGAAATACACGCATCTCATACACTTAACAAGAGTTTAGAAATCCACTTGCCTCAATTTATTCCTCCTTCGTTAAACTTCCAAATCAATGCAATCTATTCAAGTACGTATTCACAATGAGATTTCTAATTTAACAACACCTATATTACTATATTCCAATTCTTAACCTTAATGACAATTAACATGTCAACTCTTCAATTTTCTCCAAATTTCAAGTCTAGGGTTTATTTCTAATTTCCCCAATATTATGTTTAATAATATTCACATAATACAATATATCTAATATTTAATTATTTATTTCTAATATTATTAACACTTAATTTTTTTTTCATACGATAATCATAAGAAGAATTCAAGTTCATGATGAAACTACAAAATTAGTAACTTGCATCCGAAAAAGTAATTGATTAAATACTCCATCCCATCCTTCTAATTATTGATGAAATATAATTTTCTAATCCTTATAAATAAATTAATAAAAAATGCATGCCCTCTCAATAATCCATAACACAAGAACGTGCCTTCCCATTTTTATTCTAACTTTCAATTTCTGCACTTTATTCAATTAAACAAATATATGACTTCTTGTCATTAATTTAACTATATAACATTTACATCATCGATAAACGTCCAACCAACACGTTATGTCCTTTCATTCTTTATCTAACCAATGTATTATAATAATATATTATGATATATGCTTATCAATTCAATTGATAACAAAATATTTCAAAAGGACGAGCATACCGACCTTAGGGATATGGAGCATTCGTAGTTGTTTTCCGCCACCGTTCCTTTCATAGTTAATGACTTCAAAATTATAAACCCTACTTACTTTATTAGTTTAATAAAGCTGGGTTAAGAGGTCTATAAGGTATTAAATTACCGAACCGAATCGAAATATCGAAAATACAAAAAAATAAATCGAATACCGAATCGAAAACCGAAATACCGAAACCGAAATTCTGAAAAATTTCGGTTCGATTCGGTTTTTCGGTGTTTATGCCCACCCCTAATTTAAACTAATTAGAGATATTTAAGGCAATGATGCTAATCTGAAAATTTTTTATATCCCTAAAAACGTGTTAATCTAATATTGATTTTTAATTAAAATCCCTTAAAACGTGCTAACTACATTTAATGTAATTAACAAAGTATCTCATTTTTCATTATTAGTTTGTCTGTGTGTTAATTAGGTATATTAATTATCCATTGTTAGTTTATCCTTTTTTTTTATTAATTGTTAATAATAACTCTTTTTAATAAATTATAATTAACATTATGTTTATTAATAAAATGCTATAGATTGAGATATTAAATGTTATACACTGAAATTCAAACTCTAATGCTATAATTTGAGAATATTACTATATAAAATGTTATATACCTAATTTACACTTATTTTAATTTATTTTAGCAAAAAACATTTGAAACATCGATTTCAAAAAAACATATGAGGACATAGATTTTAAGGTTTTCAAAAATTAGAGTGGTTATTTATTAACGGAATAAAATCAATCGATAATTGGTGAGAGAATTAAAAAAATTTAAAATATTTGTAAAGTCTAATCGATTTCTTTAGAGGGCAACTTTCACATATAGCAAACAAAAAATTCATATTTGTATGCTATAGCAAACTTTGCATAATTGCGCTCCATAGCAAATATAAAACTGTATAATTTGTTATACATATACAATTGTATAATTCGCTGGCCTAAATTGTATAATTCGCTGGCCTATTTCGCTGCAATTGTATAATTTGTTTTGCATACAGTTGAATCGAACTAAAATGTATGTATATTGCATAATTATAAGTGTATAGCAAGAAGATATATGTTTTTCTCGCTTTATACAAAAACAGAAACACAATATATACACTTCTGTTGTATAAAGCTAGAGAAAATTGTATTTCACTGCAATTGTATAATTCGCAATTGTATAATTCGTTGGCCTTTTTCTCTGCAATATTTGAAGTAAAATGTTTGTAAATTGTATAATTAAGTGTATAACACGAAGATATACATTTTTGCATGTGTATATACAATTTTCTCTCGCTTTATACAAAACAGAAACAGAATTATACACTTCTGTGTATAAAGCGAGAGAGGCGAGCGAGAATGAAGAGTGGCGAGCGAGATTTTTGGGAGAGAGACGCTGGCAAATTTTAGCTAATGTTTGCTATGGAGCACAATTAAATCAAACCCTAGCTATTCCATTTAATTTAGGTTATTAGTTTGCTATTATACACAATTTTCCTTTCTTTAAATTACTCAATAGGTTACTGTTCTACCGCTAGGCCATATTTGAATGCATGTTTATCGAAGTCTATCTTTTCTTTTCTTTTTTTATACTTTTTATCGCATTTTTGATAAAATAACTGGCGAAATTTGTGAAAAAATTAAATTACCGCCGAATGATTTATCTATTATTTTTAATGATTTAACCACAATTTTTAGTTTTTGACCAAGTTAATCAATTTTCTGAATATTATTTTTAATATATTTTTTTGGAAAAATTACGTAAACGAGTCATAAAATATAAAATAATTACATATTGATATCCAAATTCAAAAGAATTTAAAAAAAATACACATTCTCTCATAAAATATTACAGCTCATACCCTTTTCTTTATTAACGATGATAATTTTCGCTTAACTGATACTAAATTGATATCATATATTGTATTGATATCATTGAGATTGATAATTTTACTTAACTTATATATATATATATATATATATATATATATATATTTGCTATTCCTGTAGTGTTTCAATGTCAAAGTGCTACTCTTTAAAAGTCATAAATTTAGAAATTAAAGGTATCTTAATGTGGCATAGGTTTAATTAGGCTAATAAGAGTCTGTTCTTGCTCTTTCTCATAAACAGTGACGGACATAGAATATCGATATTAGATTCATTTGATTTTAATAATTTTAATATAGATTGTAAATTGAATTGGGTATTTATTTCGGTTATTTCCTACCTTACCCTTTCAATTAATTCACAAAATATAAATAATTAAATATAAACTCAGGATTTACTCAATAAGTTAGGTTAAGCCGAAACTCCAATTGGGAGCGTGACATCCTCTACAAGGGACAAGTTTATTTAGGAATTAATTTTTCATGTTATGTGCTATATAGCAATCAAAACGTATTCAGATAAACGATATTGTTAGAGAAAAGTTTTTACTAAATATGAAACTTCTACTTGGTAAATCGAGACACTTATAGCATTTTTGGATACAAAAAGACGCTTACCTCTGTTAGAGCATATATTACAATAATATATAAATTAAATATAATTAATTAAAACACGTTCTGTTCAATTCTTAACCATATATAATTATTATACTTTGTCATATAAAGCTAATTAGGAATGTGCAATATATAGTTTTTTCATTTAGTCTAATCTGCCAACTTAATTAATAACTAGCGGACTCTACTAATGCAAAATTTCAAATTGAACAATTCTATAAATAGAGGGAAAATGTTCATTAGTTTTCAGCAATTATAATAATTCAAATAGTAGTTATATTTAAACAAAAAGAAAAATGGGATCGAAGGCATTTTGGCTAATTGTTTTGGCTATTATTCTTGTGACAACATCAAAGGTTGCAGCTAGGAAGTTGGCTCAGAGTTCCATCACTTCCTTGAAAAAGGGTAAGCTCGGTACGTCGTATTTTATGTAAAGATATTATAGTTTGAAAAGTCAAATCATTTCTCTCTTAAACTTTTTTATAAATATTTTGAATCGCTATCTAAATTAAAACGTAATATTTTTTCATTGTTCCATTCCCTCCTTAATAAAAGCCTAAATTATTTTGTTCATCTAAAAATGAAGTTGTACAGTTAAGTAATATTCAAGAGCTTAATTTCCACAGCCACACAAGTTTGAGTAGGTGAATTACACAACCTTTTAGTAATCTATGAAAAAACCTTGCAAAAATGATATTTTTCTTAAAAAATATTTTATATGGTATATATAGTTTTTTGATAAAGAATAATTTTCTTTAATATGTGTATGATATCTGGTGCAGGAGAGACAAGTGAGACAATTGACGCCAAATTTCTCGGAGGAGGGTTTCCCGGAATCGGAGGACTTCCAACAATAGGTGGAGGGGTACTTCCCGGATTCGGAGGACTTCCAACAATAGGAGGAGGAGGACTCTCTGGATTAGGAGGACCCTCAGGAATTAGTGGAGGAGCACTTCCAGGAATCGGAGGATCTCCAGGAATAGGAGCACTTCCTAAAATTGGAGTACCTCCAGGAATTGGAGGACCTTCGGGAATTGGAGGAGCAGGACTACCAGGATTAGGAGCACTTCCAAAAATCGGAGGACCTTCGGGAATTGGAGGACTTCCAGGAATAGGAACACTTCCAAATATTGGAGGACCTCCAGGAATTGGAGGACTCCCCAAACTTCCAGGAATAGGAGCACTTCCAAAAATTGGAGGACTCCCCAAAATTGGAGGATCTTCGGGAATTGGAGGAGCAGGACTACCAGGATTAGGAGCACTTCCAAAAATCGGAGGACCTCCAGGAATTGGAGGACTCCCCAAACTTCCAGGAATAGGAGCACTTCCAAAAATTGGAGGACCTCCAGGAATTGGAGGACTCCCCAAAATCGGAGGACCTTCGGGAATTGGAGGAGCAGGACTACCAGGATTAGGAGCACTTCCAAAAATCGGAAGACCTTCGGGAATTGGAGGACTTCCAGGAATAGGAACACTTCCAAAAATTGGAGGACCTCCAGGAATTGGAGGACTCCCCAAAATCGGAGGACCTTCGGGAATTGGAGGAGCAGGACTACCAGGATTAGGAGCACTTCCAAAAATCGGAGGACCTCCAGGAATTGGAGGACTCCCCAAACTTCCAGGAATAGGAGAACTTCCAAAAATTGGAGGACCTCCAGGAATTGGAGGACTCCCCAAAATCGGAGGACCTTCGGGAATTGGAGGAGCAGGACTACCAGGATTAGGAGCACTTCCAAAAATCGGAGGACCTTCGGGAATTGGAGGACTTCCAGGAATAGGAACACTTCCAAAAATTGGAGGACCTCCACGAATTGGAGGACCTCCACGAATTGGAGCACTTCCAAAAATTGGAGGACCTCCAGGAATTGGAGGACTCCCCAAAATCGGAGGACCTTCGGGAATTGGAGGAGGACTTCCAGGATTTGGACTTCCTGGAATTGGAGGGAAAGGAGTTTTTAAAACTGAAAGACTTCCTTGATCTAACTAATTAATTATTAAATAATATCTACGAAGAATATCCAAGGTGGTTATATATATATATATATATATATATATATATATATATATATGAATAAATGTATATTACAAAAGATTGTGTTTGGACTGATAACTATTTTTTTTATTTTAATTAAATGTTTCAGACCTGGATATGCATGTAATGACTTTTGACAGTAAGCACTTTACCTTTGATGTGTAACTTTTCAATATGAATTTGAATAAATTAGACTCAAATACAAATATCAAACAACACCAGACACAGGGAGAAAAAGTATGACCAAATGTATGACATTCATTTACTGGTGATGAATAATTTATCATATCATGTTTCTCTATATAAATAACAATTAAATCATGTCACAAAACTTATTACAAGTAATTATCATTCAATTACTTTATGAAATTTATAATCTTAAAAATAAAATACAATAAAATTGTTGACTTCACCAACAAGTTGATCGATCCATCAATTATTTTTAATGAGTTAACCATAGTTTTAACCAAGAAAATTGGTTTTCTCCATATTATTCTTTATTTTTTATAAAACAAAACAGGTTGGATCTATTCGTTAATGAAACAAATAAACTTTGCGGTTCAATTTACCCGTAGGTAACAAGTATTTTCTCGAATTTTGACGCTGGAAAAAATCGATAAATTTTGCAGTTCAATTTATCGATAGCAACAAATAATTTCTCCGACTTTTAACGCTAAAATAATTGATGAATATTTGTTGATTCCTTCATAAACTCAGATATTACTAAACAAAGTTTGAGAAGCATGTTACGTACCATATGTTTAATTTTGTCTAATAAGAGTTTGTTACATGTCTTTCTCATAGACATGGGAGGACACATAACTAGATTTATCTAATTATTACTTTTGATGTGGATGTAAATTTTTGTGTAAAATGTATTTAAGAAAATAGCTAACAGTTAATAAATATGAATTGGTATTTTTAAAGATATAATTGGTTCAATATTCTGAAAAATAGTAAAGAAAATCTATTTCCCGGTTAATTTCTTTTTTAAGTAATAAGGTAAATTTATTGATATAAAATAAGATACGTAAGTAACTTACTTTCACCAAGTTGGTTGAAATTTAAGTTACTCCTATTATTCTGTTACGATATACTACTTTAGTGTTTTAGTACGTTTGAATTGGAATCAGTTTTTCATGTTATGTTATATTCTATGTTTTTTTATAATACTATTGTGCTATAATAGTTTAAAATAGAATAATTTTCATATATAACAAACATAAAAATTATATTTGTATCTGATAGCTATAGTTTGCATAATTGTGTTTCTTTGCAAACATACATACATGTATATTTCGCTATACATATACAAAAGAAAATAGTTGTATAATCTGCTTTGGTATAAATATACAAAAGATTAATTATATAATTTGTGTTTGTATAAAGCCAGAAAATTGGGCGGGGGAAGATCGTATTTGTATAATTACAAGTTTATAAGATAAAATATATCCATTTATATTTGTATATACAATTTAATCTCGCTTTATACGGACACAAACATAATGTATACATATAAAGTGAGAGAGGCGAGTGAGCGAGCGAGATATGGGAGAATGACTAGCGAGATTTGGAAGAGGGGAGATAGCCGAATGAAAATCTATGTATATATACAATTTTCTCTCGCTTTATATAAACACAAATACATTTTATACATTTGTATTTTTGTATAAAGTGAGAGAAATGAGTGAGCGAGCGAGATCTGGGAGAAGAGAATGAAAATATATGTATATATACAATTTTCTCTCGCTTTTATACAAACGAGAACACATTTTATACATTTGTGTTTGTATTAAAAGCGAGAGAGGCATGAGAGAGAACGAGAGCGGCGAGCGAAATTCATCTGGAGAGAGGCGAAATAACAACAATTTACAACGGGGTTCCATTAAATCATATTATATTTATACCATTTAATTTAAATTTTGCTATTATATATGTAACTTTCCCTTTAAAATATTATCTGAATTATAGAATCATATTTTAATAAATTGTCTTAGATATATTTGTAGCTGGAAATGAATAACATGATTTGCAATATTTCTTTTGTAAAATCGCTGCCTCATCAGCGTTATTCCAAAATTATTTTTTAAGGAAAATTGCTGCTAAAGCAACGATAATTTTTGGGAAAATCGCTGCTTTGGCAGCGATAATTTTACCCTTTTTTTTATAAAAAAAATATTAATATGCTATTTATTTATTTTTAAAGAAAAAGATTGTCTTTTTTTAACTCCGGAATCATGAAATCTTTCTTTAATTTGTTGTTCTCCAAAGTTAGCCAATAGATCTACTACTAAACACTAATAAAAACAATAGGTAGAAATTGATCATTTTCGATTAATAATATTAAAATAATAAAAAGAACTTATTGTTAACTATTTGGGTTATCGATTTTCACTCATTTTTATAGTAAAAATATTGCCTTCTCCCAGTGAAAAAGTAGATCAATCATAGTCAAAAAGTAGATCAATCATAGTTGAAAAAAGTGGATTTTCAACAAAAACATGTAGATGTTAGGTTTCAAGAAATAACACCTCAATACAAAAAGTCGAATAATTCCATAAATTAATTTGCCAAGTGATTTTCTTTAAATAATTTGCAAAAAATTAATCGAGACGATATTCTTAAACTACACAATTATAAAATGCACGAAGTGAAAATCAAATTAAGAAAATACTTTTTCACATTTTGACATTAAAAATATCGAACCATGTTCAATGGTTTCTTTCCAAACAAACAACTCTTTACATGGTTGTGTAATTTTCTTTAACACTTCAACTCATAAAAATTAGTAATATTTTCACTTATCGTTTAATATATCTCAAACATTATCGACGATGAATGTAATATTTTAGAGATATATAACCATAAAGGAGAATATGGTTACATTAAGATGTCCAAAAGTCGAAAACTAACTCTTAAAAAGTCTCATGAAAACTGAAATTTAGAAAGGTATCTTATTATGCCATATGTATAATTAGGCTAATAATAGTTTGTTCCATGTCTTTTTCATAGACAGGGTACGTGTGCAAAATATTGATATCAAATTCAGAGGCGTATTCAGGATTTTAGTTAGATAGATGCATAATTACGAAAAATATATATTAAATATAAATTTGATTAATATGACTTTTAAGTTTCTTAATATGAACCATAAAATTTTAAAAATTATAGATCCAAAATATATAATATTACTAGTTTTAAATTTTAATACACGCATTTGATTTAATTATATAAAAAATTTATAGTGCTAATTTATTTTACGAATTTTTAACGTAACACACTTGATACGCCCCTGATACCAATTATATACTTAAGAAATATACTGCTAACTAGGAAAATGGCATATATATATTTTTTCCATTAATTATTCTAGATTGCTAATTTAATTAATAAAACTAGTTTGGTACACGTACTCTACTAATGCAAATTTTCAATCTTAGCCCACACGAAATTCAAATGATTAATGATATAAATTGAGGCAAAATGTTTCATTAGTTTTTCTCATTTTTCTTATAATTATTATTAATTCAAGTAGAATTTATATTTAATTATATATAGTATTGAAATGGGTTCAAAGGCATTTTTGTTAATTATTTTATCTATTTTTCTTGTGATAAGCTCAGAGGTTGCTGCTAGGAAGTTGGCTCAAAGCTCCATCACTTCCCTCGAAGAGGGTACGCTTCATCACTTGTACTTTATGAAATGATGTTATTGCTTGAAAAGTCAAATCATATATAAAAATTGGTATATATAGCTTTTATAGCGAATTATTTCCTATAGTTTATTATTACAAAAATTTTAAGAATTGAAGGTCGATTTTAACATGTATATGTATGATTATTTTTGTAGAACAAACAAATGAAGAAAACAATAGGAGGAGGACTTCCAGGAATCGGAGCACCTATCGCGATGAGAGAAATGTATGATAAAGAAGGACTTTTAGGAATTGGAGCACCTATTGAATCCGGAGGACTTCCATGAACTATAGGAGTAGTACTACTAGGTATAAATCTGAGTTAGTCGAGCCATAAACGAATATTGAATCCCAAAATTGAAAAATAAAAAATAATATGAATAAATATATCATAAATCTCCATTCATTTATTATTATGGTTGGATGGATGGTTATCATATCTCTTTTTATAAATAATCTCAGAGGGCTTAAGAATCATAAGAATAACGTTAAATAGGGTAATGCTGACACTAGCAACACTAGCAATGTTGGTGTAGTTATGTAGTAGTTATTTCTTATGCACGATATAATTTTAATTTTATTTATTTATTTACAAAATTACGCTCAATATTGATGCATTTATTAAAATCTCTTACATTTCTAATACCATGAATTTTAATAGATAATTTGATCATTAACAATGAACAACTCTAGTACTGAAGAATTGGACCTGGAGAGGTTCATGAAGTATTTGGGCTTAATACAGTGTGATACTATTTGAATATTTTCTAAGAGAATCGAAATATGAAAAAATATATAAACACACGAAAAAAGAGATTAAGTGTAGGGTTCATAGCAGTGCACCATTCAATTTTCTTTTAAAAAAATTATAGGCGCCTAAGAATTATATAAATTATATATCGAGTTTAGTCCGTTAATCATGAGTTCGCGTAATCTCTTTTTTTACACATAAATTAGCCACTAGTGATAAGATCTTCGTATATAATATATATACTACATCCTCTTCTGACCCGATTAATAAAACTATAATGTCGATTGTTTTTTATTATTTTGGTGCAGCTGGAAATTGGTAAATTGCAGAAAAAATCAAAAATTAACAATAAGATTTATAATTTTCATAAATATTTGTTAAATTTTATGAAACATAAGCTCAAAAATTCATACGTACAAATAAAGTGAAGAATTGTCAAACTAATTAACAATTAAAATTTTGTTATATCAATATACTTGTGAAATTAGGTTTTAGGCCTAACTCACACTCTAAAAGTTCGCTCAAAGGGAGGAGGATTGTTCAAGCCTTATAAGGAGTTCACCTATCTCATCAATTATCGATGTAGGACTTTTTGTCAACCCACCTCACGCCCAGTGCTTCGCATCTGGTGCGTGACAATTTTGATTTTTGGGGGTCCCAACATTGAGTGAGACGAGCCTTGCTCTGATACCATGTGAAATTAGGTCTTAAGCCTAATTAACTTACGCCCCAAAAGCTAGCTCAAACGAAAGAGAATTGTTCAATCCTTATAACGAGTCCACCCATCTCATTAACCACTGATGTAGGACTTTTATCATTATTTGACAATACTCGTCTTATAATAAATTAAAATATTAAATATCCTATAATATTATTCGCGCATCATGTCGATTTAATTTTATATTTGTGAAATTTTATTCTAACATTTTTGGATATAGCTCAACTCAATATCTAGGTAGGTTAGAATATCTCGATGAAAGATATCAATATATCATGATAGTAAATGCAAACAGCATGATCTACTCATTTCTCAGCCATATACATGTACCTTGTCATAGCTAAAGGAAAATTGTGTCACTTTCGATTTTAATATAGAAAATTCATTATTTTTAAAAAAATAAAAAGAATGAACTAAAGAAAAAATAAAATAAACAAATTAAAACAAAAAAATATTTAAAGTCTATACTCAAATTCATGTCCTAAATTAAGTATTTTGATTCTTGCACTCCGAGAGTATTAATCTAGAAGAATTCTTAATTATAGTTTTGTTCAATAAAACTACAAAAGAATATAAGAAACAAACAAAGAAATCAAAAGTCGGCAAGAGTTAGGGTACAACTTAGTCTCTAGCTCATCTAAACTCAACTCATATCAATCTAAATAAAATTCTGAATATTGATTTGTGTTAGATTTAATCCATTTTAATTCGAACAAAGTCAACATATAAACATCCATTAGCCACCGGCCCCACCCCTATTAACACAAATATCTATGATTGTCGGAATATTTTTTGTTAAAATTAATTTATTTGATTTTGACGTGACACAAAATATAAAAAAAAAATATGAATCTTGTTATTTTTTTAAAAAGAAATATATAGAATATATTAAAATATTCTTTATTCTCAAGAACCATATATTTTTTTTAAACGAACTAAAAAAAAATATAACAAACAAATTGAAACTAAGAATCTATAGTTAATTGTTTAGGAGAAATCATTTTGTAGGTGCTTTTTGGAAAAGTCACAGTCTAAATAATCTAACAATCTTGCCAACTTAATTAATTACTAGCCCGGTACTTAATTAATGCAATGTTCAAACTTAACCCCCAAGAAGTTTATGATTATGCTATAAATAGAGGCAAAATGTTCATTAGATTCCTCATCCTTCTTACAATTATCACAAAATCAATTAGTAATTATATATTAGTCAAATATAGTTTCAAACAAGGAAAAAAATGGGATCAAAGGCATTTATGATTATTGTTTTGGCTATTTTTCTTGTGATAACCTCAGAGGTTGCCGCTAGGGAGTTAGCTCAAAGATCCACTACTTCTTTGGATAACGGTATATTTCTCTGTTTCATTTTACGTAAAGTTATTACTATTTAAAAAGTCATATCTTTTTCAAAGTACTCTTTTTGAATTATTATTAGCTTATTTAGTTGAGTTGTAATACTTATCGTATTATTTTCAAATATAAAAATTTATTTTTAACAAAATTGAAGAGTCTATATTCAAATTCATATATATTCTAAATATAAAGTATTTTGATTCTTGAACTTCGAGAGTATTAAGCTATAATAAAAAAACCATTTTAAATAGGTTTGTTTTGGTACTTACAAAAATTATAAGAAAACAAACAGAGAAATCAAATTTGGCAAGAGGTAGAGTATGTCTCTATGTTTAGATCATATATATTATTTAATATATCTCAAATTTTCAATCTAATTTAAATTTTGAATGTTAATTCAAGTCATTTTGATATTTTGTACAAATTCAACATATAAACTATCCATTTGTCACCACTTCTAACACAAATATGTATGATTATTGGTGTAGAACATGCAAATGATGCCAAACTTCTAGGAATAGGATTTCAAGGATATTTAGGAGATGGAATAGGAGGACTTCCAGGAATAGGAGGACTTTCAAGATCAGGATTTGGAGGAGTCGGATTTCCATGGGGAGGATATGGTGGTGGTGGTGGTTATGGTGGTGGTCGTGGATATTATGATGGTTATCCAAGAGGAGGATATGGTGGATTTTATCCTGGAATTGGTTATGGTGGAAGAGGATACCCTAGAGGTGGTTGGTATGGAGGATTGCCTCGCAATTAATTAAATAATTACATACTGAGGAATATTTATGTATACCCCTTTAATGTATTAGTTATTATGTTCACGATAAATATTGAATAGCCAAGTGTTATTCATATCTATATATATTTGTATTATGTGTTTAATTAATAGGTAATGTAGTTTTGTTGTTGAAAGTATGAATAAATAAATGTATCATAAATCTCCATTCACTTACTATGGATGGATGTTCATGATCATGTAATGTTTCTTTAAATAATAATATAATTATCATAGAATTTAATTTCTTTACGTCCCTTTCCGTCTACATATTATTATTCCAATTGATCCAAATAGTTTAAGTGAAATCCTAGTGAAGTTGATTCATTAGTTGTATTTGTTCACTATATTTTGCCTTGCGTAATAATGGAATTTATAAATTTTAGATAATTAAAGTTAGA
Organism: Solanum habrochaites; assembly: GCA_027704765.1. NCBI lineage: Eukaryota > Viridiplantae > Streptophyta > Magnoliopsida > Solanales > Solanaceae > Solanum > Solanum habrochaites. Next base: position 76,914,703 of record JAKWJA010002497.1, read on the forward strand.
TTTTATTTTTTTCTATTTCTATTTAATTATACGATACATATTTTAGGATTAGATAAAATTTAAATATTTGAATCAAGAAATTTATCAAATAATCCAAAGTAAATGAATAACCTGATATACAAGTGGGTTACTTAATTATGAAAAAAGTCTTGTTACTGTTGGTATGACATTAGTAACAGATTTTGGAATTCAAAGTATATATATATATATATACACACACTTAAATTTGTTTCAATTTTTCCATTAGATACTTAATTAACTCCAAAGGAAATAAATAACCTGATCTACAAGTGGACTGCTTAAGAAAAATTACCATGCATTTGAGATCTCGCTTACTCCCCTCCTTCTCTCGTTTGCAGAGAAATCACCATGTATTTGAAATTTTGTTCACCTCACTTCTTCTCTTGTTTGTCTCGTATGATGTAGCGGATGCAAAATTATTATTAAGGATATCAATGGTTACAGTAAAAAATATAAATTATTGGTTTATGTTATGTTATAGATGTGGAATTATTTTGTTTGGTGTTAGTGTCGCATTCAAAATTTATTGTTGGTATATCAAAACTAATTCTCGCTATAATAGTTATCATCTATATATAGTTTAGATAAATAATAGTAAAATGCACAAGTATTCTTCTTGATTATGATCGAAAATTTAGAGACACACTTTAACTAAACTAAGGTCCTATTATTCCCGAACTTATTTTTTGTAATTTTGTGCATCTTTTTGGCTTATGTGACATTTAAATATCTCTCACGCGCCTCAATTGCGTGAAGTCACGGAGTGGTCGCGTAAGACAAAAAGTATACAAAATTAAAAAAAAAAATAGTTCAAGAATAATAGAACCTTAGTTTAGTTAAAATATGTCTCTTAAATTTCGATTATAATTTAGGAGAATGCTTATGCGTCTTCCCATAAATAATCAATAATTCTTTTGAAAATGATTTATTATGTTATTATATGTTTTCTGTAACGATATTTCATTATAGTTGTAAAAAGTATTTGGGCAAATGACATTTATCAGTTTAGTTACATTTACCAAAAAGTTCAGCACAATTTAGAAAATCGTGAAGATGCACTTGTAATTTCTTTCCCTCTCGTTTTAAAGTAGCTTTTAATTTGCACCAAAGGTATGTCTTAATTACCATTTTTTCGAAAATCATATTAATTAATCTATGAAATCAATTTTTATCAAATTAACTTAATAAAGTTAAAAGAGTTCCAGAAGTGAAAAACAATATATAATTAGTCAATGGGGAGTAGTTTAACAATAAATTGTGAAATAAGAAGAAATATATGTTTGTCGTCAACACATATTCAATATAATCAAGAAAAAGAAGAATTATACATTATGGAAAATTGAAAATATATTATCACAGTATATCATGTTACATTTTACAACAAAATATTACATGATCAACCATACATATGAACTGATTGATGATTTATTCATACGATTTTAGAGTAGCAAGACCATTACTATATTATACATCTTGCCACTACATACAACGATTTTATAATATTATTTGATGATTTGTTCTGAGACAATTGGCTAGTCACTTACTCATGGCCACCAATGGGAGGATTGTATGCACCACTTCAATGCTTGTATTTGTCATTAGGGGGCTTATATTTGTCACTTGGAGATTTGTATTCATTATCAGTGGATTTGTATTTGTCACCTGGAAACTTGTAATCGTCACTTGGGGGCTTATATTTATCATGTGAGGGATTATAGTTGTCACCTGCATGTTTATATTCATCTGTAGGAGGTTTATATTTGTCATGTGGGGAGTTATACTTGTCACGTGGATATTTGTACTCATCACTAGGGGGTTTGTACTTATCATATGGGGATCTATATTTGTCACCTGGAGATTTGTATTTGTCACTAGGGGATTTGTATTTGTCATCTGGATACTTGTATTCCTCACTTGGGGGCTTATATTTATCATGTGAGGGATTATAGTTGTCACCTGCATGTTTATATTCATCTCTAGGAGGCTTATATTTGTCATGTGGGAAGTTATATTTGTCACGCGGATATTTGTACTCATCACTAGGAGGTTTATATTTGTCATATGGGGGTCTATATTTGTCACCTCGAGACTTATATTCTTCACTAGGGGACTTATATTTATCATGTGGAGAGTTATATCCAGTATTATATTTGTCATGTCCATCACCAGAATATACACCAATGCCATTATATCCATCATGGTGTTCATCATTCTTGTCATCCCATTTCATTGCTACAAATATCAAATATGAAATTTATAATTAGCATAACATCAAATGATTATATAAGAAATACAATATATATTTCAAAGAGATAACTAATTAAAGAAAAATAATAGTAATAAACTTACAGGTCTCACAGCTTATCATTGCAAAAATAGCCAAAAGAATGCCAAGAAATAGAAATTCCTTGGAACCCATCATTTTTTCTCTTCTTTAAAGCTTAGTTATTTTAATTAAAGGATGAAGAAATTGAAGCAACGTTGAGTTATATTTATACTAAGAATTCAATGTATTAAAAATTGATAAATGGTCACCCATCACTTATCTTGCTCAATTGACACGCCATGTAATTAATTATATTTCCTTCGTTTTAATTTATTTAATTTTTTAAATATTCGTTTAAGAAAGGAATTTAGTATAGGACCACAATGTTTATAGTTAATAAAAGAAAACAATATATTATTTAATTATAATTTAAAAAAATGAATATTTTAATAAACACATATTTTATCTTATGATGGGAGTGAATCTCATACAAAAGAGAGAAATGTTTTTGTTAAATATATTTTTAATACTTAACTAAAATCACTAAGAGTAATAAATAACTAAAAAAATATTATTATATTTATCATAATGCAAATTTCTACATATTTTTTACGTAATTTGTTTTTCATAGACTTTTTTTTTGGGGGGGAAATTTGAATAAACAGAGACTAATAAAAAAGAGATTCTTAAGTTTTACTTAAACACAAATTGTTATAAGTTATAACCATTCAAAGAACTTTTCAAAAACACGTTTGACAAAATAAAATACGTAGAATTTAAAAGTTTTCCCAAATAGGTTTTAATTACTCAGAAAATCTTTATTGCTTTAGTTTTCTACTTCATATATTTGAAGTATTGCCATCAATTTTTGTGTTAGGTGCAATTTTTGTGTTAGGTGATCGATAAGTATCTTCTATTTTTAATTTTACGTTTTTAAATTCAATATTTGAGATAAAATTTTGATAGAGAACACTTTAACCCTAAAGTGGAACATTCTTGTTAGAGGTAAAAGTAGAGTTGAGACATCGGATTTATCTAGGTAAAAATAGAGTTGCGACATCGGATTTATCTGAACTTAATCTTTTGATGTGAGACATAAATTTTCTTTGTAACAATTTATTCAAATAGCAACAAATGATATCTCTGAATTCTTAACTTCAAAATTACAAATAGTTCAACACTAAAAACCTAACCGTTAAGGTACTCATAATGTTTAAATCTAATTTTTGAGTTAATTTGAATCAATCCACATTAATGGTGAATCATTTAATTAAATTAGTATATAGAACACATCAAAATGACAAAGTCGCTAAAAACGTAGATCTATGTACAGTAATTATCAAACGACATTAAAGATTTGTTTGGATATGCTATATAGAATCATAAGCTCAAATCACATTTTATTTTAAGTTGAAGTTCTTTTGTATCAACATGCAATTGAATTTCTTAAATTGTATTTTGCTTTTCACAAAAATAAAACCTCAGGAGTTGTAAAAGCTATCAAATACTATTCTTTTCATATTATTAATCCGTATAATATTTATGTGGTACTCAATTTTCTACCTCAGAGTCGATATTGATAAATGATTAAAAAAAGTGCTTTTAATTTAACCGTGTAACATCAAGTCATTTCATATGATTAATTGGTATTAATAATAAATATAACAAATCATAAGGAAAACTTGTGTTAATGAAGTCAAACATGAGAGGTTGTTTATGAAATTATCACTAAAAAGATAATTAACTTGAAATACCTTAATCTTGATTGCTCATAAAAGAGAGATTTCAAAATTTCTTGACTTAAATCTTATGTTTTCTTAAAATAAATAAAATTTAGAAACCTTTCTTTAGTTTTAAGTTTATTCACATGGGTACATGAGGATCTAGCAATGATATTACTGATTTGCATGAACTTGACGTTATTCTAGAAACTCATAAATTTCAAGTTCAAAGTTTTCCTATAATGGTTGTTGGATATTTTCGTGGGATAGTGATTGTTAAAGTATTGTTATTTTGAAGTATGACAAAGTTAAGGAAATTGTAGTAGTAACATGGCAAAAGAAAGAAGATGTGTGTCTTATTTGTTGAGTTCGAAATGTATAATTGTCATTATCAAAAAGGGGGAATTTGTTAGAATGATAAAGATTTTGATAATTGACAAATACAGAAACAGGTTGTACAGACGTGTTCCTTACAGAACGAATCCGACTTGGATAAGGAGAACTTCAACCACGTGAATTAGAAGTTATAAAGTTGTGGAATCATTATTTTTTCGACAAGCAACAAGTACAAAAAGTTTCCTTTTATAAAGGAGTTCAAAGCCAAGTGAAAGAAGGAAAACTAATTCCTATTTAAGGAAATCTATTTAAGGAAATTGTATAGAAAAGGAGTCCAAGTAGAAGTCAACAAGGACTTATAGAAGGCAAATACAAGTTTAATTATACAATAATTTGTTGAAGTTCTGATCTATAAATAGGGAGCTATTTACATAAAAAAATTTGCGCACTTACATAGAGAGAAGATCAAAACACAATCAAGAAGTTTAAAAGAGTTTTTGAGATTTATTGGGAGTGTAGCAATTTGTGAATAAAAATTGTAAGATTGTATCCAAGAGTCTTGTTTATAATTTGAGTTTTGTGAGTAGGAGTTGTTCGACAATTTGTAGAACTTGAAGAACCTTGGAACATATAACACTAGGAGGTTTTGTGTCTTTGGGTAGCTAGAAATTAGAGTTTATAATTTCTTAGCTAGGAATTAGAGTTTATAATTCCTCTAGGAATTAGAGTTTATAATTCCTTAGGTTACATAGCTTTGTAATCTTTTGTTGAGACTTGAAATTTAATAAATTGGAGTTAAATCCTACAGAGATGTAGGTCGTGGTTTTTACCCTTGTGAGTTGGTGTTTTTCGCGATAAAATATTGTGTCATTATTTTATTTACTTCACAAAACGTAACTGCTGTAATTTCTCAAAGGAACATATAGAATAAACTTGTTCCTAAGGCGAATTTGGGGGTCAGAATTTTAACAATTGGTATCAGAGCTGGTTATCTTTGAAGAGTCTAACAACTCAAGATAAGATCATAATGAATTTTGCACCTCCTTTTGGGCATGGTCAAGGGCAACACATCAATAGACCACCATTATTTAATGGAGAATACTACTCTTGGTGGAAGACAAAAATGGAAAATTTCATTCAAGCTGAAGATTACGAACTATGGGTTAGAATTACTAATGGACCATTAATTCCTACTATTACTGATAGTGAAGGGAATAAGGTATCTAAACCTACAGAAAAGTACGGAGAAGCCGATTACAAGATGTTAGGAAAGAATGCAAAAGCTAAGTGCATTGTCGTATGTGGATTAGGACCTGATGAGTTTAACCGCATCTCTAGTTGTACATCTTTAAAACAAATATGGGACACTTTAAAAAACGCTCACGAAGGTACAACTCAAGTTCGTAAATTCAGAATTGCCAGAGTTTGTTCTGAATATGAAGCCTTCAAGATGAAATTCGGAGAATCATTTAAAGATATGATCACCAGATTTACCATTGTTTTAAACGAGTTAATATCCTTGGGCAAAGTATACACCACTGAGGAACAGATAGACAAAGTACTAAGGACTCTGCCTAGATAATGGGAAATAAAAGTTACTTCAATAAGAGAAGCCAAAGATCTAACCAATATGACTTTGGATGAATTAGTAGGAAATCTCAAAACTTATGAAATGAATGTCGACAAAAGAGGTGAAGGAAACAAAGAGAAAAATCTTGGATTTAAAGCAACTGAAAGTGATGAATTTGACATAGATGATGCTGATCTTGCTCTGATAAGTAAGAACTTCAAGAAACTCTTAAAAAAAGATATTAAATGCTAGCAAGAAATCACTACCCCAAAAAAAAAAGAAATATTGAGAGACTATTAAGCTATAATAAAAAACCATTTTAAATAGTTTTGTTTGGTACTTACAAAAATTATAAGAAAACAAACAGAGAAATCAAATTTGGCAAGAGGTAGAGTATGTCTCTATGTTTAGATCATATATATTATCTAATCGATCTCAAATTCTCAATCTAATTTAAATTTTGAATGTTAATTCAAGTCATTTTGATATTTTGTACAAATTCAACATATAAACTATCCATTTGTCACCACTTCTAACACAAATATGTATGATTATTGGTGTAGAACATGCAAATGATGCCAAACTTCTAGGAATAGGATTTCAAGGATATTTAGGAGATGGAATAGGAGGACTTCCAGGAATAGGAGGACTTTCAAGATCAGGATTTGGAGGAGTCGGATTTCCATGGGAGGATATGGTGGTGATGGTGGTGATGGTGGATATTATGGTGGTTATCCAAGAGGAGGATATGGTGGATTTTATCCTGAAATTGGTTATGTTGGAAGAGGATACCCTAGAGGTGGTTGGTATGGAGGATTGCCTCACAACTAATTAAATAATTACATACTGAGGAATATTTATGTATACCTCTCTAATGTATCAATTATTACGTTCACGATAAATATTGAGTAGCCAAGTGTTATTCATATTTATATATATTTGTATTGTGTGTTTAATTAATAGGTAATGTAGTTTTGTTGTTGAAAGTATGAATAAATAAATGTATCATAAATCTCCATTCACTTACTATGATGGATGTTCATGATCATGTAATGTTTCTTTAAATAATAATAATATAATTATCATAGAATTTAATTTCTTTACGTCCCTTTCCGTCTACATATTATTATTCCAATGATCCAAATAGTTTAAGTGAAATCCCAGTGAAGTTGAATCTTTAGTTGTATTTGTTGACTATATTTCGCTTTACGTAATAATAGAGTTTATACATTTTAGATAATTAAATTTAGATTTTTATTTTTTTTATTTCTATTTTAATATACAATACATATTTTAGGATTAAATAAAATTTAAATGTTTGAATCAAGAAATTTATCGAATAATCCAAAGGAAATGAATAACCTGATATACAAGTGGGTTGCTTAATTATGGAAAAAAGTCTTGTTACTGTTGGTATGACATTAGTAACAGATTTTGGAATTCAAAGTATATATATATATTTATTTCAATTTTTCTATTAGATACTTAATTAACTCCAAAGGAAATAAATAACCTGAGCTACAAGTGGACTGCTTAAGAAAAATTACCATGCATTTGAGATCTCGCTTACTTCACTCCTCCTCTCATTTGCAGAAAAATCACCATGTATTTGGAATTCCGTTCACCTCACTTCTTCTCTTGTTTGTCTCGCATGATGTAGCGGATGCAAAATTGTTATCAAGGGTATCAATGATTACAGTAAAAAATATAAATTATTGGTTTATGTTATATTATACATGAGGAATTATTTTGTTTGGTGTTAGTGTTGCATTCAAAATTTATTGTTGGTATATAAAAATTAATTCTCGCAATAATAGCTAGCTACCCCGATTCACACCAAGTTCTCTTTGTCGGGCATGGAGAAAGCTTCAAGGATTACCCTGGGGTTAGACCACTCTACGGAATCCCTTTTGACGGCTGCTCTGTGCTTGCTGGTATCTTTCGTTCTTCCGGAGAAAATGCACAAGTATCCTTGTAGACTATGATCGAAAATTCAGAGACACATTTTAACTAAACTAAGGTCGTATTACCTCCGAACTTATTTTTTGTAATTTTGTGCACCTTTTTGGCTTATGTGACATTCAAATATCTCTCACGCACCTCAATTCCGTGAAGTCACGGAGTGAGTCACGTGAGACAAAAAGTATACAAAATTTAAAAAAAAAATAGTTCAGGAGTAATGAAACCTTAATTTAATTAAAATATGTCTCTAAAATTTCGATTATAATTTAGGAGAATACTTATGCGTCTTCCCATAAATAAACAATAATTCTTTTGAAAATGATTTATTATGTTATTACATGTTTTCTGTAACGGTATTTCATTATAATTGTAAAAAGTATTTGGGCAAATGACATTTATCAGAAAAGTTACATTTACCAAAAATTTCAGCACAATTTAGAAAATCGTGAAGATGCACTTGTAATTTCTTTCCCTCTCGTTTTAAAGTAGCTTGTAATTTGCACCAAAGGTATGTCTTAATTTCCATTTTTTCGAAAATCATATTAATTAATCTATGAAATCGATTTTTATCAAATTAACTTAATAAAGTTAAAAGAGTTCCAGAAGTGAAAAACAATATATAATTAGTCAATGGGGAGTAGTTTAACAATAAATTGTGAAATAAGAAGAAACATATGTTTGTCGTCAACACATATTCAATATAATCAAGAAAAAGAAGAATTATACATTATGGAAATTGAAAATATATAATCACAGTATATCGTGTTACATTTTACAACAAAATATTACATGATCAACCATACATATGAACTGATTGATAATTTATTCATACGATTTTAGAGTAGCAAGACCATTACTATATCATACATCTTGCCACTACATACAACGATTTTATAATAGTATTTGATGATTTGTTCTGAGACAATTGGCTAGTCACTTACTCATTGCCACCAATGGGAGGGTTGTATGCACCGCTTCAAGGCTTGTATTTGTCATTAGGGGGCTTATATTTGTCACTTGGAGATTTGTATTCATCATCAGGGGATTTGTATTTGTCACCTGGAGACTTGTAATCGTCACTTGGGGGCTTATATTTATCATGTGAGGGATAATAGTTGTCACCTGCATGTTTATATTCATCTCTAGGAGACTTATATTTGTCATGTGGGGAGTCATACTTGTCACGTGGATATTTGTACTCATCACTAGGGGGTTTGTACTTATCATATGAGGATCCATATTTGTCACCTGGAGATTTGTACTTGTCACTAGGGGATTTGTATTTGTCACCTGGAGACTTGTATTCCTCACTTGGGGGCTTATATTTATCACGTGAGGGATTATAGTTGTCACCTGCATATTTATATTCATCTCTAGGAGGCTTATATTTGTCATGTGGGAAGTTATATTTGTCACGTGGATATTTATACTCATCACTAAGAGGTTTGTATTTGTCATATGGGGGTCTATATTTGTCACCTCGAGACTTATATTCTTCACTAGGGGACTTATATTTATCACGTAGAGAGTTATATCCAGTATTATATTCGCCACGTCCATCACCAAAATATACACCAATGCCATTATATCCATCATGGTGTTCATCATTCTTGTCATCCCATTTCATTGCTACAAATATCAAATATGAAATTTATAATTAGCATAACATCAAATGATTATATAAGAAATACAATATATATTTCAAAGAGATAACTAATTAAAGAAAAATAATAGTAATAAACTTACAGGTCTCACAGCTTATCATTGCAAAAATAGCCAAAAGAATGCCAAGAAATAGAAATTCCTTGGAACCCATCATTTTTCTTCTTCTTTAAAGCTTAGTTATTTTAATTAAAGGATGAAGAAATTGAAGCAACGTTGAGTTATATTTATACTAAGAATTCAATGTATTAAAAATTGATAAATGGTCACCTATCACTTATCTTGCTCAATTGACACGCCATGTAATTAATTATATTTCCTCTTTAATTTATTTAATTTTTTAAAGATTCGTTTAAGAAAGGAATTTAGTATAGGACCACAATGTTTATAGTTAATAAAAGAAAACAATATATTATTTAAGTATAATTTTAAAAAATGAATATTTTAATAAACACATATTTTATCTTATGATGGGAGTGAATCTCAAACAAAAGAGAGAAATGCTTTTGTTAAATATATTTTTAATACTTAACTAAAATCCCTAAGAGTAATAAATAACTAAAAAATATTATTATATTTATCATAATGCAAATTTCTACATATTTTTTACGTAATTTGTTTTTCATAGACTTTTTTTTTTTGGGGGGGGGGGGGGGGGAATTTGAATAAACAGAGACTAATTCTCCATTACTAATAAAAAAGAGATTCTTAAGTTTTACTTAAACACAAATTGTTATAAGTTATAACCATTCAAAGAACTTTTCAAAAACACGTTTGACAAAATAAAATACGTAGAATTTAAAAGTTTTCCCAAATAGGTTTTAATTACTAAGAAAATTTTATTGCTTTAGTTTTCTACTTCATATATTTGAAGTATTGCTATCAATTTTTGTGTTAGGTGCAATTTTGGTTGTTCATCTTTTATTCCAAACATACTTAGAACAAAACTTTGAAAATCTTTGTAAGAAAATAAAGTTTAAGAACATTTTCACAACTAGAAAATTAAAACTAGTACCGAAACTAGAATCAGAAACAGATTTTAAAAAAAAATATACAAAATATTTTTCTTAAAGAAGAATTGTTGTTAATATGTGTCTAAAGAATCTTACTGATTCCAACAAACTTTGCAGAAACACAAAGTTACCAAGTTTAATGAACCAGTGAAGAACAAAAGAAGAGAAGAACTGAAATTAATTCACAAATCTAAAGTTTGTAAAACACGTACCAGAATCTGAAAAAAATTTAATAGGAAAAAGATCAAGTCCACTGAATTCACAGTGTCCCCTTAAGGAAATTATTCCCCTCTAGTATCAGAGGTTTGATTTTGATTATGACCTCCCAGGGTAAAATGATCTCAATCACCAGAGTATAGATACCAAAAACTCCGGTGTCAGCGAACCACTCAACGGCAGTAAAGTACACTTATAATACTAGATTTAGTAGTTGAAGAAGAAGTCCATGAATTCTATTTTAAAATGAGAGGGAATCCCTCAATTTATAGAAAACAAAGGGTGGTGCGAAAAGGTTCTTATTGTGCCTTACCGTAAAGGTCACAAACCTTTGGAAAAGTCACAATCTTTCAGAATGGTCGTCACCTTTCCATAAAAGTCACAACTTTTCATAAAAGTCACAACTTTCCATAAAAGTCACAACTTCTCATAAACCCAAAAATCCTCAAAAAGGATGAAATACCGATGTGAGACTATTGCAAAATTGAAAAATTGTTTGAGAGACAATGTGGGAAAGACAGATTTTTTTTTTTTTTGTATTTGACTCAAAATGTATGAATTTTAAAATCATCGGACAAAAATTTGCTATTAAATAAATAAAGCTTCAAAATTATGAATTTTTAAAATGTTAGGCAAAAATTAGGTGTCAACAGCACCAACAATAAATTTTGAACGTGACAGTAACACCAAACAAAATAATTCCTCATGTATAACATAACATAAACCAATAATTTATATTTTTTACGTGGTTGACGTTTTCCTTATCCAAGTCGGATTCGTTCTGTAAGGAACACGTCTGTACAACCTGTTTCTGTATTTGTCAATTATCAAAATCTTTATCATTCTAACAAATTCTTCCTTTTTGATGATGACAATTATACATTTCAAACTCAACAAATAAGACACACATCTTCTTTCTTTTGCCATGTTACTACTACAATTTCCTTAACTTTATCATACTTCAAAACAATAACACTTTAACAATCACTATCCCACGAAAATATCCAATAATCATTATAGGAAAACTTTGAACTTAAAATTTATGAGTTTCTAGAATAACGTCAAGTTCATGCAAATCAGTAATAAAATTGCTAGATCCTCATGTACCCATGTGAATAAATTTAAAACTAAAGAAAGGTTTCTAAATTTTATTTATTTTAAGAAAACATAAGATTTAAGTCAAGAAATTTTGAAATCTCTCTTTTATGAGCAATCAAGATTAAGGTATTTCAAGTTAATTATCAGTGATAATTTCATAAACAACCTCTCATGTTTGACTTCATTAACACAAGTTTTCCTTATGATTTGTATATTTATTATTAATACCAATTAATCATATGAAATGACTTGATGTTACACGGTTAAATTAAAAGAACTTTTTTTTAATCATTTATTAATATCGACTCTGAGGTAGAAAATTGAGTATCACATAAATATTATACGGATTAATAATATGAAAATAATAGTATTTGATAGCTTTTACAACTCGTGAGGTTTTGTTTTTGTGAAAAGCAAAATACAATTTAAGAAATTCAATTGCATGTTGATACAAAAGAATTTCAACTTAAAATCAATGTGATTTGAGCTTATGATTCTATATAGCATATTCAAACGAACCTTTAATGTCGTTTGATAATTACTGTACATAGATCTACGTATTTAGCGACTTTGTCATTTTGATGTGTTCTATGTACTAATTTAATTAAATGATTCACCGTTAATGTGGATTGATTCAAATTCACTCAAAAATTAGATTTAAACATTATGAGTACCCTAACGGTTAAGGTTTTTAGTGTTGAACTACTTGTAATTTTGAAGTTATGAATTCAGAGATATCATTTGTTGCTATTTGAATAGATTGTTATAAAGAAAATTTATGTCTCACATCAAAAGATTAAGTTCAGATAAATCCGATGTCCCAACTCTATTTTTACCTAGATAAATCCGATGTTCCAACTCTACTTTTACCTCTAACAAGAATGTTCCACTTTAGGGTTAAAGTGTTCTCTATCAAATTTTATCTCAAATTTTGAATTTAAAAGTAAAATTAAAAATAGAAGATACTTATCGATCACCTAACACAAAAATTGTTGGATTTTAAAAAAGGTGTGAATGGAAAATGAAGAGTTGCGACTTTTATGAAGAGTCGCGATGCATGATTTTTAACGAGGCCTGGATGGCTCGATAATGTTCCCACTGTAACGAGGTGGATGGCTCGATAATGTTCCAACTGTAACGAGGTGGATAGCTCGATAATGTTCCAACTGTAACGAGGTGGATGGCTCAATAATGTTCCAACTGTAACGAGGTGGATGTCTCGATAATGTTCCAACTGTAACGAGGTGGATGGCTCGATAATGTTCCAACTGTAACGAGGTGGATGACTCGATAATGTTCCAACTGTAACGAGGTGGATGGCTCGATAATGTTCCACTGTAACGAGGTGGATGTCTCGATAATGATTCCAACTGTAACGAGGTGGATGGCTCGATAATGTTCCACTGTAACGAGGTGGATGTCTCGATAATAGTCCAACTGTAACGAGGTGGACGGCTCGATAATAATCCAACTGTAACGAGGTGGATGGCTCGATAATGTTCCACTGTAACGAGGTGGATGTCTCGATAATGTTCCAACTGTAACGAGATGGATGGCTCGATAATGTTCCAACTGTAACGAGGTGGATGGCTCGATAATGTTCCACTGTAACGAGGTGGATGTCTCGATAATGTTCCAACTGTAACGAGGTGGATGGCTCGATAATGTTCCACTGTAACGAGGTGGATGTCTCGATAATAGTCCAACTGTAACGAGGTGGACGGCTCGATAATAATCCAACTGTAACGAAGTGGATGGCTTGATAATGTTCCCAACTGAATTCATTTTTTTTCAAATTGAGGAAGAATATAAAATAATGTACAAGTATAATAAACATTCAATATGCACAATAAAATAAAATAATAATTATCGGCCTAAGGTTTGCCTAACGTCAATATTTACAATAATGAAATAAAAGGAGAAACATCTCCGGGTACCTATAAACACACTTAGTAAAAGTGTTAGTAAAGATTAAATATGATTAAAATTGAATAAACCAAATAATAACTAAAAATAAAAATCTGTCTTATTAACATGGGAGGCCTTGGAAATCGACGGTAATTTCTTCATCGGCCAATTTCAACAAGCAAATTATATGAATATAAACTAAAAATTTCCGTCTTTTAAAATGGAAAAGCCTCTAAACCCGACGGATAGATTTTTCATCGGCCCTTTTCAACATATAAAATATATAAACTAAACATCAACAAAACATAACAAACTTATCCCAAGAGAATATGGAAAACAACAACCAAACTAAAATAACATAATTAGAAATGGAAACAACAAATAACATAATATATAAGAATTAAAAATAACATTAAAATAGAATAATAACAAAACCCTGAAAAGTTAACATAGCAAATATTTAACTAACAATTTTAAAATAATAATAATAATAAATAAATAAACATCAAATCATAAAATAATGCTAATATTAAAACTACAATAAACACAAATATTAATTGACTTTTAGAACTACATTAAACTAAAAAAACAAGCTACATATAATAAACAGAAAACATAAAAGAGCTGGAAATTAAATAAAACAAGGTTAAGAAAAAAAAGTTTACCTGGTTCTGGGCGGCGAACCGGAACTACGAGTTTGAAGGAGACGACTCCACCTCCTCAACTCGAAAAACCACAAAAACACTTTAAAATTTTTGAACTATGGGAACCAAGAATTCTCAAAATTTTATGAGTATTCTTTTGTTTCCCCCTCCAAATCCTCTTTTAAAATATTGAATGAAGTGGGTTTATATAGAAACCCAAAAATCCTCAAAAAGGATAAAATACTGATGTGATACTATTGCAAAATTGAAAAAATTGTTTGAGTGACAATGTGGGAAAGGCAATTTTTTTTTTTTTTTTGTATTTGACTCTAAATGTATGAATTTTAAAATCATCGGACCAAAATTTGCTATTAAATAAATAAAGCTCCAAAATCACAAATTTTTAAAGTGTTCTGTCCAAATTGGGTTTGTCAATTTTCGTTATCCACGATTTCTTTCATTAATCATACACAAATTAATCTATGAAATCAATTTTTATCAAATTAACTTAATAAAGTTAAAAGAGTTCAAGAAGTGAAAAACAATATATAATTAGTCAATGGGGAGTAGTTTAACAATAAATTGTGAAATAACAAGAAACATATGTTTGTCGTCAACACATATTCAATATAATCAAGAAAAAGAAGAATTATAGATTATGGAAATTGAAAATATATAATCACAGTATATAGTGTTACATTTTACAACAAAATATTACATGATCAACCATACATATGAACTGATTGATGATTTATTCATACAATTTTAGAGTAGCAAGACCATTACTATATCATACATCTTGCCACTACATACAACGATTTTATAATATTATTTGATGATTTGTTCTGAGACAATTGGCTAGTCACTTACTCATTGCCACCAATGGGAGGGTTGTATGCACCACTTCAAGGCTTGTATTTGTCATTAGGGGGCTTATATTTATCACTTGGAGATTTGTATTCATCATCAGGGGATTTGTATTTGTCACCTGGAGACTTGTAATCGTCACTTGGGGGCTTATATTTATCATGTGAGGGATTATAGTTGTCACCTGCATGTTTATATTCATCTCTAGGAGACTTATATTTGTCATGTGGGGAGTCATACTTGTCACGTGGATATTTGTACTCATCACTAGGGGGTTTGTACTTATCATATGGGGATCTATATTTGTCACCTGGAGATTTGTATTTGTCACTAGGGGATTTGTATTTGTCACCTGGAGACTTGTATTCCTCACTTGGGGGCTTATATTTATCACGTGAGGGATTATAGTTGTCACCTGCATATTTATATTCATCTCTAGGAGGCTTATATTTGTCATGTGGGAAGTTATATTTGTCACGTGGATATTTATACTCATCACTAGGAGGTTTGTATTTGTCATATGGGGGTCTATATTTGTCACCTCGAGACTTATATTCTTCACTAGGGGACTTATATTTATCACGTGGAGAGTTATATCCAGTATTATATTCGCCACGTCCATCACCAAAATATACACCAATGCCATTATATCCATCATGGTGTTCATCATTCTTGTCATCCCATTTCATTGCTACAAATATCAAATATGAAATTTATAATTAGCATAACATCAAATGATTATATAAGAAATACAATATATATTTCAAAGAGATAACTAATTAAAGAAAAATAATAGTAATAAACTTACAGGTCTCACAGCTTATCATTGCAAAAATAGCCAAAAGAATGCCAAGAAATAGAAATTCCTTGGAACCCATCATTTTTTTTCTTCTTTAAAGCTTAGTTATTTTAATTAAAGGATGAAGAAATTGAAGCAACGTTGAGTTATATTTATACTAAGAATTCAATGTATTAAAAATTGATAAATGGTCACCTATCACTTATCTTGCTCAATTGGCACGCCATGTAATTAATTATATTTCCTCAGTTTTAATTTATTTAATTTTTTAAATATTCGTTTAAGAAAGGAATTTAGTATAGGACCACAATGTTAATAGTTAATAAAAGAAAACAATATATTATTTAATTATAATTTTAAAAAATAAATATTTTAATAAACACATATTTTATCTTATGATGGGAGTGAATCTCAAACAAAAGAGAGAAATGCTTTTGTTAAATATATTTTTAATACTTAACTAAAATCCCTAAGAGTAATAAATAACTAAAAAATATTATTATATTTATCATAATGCAAATTTCTACATATTTTTTACGTAATTTGTTTTTCATAGACTTTTTTTTGGGGGGGGGGGGGAAATTTGAATAAACAGAGACTAATTCTCCATTACTAATAAAAAAGAGATTCTTAAGTTTTACTTAAACACAAATTGTTATAAGTTATAACCATTCAAAGAACTTTTCAAAAACACGTTTGACAAAATAAAATACGTAGAATTTAAAAGTTTTCCCAAATAGGTTTTAATTACTCAGAAAATTTTATTGCTTTAGTTTTCTACTTCATATATTTGAAGTATTGCTATCAATTTTTGTGTTAGGTGCAATTTTTGTGTTAGGTGATCGGTAAGTATCTTCTATTTTTAATTTTACGTTTTTAAATTCAAAATTTGAGATAAAATTTTGATAGAGAACACTTTAACCCTAAAGTGGAACATTCTTGTTAGAGGTAAAGTAGAGTTGGGACATCGGATTTATCTAGGTAAAAATAGAGTTGGGACATCGGATTTATCTGAACTTAATCTTTTGATGTGAGACATAAATTTTCTTTATAACAATTTATTCAAATAGCAACAAATGATATCTCTGAATTCATAACTTCAAAATTACAAATAGTTCAACACTAAAAACCTTAACCGATAATGTTTAAATCTAATTTTTGAGTTAATTTGAATTAATCCACATTAATGGTGAATCATTTTATTAAATTAGTACATAGAACACATCAAAATGACAAAGTCGCTAAATACGTAGATCTATGTACAGTAATTATCAAACGACATTAAAGGTTTATTTGGATATGCTATATAAAATCATAAGCTCAAAACATATTATTAATCCGTATAATATTTATGTGGTACTCAATTTTCTACCGCAGAGTCGATATTGATAAATGATTAAAAAAAAGTGATTTTAATTTAACCGTGTAACATCAAGTCATTTCATATGATTACTTGGTATTAATAATAAATATAACAAATCATAAGGAAAACTTGTGTTAATGAAGTCAAACATGAGAGGTTGTTTATGAAATTATCACTAAAAAGATAATTAACTTGAAATACCTTAATCTTGATTGCTCATAAAAGAGAGATTTCAAAATTTCTTGACTTAAATCTAATGTTTTCTTAAAATAAATAAAATTTAGAAACCTTTCTTTAGTTTTAAATTTATTCACATGGGTACATGAGGATCTAGCAATTTGATTTCAAAGTTTGCCTATAATGATTATTGGATATTTTAGTGGGATAGTGATGAACTAATAACGGGCTTTAATTTTGTTCATACTACTTGTTATAATTAAAAGCTAGTTCTAAAATTGAAAGAATAAAACATCTTGCCAATTAGTTTTCAATAGAAGCGGAGTTAGGATTTTGTACGTGTCTATAAGAATGTTAATTATTTATATATTAATTAAATTTTTAATATAAATAACTAGGTAATTTTCGAAAAATTTCTTTATGTTATTTAGATTATATGTTTTATAAAATAATATTTCGTTATAACAATAAAAAAGTATCCAGACAAATGATATTCATTGATCATTTATGTTTTCCAACACAATCTAGAAAATCATGGGGGCTCTTATAATTTCTAATTCTTTTCATTTTAGAGTAGATTGTGTTTTGAATTTGGAGGGGTGGGGATTGGAAACCGTTTTATTTTATATCAATATGATTTTTTTTTTTTATATATTTTTAACAAATTTGTTGGTTTAAATTTATCTAGCAAATAACATTAGGGATGGGGAAGTAATTTTCAATAATGAAGTGTAAAATAAGAAGAAACGTACATTACATCATGTAATATATTGTACAACAAAATATTATATGACCAACAATTTATATCATGTGTTTTTATTCATACTATTGATACAACAATCTGGTCTAAAAGCAGCAAGACTATTACTGGTACTAATCTTGCCACTACGTACGTATACCATAGTTTTATAATAGTACACATGATAATTTGTTGTGAGGAAATTGGCTAGTCACTTAATCATGGTCTCCACCTGGAGGGTTATATCCGCCATGTGGTGGATGTCCACCACTACCTGGGGGGTGAGTTCTGCCACTCGGAGGATAATATCCGCCACTAGGCGGTTTATATTCGTCATGTGGAGGGTTGTATCCGCCACCTGGAGGCTTATATCCATCACCTGGAGGCTTATATTCACCGTGTGGAGGTTTATATCCACCACCTGGAGGCTTATATTCACCATGTGGGGGTTTATATCCACCACCTGGAGGTTTATATTCACCATGTGGGGGTTTATATCCACCACCTGGAGGTTTATATCCACCATGTGGGGGTTTATATCCGCCACCTGGAGGCTTATATCCACCACCCGGAGGTTTATATCCATTATTGTATTCGTCATGTGGGGGTTTATATCCGTTATATCCGCCACGTCCGTCACTATGTTCATCATTCTTGTTATCTGATTCCAATGCTACATCAATTGTGAAATTCTAAAATCAGCATAACGTTACATATATGTAAAATAATTAGACAAGAAATTCAATGTTTCAAAGAGATAATTAATAAAATTAGGAAAAAATAATCTTACAAGTCTCAGCCAAATCCCTAGCTACAACATCTGATCTTATCATTGCAAAAATAGCCAAAAAAAGGCCAAGAAATATAATTTCCTTGGAACCCATCATTTTTTTTATTTCACTAAAGCTTAATTATATTAATTAAAGGATGATGAAATTGATGCATAATTGAGCTCTATTTATAATAAGAAATGAATGTATTAGAGAATGAAGGAAAGGGCATATTTGGAAATATTAGGTGACACGTATTTTGAAAAATTAGTAATTGAAGATGTGGACAAGTAATTTTTCTTTTGGTAGGTGAAGAAATTATTGAATTCACTATCGATTTTCAAGAAAAAAATCAGTTAAAAGTCATCCTAATCAAGATTATGTTGGAAGAAAATTCTTCACATAAATCTAAAGGAAATTGTTGAATCAATAAAGGGTCATTTGATTTGTATAAGAAAAAATAATGATCTCAGAGTATATATATATATATATAAAAAAAAAAAAAAACTTACGACATGAATAAGTAACATAATACTTATTGTGTTTATAAAGTTGGTTCGTGAAAAATATAATTAGTGAATTTTATTGATGAATATTTATCAATTAGAATAAAATAAACATAACATGTGACTAAATTTATGCATAACGTTCATTCATTAATACCTATGGTTAAAATAACTTTAAACTTTTCATAATGTATGTGAATTAATTTACGTATATCTTTAACTATTTCATCAAACATATACCACTTCCAACTAGCTACTCTTCAGCTAAAACATAAACAAATTATTTTTAAAAAAAGAATACGTATTTTTAAAAAAATTTAAATCTCTATTTAGATTTGAATATGTGATGCATATTTTTTTTCAATGCATGCAGTTGCAATTTCTAATTAAGTCAAATAATAGGGGACAACTGACAAGCCTTCGATATAAATTATTTTTATTCAAAATAAAAAAGCAAGACAAACAACAAAGATCTAGTACTGTTCTTCCTCTCTTTTTTTTTTTTTTTTCCTAAATGGATAATTAAAAAAAATAAAAAATTATAGCACAAGTGACAAAGACTTGTAATGTAAGTTTAAAAAAGTCCAAATAGTCACTTATCACCAAGAAAAAAAAAGTAGAGAGGAAAAAATCGACACAGCTTCAAAGAACCACAATTTGACTATGGACTAGTATTGTTGTGGTGGAGTCAGAATTTTGATCGGAAAATATCGATGAACATTTGTGCCTCTTCCATTGGTAGTATGAATATTTCGCAGTTGTGTTGATATATAGTTAAAAACACTACAACAAATATGATATATAGTTACGAAATTATTAGCTACGACATCAAATTCGTCATTAATTATTTACTTTTAGTGACAAAATTTACTTTTCGTGCTTAAATATATGAGATACATATTTTTGGTGACGAAACATAAGAATTCGTAGCAAATTTTTGTCCACAAAATAATTTTTTGTATATAAAATATATATAATTAGTGACGAAATTAAATTTTTTTCAGCTACAAAATATATATAATTTTAGATACAATTGATTTCGTCATTGATTGAAGTAAAATAATTAGCGATGATATAATTTTATCGGTAGTAATAACCTTTTTAGTGCAAAGCATACTATTAACTACAAAAAATATACTTTATACAATAAGTAAATTTGTCACAACTGATTAAGCATTTGGTGATGATTTTTTTTTTTTTTGTAGTTAATATAATACTTTTAGCGACGGAACACTAAATCGTCTTTGTATACTTTTAGAGACACATATTTAGAGACGACTGAGTGACAAATTATTTTTCGTCACACAAGATTTTCAATGATGAAATATAATTTATAATGACAAAATTATTTGTCCTTGATAATTAAATTTGTGTAGTGAAAGATAGTCAACTAAATATTTTATTAAAAAATTATATGATATATCTAAAAATTAAGTTATGTGTAAGTTAGAAATTATATTTTATATATATGTATAATAAATTTTAAAAATACTTAACAAATTTTCAAATTTCACCACCGTTGAAATAGAATCCAGAGTAATTAGTGGTGTTAGCTAGTAGCTGGTGGTTGTAACGGAGTCAAAAATTTGATAAAAGACATCTAAATTTTGTTCTAGAATTATGTTAATAAGAATACGAAATTAAATAAACACTTAAATTAGCTAATAATTAATTTATATACCTCACATAATTTTACAACTTATTATCGCCGGCAATAATGATAATTATAATGACAAAATAATTGATGGTAATGGTTTATGGCAAATTTTAAAATATATTTCCAATTATCAATTAATTATAATGTATAATATATTTTACATAACATATAAATAAATTATTTTATCATTCATACGTATCATTAAAATTTAAAAGTTCAATTCTCTAAAAAAGAGTAATATTACATATGATTAATTCTATTAAATTTTATTAGAGCAAATAAGAATTTTGATTTTTGTGTTGTCGGTCATTATATATATATATATATATATATATATATATTCTCTTAAGTTATATATAAAGCAAATGAAGACAGTTGGCCCCCTTCTATTTAACTTTTTTCAATTCGATATTCGATGTTTATATTAGAGTTTGTTTATTTTGAATTTGTATCGCGAAATTTTATTTGGAAGAGTGTTTTCTATTAAGAATCTTTTCATGCTCAAAATATAAATTCAAGTCCTTTAATTAAGAGAGAATTAATATCATCTGTTGTATTACATTTATTTGTTGGTGGACCCTCTTATTTAACTTGTTTTTGGTTTCCCACCTAATTTTTGTGCTCTGTAGAGCTCATTGAAAAGTGACGCTTCTAACAAAATTTTCTCTATTTTCAAAGCTCAAATCGAAAACCTCCATCATAAATAAAACAGTACATCACAACTCATATTCGGCCCTTTAAATTAATTTGGCAGTACTCTAAATGAGTCATTGAATACGTCATTTAAGTCTATTTTAGGATAAGGTAGTCCTACAATTTTTCTAGAAAAATGAAATAGAGGATGGATAGGAAGAAATGGGCGAGGAGATTTATGAAAACAGAACTTGAGTTAGTAAAATAAAAATTTAGATAAACTAATTATTGAGCTACTAAGATTTCTATAACTTAACAATTGGTATGTTGAAAGTATTATGTGATTATTGTCACATTTCTATATGTTCTATCGTCTATCCTAATTATCGTATGTATTTAAGTGTCTTGTTGATTAAAATATTATATGATCTTAATTTTAATATAAGTGGATGTTGATATGAAAAATTAAATATTGTTTATTTTTATTTTTTTAAATTAAAATTGAAACTATGTTTAATTTTTTTAATTCCTTTAAAATATTATATGTAAAAAATCACAATTTATAATATTTTTTATAATTTTTTATTTCTATTTTTTTGCTTAAAATATCAAATTAATATAATCGAATTTGACTTTAGAAATTAGTCAATTTGTATTTCAAAAAGCACTATAAGATAAATAAAAATGGATGTAGGGATATAAAAAATAAACAAATATATATTATGATAATATAATTTAAAAGATGTATAATACTCTTAGAGATTTTAGTTAAAATTTAAAATCATATTTAACTAAAGAATTTCTTCTTTTTTTTAAGATTCACTCCTATCACAAAAATATATATTTATTTTGTTTTTAACAATTAAACATTATCTGATTTATTTAGTGTATATCAAAGTCGTAGATAAAGATTATTCTTTCCATTTTAATTTTTTATGTGATTTTAATGTTTCATAAGTAAAAAGAAAATTGAATCTTGTGAACTTTAAAGATAAGTAAAATGTAACAAAACGTTATTAAATTTTATAATCATGTCACGTAGAAATTTAAGACCAAGTAAAATATATGTTAAATAAATTAAAACGGAAATGTAACTAATTACGTGGCGTGGCGGCTGAATAACTGATAAGTGACCGTTTGACATTTTCTACATACGTTAAATGATGGGCCATCAACTCCATCCACGTGCTTTAGATTTGTCCGTTTGATGTATGGATTTTAAGAGAAGTAAATTTATTTATTTTAAAATTTATAATTTAATATAACTAGAGAATTTTTTGTAATTATTTAATTATTTTTTTAATTATTATTGTTTTGTTTATATTAATTATAGAAAAATGTAGAAGTGTCTTAAAATAATTACCCAATTATGGGTGTAGTTAGAGCTTGTTTGGCTCAGCTTAAAAGCTGGTCAAACTTACTTAAAAGCTGATTTTTGACTTATTTAGCTGTTTAGCAATATTCAAAATAACTTATTTTAAGTTAAAAAAAACTTATTTTAAGCCAAAAGTTAAAAGATGGGGTAGATGTGTTTTTTTTTTTTAGCTTATAAGCTGTTTTAAGTTGACCACATTTTTATCTTTTTGCCCTTAATATTTTTATACAATCTCCAAATTACAACATAACTCTAACATCTCTTTCTTCCATTTTTCCCTTTTCACGTTTGGCATAGCAACTTCAGCACTTTTATCCAAACACATAACTGCTTATTTTAAAAATAAGTTTCAGCACTTTCAAAAGTACTGTTTTAAAGTTAATTTTATTAAGCCCATCCAAACGGGCCCTTAATTTCCAAAATTTATTTTTTCAATTAGTTCTCATGTTTTCCTTTTTGAAATGGAATATGTTACTTAGTTTTGATTAATATTTAAAATTATATTGACATGAGGAAAACAAATTCTTTTAACATTTTTGTTATAGTATTAACGTATGTACTTTTGTCTTTCTACTTTTACTAAAAGTTTTAATATGTTTTAACTCTTAATTTAATTACTTTGAATATTTAAGATTTTTAAAATACAAACGGATAAAATTTATATAATTATATTTTTTTTATCATTTTTATGAAACATAAAAAAATATTTACGACTCCACCACGACACAACGTATATATTTAATCAAACACTCTGTTTATCTACCACTTGTAGAGCAAGTTGTTCCTTTCTTTGGTCCATACAATAATTGCATGTCCCCTCACACCTTCAATTCATGCATTCAAAATCTTATTATAAATAGAGCCCAAAAATGCATTAGTTTCCTCATCCCTCAATTTTCATATTTCATTAGTACTAAGTTTTGAACAAAAAAATAATAATCAAGAATGGGTTCCAAGGCAATTTTGTTTCTTGGTCTTTTTTTGGCTATTTTCTTAATGATAAGCTCTGAGGTTGCAGCTAGGGAGTTGGCAGCTGAGACTACCAATGGTAAGCATTTCTTTTCATTTGTTCATGTTCGATAAAAAAAATATTTCTCATATATATTATAAAAAAATATAAATATCTTTTTTATTTACATTTTTATGTTCAATATTGTGATATAAGTCAGACAGATATATAATATAAACATAAAATTTGTCTACTTTATAAAAATTATTGGAAACCAAATCCAAAAATTTCAATAACTTTTGCTATAGTTTGATCATGACATTTAATATATATATTCCTTTTCTGTTTTATTTTATATATGTCTCAATTACAACGCATAAAGTGTAAGAATATACCATTAACTTCCCAATTTTTGCTAAAATAGACTAAAGGCATGTAAATTATATTATAAATGTCCTATGAGTTTTTTTATCATATGTAATATTGGAATTAGAAAAAATTACAATTAAATATATATAGGAAGAGGAGTACTCATTTTGAAATATAATTTTAAAAAAAGTACGACATATAAATTGAAGTTCAATTCAGAGACTATTCATGATTAATTTTCATAATTCATCGATGCAGCGGTGAAATTGGATAACGAGAATGCAGTAAACGTCGATCATTATTATGGTAAGGGCTATGGCAAACGTAAGAAATGTTACAGTTGCTGCAAAAAATACAAATATGGATGCAAAAAATACTGCTGCTCTTATGAAGAATATGTTGCTGCCCAGACTCAAAACTGAATAATTAATTAGTGCTTAATTATGTGTATTTATTATTATTATTATTGTTGTAAACTTTTGAAATTAAGTGACAAGATAATAATAATCTTGCTACTTAATTAAGACCCTTTGCTTGTAACAAGTATGAATAAAGCCATTCATTTACTATGAATGGTTGGTCATGATGTAATGTTTTGTTGTACAATATATATCATATTGTGTTTAAAAATGTTTCCATAACGTTTTAATTTTCTTTCTTATTTTTACGTTAATTATATGTTTCAGGTTTAAATCTTTGCTTCGAATATAAAAATTGCTTTTGTTACATAGCACTTTTATTTGTCTTAGACAAATCCAATTTATTTAAGGCATTCCTAAAGATATTCAAAATCGTGGGAAAAATTAAAAATATCTAATTTTATTGTTATTTAATAAAGTTAAGGACAAGAAGTGAAAAAAAGATTTGTATAATATATTTTAAAAATATAAACACAGAAGAAATAAAATTAATACATATGCGATTGGAGACTGATAATATGATCAAGCTGAAAAGTCAAATCATCTCTTATTTTTTGATTTTTCGTGAATATTTTAGTCAAAGTTGAAATTGAAATTTTAAAAAATAATCAAAACATATAAAAGATAAACACGTGAGTAGCTTTTCAAATTAGTTACATGATCATGAATCAAGGAAAAAGATTTTGATAATTCTCGTCATGTTAGCAAAAATATATATTTCTAATCTTATATTAATATAAGATTGGTGGGGATTATAATTTTTTTTTGGTTATTTATTATTTCGATCTATATTTTGTGTATATAATTACTTTTTGACATAACGTATGAATGTGCTTTTAAATTTTACTTCATGAACTGACATTTGATAATTTTTCAATTTTAGATGTGCATAAATAGAGATTTAAATTTATATAAAATTGATCAAATAGACACACAAATCTTACGTGACATAATACATATAGGACAACATACATGATACTAATTATCACGTAGAATATATATGCTTGCTTGTTCATGAATTATATATATATAAGTTTAAGTGTTTATAGATTACGATTAAGTTTATTAAATGACATTTTATGTAAAAAAAATTAAGAAGACTTTTCTTGAGTTATAAAGCAAATGAAGAGAGTTGGCCCCTCTTATTAAAACTTGATACGTTGCACATTAAAAGAGTCATTAAATACGTCATTTAAATCTTTGAGAATTGACCAAATCTAAGAGTATATAAACACCACTATTTCTAGATATTTTAGGATAAGGTTGTCCTACAAGTTAACATGAAGATTTATTATTGAAATATATAATTATATCAATCACATGCATATTATTTTTTTAAGTTATTCTAATATGTTTTGATTATTATCTACTTTAAAATCTCTGTGTTTAATTTGTTTTGTCAGTCGATGTACGTAGGCCACTAGGTAATATTTATGTGATAAAAGAAGTGATTAGTTTATACGTAAGTAAAAAATATAATCTTTAAAATTATTTGTATATAATTAAAATAAATAATATAACAAAGAGAGGTATGTCAGGGAAGGTAGGGATGAAAATAAAGTTTACTTTGTTAGAAGATGAAAATGATATAATTAATAATGTGAACTATCACATATTTTATCTACTTTTAATTTTACACTCAAGAAATTATTTTTCTTATTTATAAGAAACTTATTTTTATAAAAAAAAAAAAAGTTTCAATGTATAGTGTGAAAGCAAAGACTGAATAATATTGATAAGTCAACTGATAAGTGACATGTTGACATGTTATTCTGCATTATTGTTAGTTATTATCACTTATATGCTTTAATTTTTGGCTAGAAATCGTATGCATCTACGTACTATAAGAGATTATTATGACCATGACATGATTTGAAATTATAAATAAAGATTAATGGAAGTTTTGAAGACAGAGAAGCTAATATTTACGTTTGTATTAGCAATAATTTTATGTATTTTTTTTAAAAATATACATAAATAATATATCTCGTTAAAATTTTAGTAAAAAGAATTATGATATAATTTTTAAATTTTTAAGTGATTAATTTGGTAGCTTGAGCAGTAATGGAGGGTGGTTGGGGGGTCTAAGAAGACCTAGTCAACTTAATTGATAAGTGAGTGATTGACATTTTGCCACTTGGAATTATTTAATAAGTCAACTAATAAGTCATTCACCTTTAATTCAACAATAAATAGCAACTATATAATATAACATTTAATTAGTAGCTGTTATATACTCTTCTAAACTCTTATCTATTATCTATTCACTTTGTCCTCTTTTTCTTTTATTTAATTTTTACATTAAAAGTGTGTTTTAGTAGGTAAAAAAAAATATTGTAATTTTTTTAATCGAAGAATATTAAGTATTTTAAACAATATTTATATATTATTCGATAACAGGGGTCGATGTGAGATAGCAAGCGGATGCTACAGTGGGTGAGGAGACAATCAAGATTTTATGTCAGTGGATAAAGTTTGTCCTACAAGTTGAGCAATAGTTTATTTTAATTATTGCATAATAATAACGACCATACATCAACATTTAATGTACTATTTCCCCACAAGAGCCGTCGTCTACTAATTTGTTGCCAAAAAGGATTTTGAAGATCTTATAATGATGTGAGCAAAATATTTAGAGAAATTTTAGAGATAAGTGGTTAACAAAAATTAATCTTAGAACTAAAATTTGCTAATTTGCAATTTGGCAAGCCTGGATAGTGGGTCCAAGTACATAAAATATATGATTTTAAGATAATCATTTCCTGTCATACTTGGTAAAAACTTTTAAATTTATCCATTTCCGAATAATTTCAATCGAATTTGAAGTTAGGCTTGATGAAACCAAATTTAAAACAAAATGTTTTATGTTTTATAGGGTTGAGATTTATACACATATGATTGAAGTTCAGTTAGTCATTTGGACTAAAGTTCAATCATTTTATTTGAACTCTAATCATATATAACTAAACTTTGACTTTTTCAGTATAATCTTATCTAAAATTCATATATATATGATTGATGTTCAACTATTTTGCTACATTTTAGATTAAAATATCTTAACTTGAAGTTATTTCAAAGTGAACAACCACGACAACAATAAAAATAATATTACTATATAAATTATTTTTAAATTAACAATATATATATAACTTAAATTCGATAATATTAGTCCAATAATTGTGAATTCTTTACCCTCTCCACCAGCCAAAAGCACATCCCATAAATGCACCTCTCACACCTCCACATAATGTCCTTCCCCTACCATTTGTAATACATTCAAATCATACTATATATAGAGACCAATAATACATGAGTTTCTCCATCCTATAATTTCAAGTATCATAGTGGGAAAAAATGGGTTCTAAGACATTTATGTTCCTTGGCCTTTTTTTGGCTATTTATGTAATGATAAGCTCTGAGGTTGTAGCTAAAGAGTTGAGTGAGACTTCAGAAGATAAGTGTAAGAATCCTCTTATTATTTGTTCCTTTTATGGTCGAAGAAAAATATTTTTCATGAAAAATAATTTATTAGAAGTATTTACTTTAAAAAATAAAATAAATTTATTATAATACTGTTTAAGGTACTATATGTTTTGGAGTACGTATTTATAATCATAAAAATGTCATGATATATTTGAGATTACAAAATTTAAAAATAGGTTAATGTCATAACATTCTTGTTTACACAATTGATACAGCAAAGAAATCCAATAACAAGAATGTAGTACATGAAGACCAATTTGGTGGCTACCCTGGTGGTGGATACCCCGGCGGTGGTGGCGGATATCCTGGCGGTGGTGGTGGATACCCCGGTGGTGGTGGCGGATATCCTGGCGGTGGTGGTGGTTACCCTGGTGGTGGCGGAGGCTATCCCGGAGGTGGATACCCTGGCGGTGGCCGCGGTGGTGGTGGTGGCTACCCTGGCGGCGGTCGTGGTAGAGGAAGATATCCCGGTGGTGGCCGCGGTGGTTACCCTGGCGGTGGTCACGGACGTGGTAGATATCCTGGCGGCGGACGTGGTGGTGGATACCCTGGTGGCGGACGTGGTGGCGGTGGACGTGGTGGTGGTGGTGTAGGGTACTGCCGCAATGGTTGTTGCAACGGCAACAACTATGAGTGCTATAGTTGCTGTTAATAATGGGAAGCAATATATATAAATTTTGTAATGGCAAAGATGTAATATTAGTGATTAAAACTCTTGCTACTTTAATTTAATTTCTAGAACATTTTGTAAGAATTATGAAATAAAATGTCATCATGTATGTAATGTTTGTTAATTATGCTATGGTGTGAGACAATATTTTCCCTAATTTGGTGTTTCTTCTCAAGTGTTTAATCAAATAGTATATTTATGAATAGAGAAAAGTCAATTGGGATGTTAATATGTTATATAAACTGAATGCTTTTTTGAAAATTAAAGCTGTAAAATTTGATTTCTCCATACACTCCTATTGTGTATGTATTTAATTTTTATATTTCATAAACACAAATAAAAGGATGTTAGTTAATATATGCTAACGAGCTAATTAACAGTATTCTTATGAATAAATCCGACTCAATAATAATTTTCGAGTTTAGTGGTTGATCAGAATAATTAATTAATACATTTTTGTGACAAGTAGAACTAACAAACAAGACGTTTTGTCAACACAATTGATAAGTGTATTCGATATTTTCCACTAGCATTTATTTGTCGGCATCAACAAAACGATGTGTATGTGGCTATTAGAGCCTGTTATCTTTTCATATATTAAAATAACAATATATTTGGTACGATAAAGAATTATTATTTCAAAAATATCTATAATATATAATTACGCAAACACTTAAATTGGAAGAGGGGTGTATGAAAGATGGGGTGTTGAGAGTCCATCAAAAATTAGATTTCGAAAAGAGAATAGAAATGTAGAGACAAAAATGTATATCATTTTACTAGAGAATATACATGAGACCCCTAATTATTTTTAAAAAAAATATTTTTAGAAAATTTTGACCTATCAAGAAACACAAAAAGAGTCCAAAATGACTATGTCTATTTCAATGCAATATATTATTTTAATTTTTATTATATGATATAAATCCAATAACACATCAACATTTAATATACCATTTCCCCACAAAGAGCCGTCGACTACTTTGCTAACAAAAAGATTTTGGTGATCTTATAATATGTCCAAAATGGATTATACGTACGGTTGAAAAATATCGTTTTGTATTTTTGAAGGTCTGAATTTAATCGTTGAAAATTATTGAGATTGATATTAGAAGGTTGAACGTTAAATTTAATTTCTCGTTTATCTATCAAAAAATTTCGGATAATAACATATACTAAAATTAAAACACAATTTATACTAAAATCACAGTAATATGTCCGATAGATTTGTAGCAAGACAAGTCTTTATCTATCGATTCAAATTTAAAGATATCAAATTAGACTTTTATTTAGATAAAAAAATGTATATCAGTTTGTTACATGTAAGTCTAACTTAAATATAATGCAACAAATTATGTAAAGTACTTGTCATGTACGTGTATGAACTCGAATGTGAAATCTTTCACTATATTTCTTCAGCTGCCGACTGAATATTGGTCCACATATTAATTCCTGTTCGGGACGGATCTAGAATATCAAACGTAAATTTTTAAAACCGTAATAATTTTTACATAAATCTTATATATATATATATATATTAAAAAGTCTACCAAATATATGAAAAAATATTTGTGGAAAATCTAATAACAAAATAAGTTCTTAGTTTGATGGTAGAATAGAAATGAAACTTACTTAAGTTTTCAGCGAGGGTTTAATACTTTAATTCCTCTTGAGTACTTGTATTAAAGTCCTTTTAAAAAAAATGAGATCGTTAAAAATTTATAAAGTTTAAATTCTGAATTTGTTTTTTGTCCGTTACATCCAAATAATACTCTCTTCAATCATTTTATCCATTCAAATCTTTCTATAAATAGAACCCAATAATCTCTCAATTTCTTCATCCTTTAATTAATTCAAGTATCATAAGGGAAACAAAAAAAAATGGGTTCTAAAGCATTTCTGATTCTTGGGCTTTTTTTGGCCACATTTGTAATGATAAGTTTTGATGTTTTAGCTAAGGAGTTGGCTGATACTTCCACTACTACTTCTGAAGGGGATTGTAAGTATATCCATTCAGTATAATATGCTCATTCTATAAAGAAATTTCACATATATTTTTATAATTTATCTCGAAAATACTGAGAGTTCAGATGAACATTCATTACTTGTGCTTTAGATGCTAGTCGCTTGACCAATTATTCTAACTAATTATTCAATTTTATATAATTAGTTTTACATTTTGCATCTATATTACAATAACAATAATAACATATTCAGTGAAGATAAAAAAATTATTTAATTTGATCAATTCTCGACTCAAGTAAATATAAAGTAGCTAAGCCTATTCTGAAACCTAATGAAATTTTGCATATATGTTAATATGGTATATTTTAACCTTCTGAACTTTGACGAGAAATCTCCATATAAGTTATGGATTACAGAATTTTATAATGCAGAGTTGGTATTAAACAAAAATGTTCCCTTCATTTAATTTATTTGTTTAGTTTTGACTTGCTAATAAAAAAGTAAAGAGATTTAATTCTTGAATCTTGTGATTAGAATTTTGAATCTTTAGATATTAAACATGCCACGTGAAAAAGCTAAATTAAGAAGTTATCAAAGAAGAAAAGTATATTTTTTTAGGACTAAACAGAAAAGTAAGACAAATAACATTCTTATTTGCGTAATTGATGCAGCCAAGAAATCCAATAACAAAAATGAAGTACATGAAGCCGAATATGGCGGGTACCCCGGTGGTGGCGGTGGATACCCTGGTGGTGGTGGATACCCTGGCGGCGGCCGTGGTGGTGGTGGTGGTGGATACCCTGGTGGCGGATATCCAGGTGGTGGCGGCCGTGGTGGTGGTGGTGGCGGCCATGGTGGTGGTGGTGGCGGCCATGGTGGTGGTGGATACCCTGGCGGTGGTAGTGGCGGAGGCCATGGTGGTGGTAGATACTCCGGCAGTGGTGGACGTGGTGGTGGCGGTGGCCACGGTGGACGTGGTGGTGGCGGTGGCCACGGTGGACGTGGTGGTGGTGGCCGGAAGTGTTGTTCCTAGATACAAAGGTGAATGAATATAGTAATATATAGTTATCACCTTGTACTAATTAGTGGCAAGATGTCGTAGTAGTAATATTCTTGCTGCTTTTTGGAGCTTATTGTAAGAAAAAATTATTATCATGAAATAAAAGCCATCATGTAATGTTTGTTAATTATGCTATGGTATGAGAATATTTTCCTTTGGTGTTTTACTTATGGGTGGAATTCTCATTTTATATAATTATTTAAATTTATGATCCATATTATTATAATTTATTTCGATGAATCGTTCATTATTATTATCAATATTAATAATAATAATAATAATATTTGTATCAAGAATTTGACTAGATTTTTTGGATCATATATTGCAAAGTTTACTTCTGGTGATCAATCCCAATAAAATTTTCTCCAACCTCGGAATTATAGATATATGCACTAATATTATAAAATATCCCAAGATATAAGTAAATGATTTAACATATATACACTAATATTTTAAAAAGTTAGTTATATACATGGTATACAACCATTATGAATCACCATATGGAGTCATTTTTGTCTATTGTAATAAAGAAAATATCTTATTTTCAATTTATATATATATATATATATATATATATATATATATATATATATATATACATCCCAATATTTATGTAAGACATCATTTGAATGATTGATAGTGTAAAAAATTCTCTACCTCAATGTATATAATTGAAAGATATTACTCCTAATTAATTGTTTCTAGTTTAGAGTTAGTACAAGAATAAATTAAAATAACTAAGAATAACAAAAAAATAAAGAATTACAAAATAAATTAATGTAGCAAAGAAAACAGATAACAAGAATGCATTAGTAAATGAAGCCCAGTATGGCTGATAGCCTGGCCGCGGTCGTAGTCGTGGTTGTGGTGGATACCCAGTGGTCATGGTGGTGGCGGATACCACGTGGTGGTGGACGACGTGGAGGATACCACCGGTACGGTTGCTGCCGCCGTGATTACTACGGTTGCTATAGATATTGCTCCTACAAAGGTGAGGCAATGGGCAAAGAGCCACACAATAGATTAATTATGTGGAGTCATATATTAGAACTTTTATAATGGCAATTATGTAATATATAGTAGTAACACCTTTTCTACTTTAGGGCTTGCCATAATAATAATTAGAAAGATTTTTTAGTTTAATAATAATTAGAAAGATATTTTAGTTTACTAAAATTAATGACTAGATCACCATCTTATTTCCTAGTCACGAGTCTATTATTATTAAGGGAAAACTACCTAACTTAATTAGGTTAGGAGCTAATTGTTTAGTTACATTCTATAGTTTGTAATATTATGTTATTCATCAGATTTTGATGTATTCATATACGTTCAGATGCATGTATCGTGAAATATATGAGTCAAAGTTAAGGATAATTTATTCTAGATACTTTGTATTCTGGTGGATTCGTATGTATCTAAGATACACAGCAAATCTCACTCGCCTATCTAGAGTGTATCTAATGTGATTCACATGTATACATGAGATACATAAAAAATTTCAATCGTCTTCCTTTCCATATCGTTCACCTCTCTCCTTATGTTATTGAATCTGTACATGTATCTAAGTAGGAAAATATTAATTAGTTATAAGCTTACACAATTATTTTAAAAGTATAAATAATATTGTAATAATTTATATAAAATAGTAAAATATGTCTAATTATGTAGTTTTCCCTATTATTAACGAGCTCTAGTTGATTTTCTTTTTCTTAATTACTGTAAGATATTTCAGTTGCTCAAATTGTTGACTAGGTCACTGATCTAATTTCATAATCACGAGTCTATTATTATTAACGAATATCTAGATGATATTTTTTTCTTTTAACTACTAAAATATTTCAATTCGCTATTAATCTAATTTTATAATCACGAGTCTATTATTTTTTATTAGAATAATCTAGAATATCTCCAACCAAACTCGTATAAATATTTTAGAAAAACAGAAAAAAAAATATAATTACTATAAAATCATACTGTTTATATTCTATCTAGATATTTTTCAACCTAACTATTTTTATGATCCATTATATGCACTGAACCTATTGAATTGTATAACCTAACCTAGTGTCAGTGTTATTCAATGCCTTTTGAATATATTTTTAAAAAATTGCATCTTAATTTTTTTTAAATAAAAATATTGAGTATCACTAGTATTGTTAAAATGTGTGAATATTTCATTTATAAATCGTAAGCGTAACAAGGTATATTTTTATTTAGTTAATTACATTATCAATGAGCTAAATCTCTCACGTAAATGCTTGTTATTTTTTATGGGGAAAAAGGTTTGACATTGAATAAATACCGATCGGTTATAAAATTCAAATTCATATAAGATATCTTATATGCTCAGATAAAATATTAATTGTACGATAAATTAAAACTTAAGTTATTAGAGATATTCCACTTTTTATTCTCTTAATTGTATTATTAAACGCATAATACCCCTTTGTATTTATATTGCAGCGCTCATTTCCTAGAGTAACACTCCCAAAAGATCACTTTTTTCATTTATACGAAATTAAATTTGAAATCTCCAATTAATAATGAAAGGTGGATGGATAACAGGTTTAATTAAAATGACTTTTCAACTCAACTGTAGTACTTAATAAAGTTTGTATTTAATTTATAATAATTTTAATTCGTAGGCCAGCAGTTGTACTAGGCTCTTTCATCTAGAGGAAAATTATATATATATATATATATATATATATATATATATATATATATATATATATAAAGTAATAGTCCTATGTCCCTAATTATTTATCTGCTTTTAAATTGATATATTTATTAAAAAATAATGATTGATATAGAGTGGATGAATTAAAATTAAGAGTTTCAAGAAATTTTATATTTTTTAAAGTAATTAATGTAGGATATTATAGGTTAAAAATTATTTTTTCTTAGTTTATCAAAATAAATAAGCAATTAGAGATAGAGAGAGTACGGTTGTACTAAAAAAAATATATCTCGTCTCTCTAGTTCTCTCTGCTTCACTACAGTAAAAAAAACTTTTAGCGACATTAAATATTGACATTAATAAAAAGTGTTTATATTTTTACAGTGTCATTAAAACCAATGTCGCTAAAGGCTTTAAGAACATATATAAAGAATGTCAATTGTAATTATTTTTGTTTTAGTGCTTCCAGCTATAGGAGTCAGAGATTTTTAATTTATATATTGTGAATTTTAATTTTTTCAAATATTGGTTTGTAGATAAAATTATTTATTCATATTAAATGAACTTTTTAGTATAAAGATAAGACTGAATCAGAATTACCGAAAATTCTACCAAATTCATAGGTATTAATATTATTATGACTTCACTTAGTTATCTGATGTGAAACTTAAAAGATTCTCTTAAAAGGATGAAGTGTACTTATCAAAAATTTAGAATTCAATTACTAACATCACATATATCATTATTTTAAATTTAAAATTCATAAATTTCAAATAAGTTTTTGCCTCCGATGCATGTTGAAATATATACCCTATGCTCCATAAATGCACCCTCCTCACGTGACCTTTAAAAAATTGTAAGATGATTTAAAAATTATTATTTTTAACTAAAAAATGTTTGGTGGCTATTTTTATAAATATTTTGATGGTGAAAAAAAGGAAAGATAAACACTATTTATGTCCACTTTTAATTGTTATAGTTTTTCTTTTTAGAGTCAAATTATAATAAATTTGACTAATATTTTATGACGTATTTTTCATCATATTGATATACAAAAAAATTGTAATTTATAGTACTTTTCGTATACTTTTTGAATGTCTAAATTTTTTTTGTTTTAAATATCGAATTAATATAATTTAATTTAAATTTAAAAATTAGTCAAAATTGACTTTTGCAAAACGTAACATAACAAATAAAAGTTGACAGAGAGAAATACTGCTTTTATATTTAAAAAAATTAGAAGGTTTTTCCCTTTTTCTTGTGAGTTGATTTGGTAGAAAATAAGTGAAAAAATTATATTCTATATCATCAATTTTCCACTTGTTTGCTGAGGAAATAACCTTTATTTCTAGCTAGTAATAATTAAACTCAATTGTTAAATTCAACATCTTTTTACTTACCAACCAAATACACCATAAATGTCCTTCACTTCAATCTAAAAAATGCATTGAAATCTTACTATAAATATAGCCAAATGATGCCTCACTTTCTTCATCCTTCATTACATACTACAAAAAGAAAACAAAGAATGGGTTCCAAAGCATTTCTGGTTTTTGGTCTTTTTTTGGCTATTTTCCTAATGATAAGCTCTGAGATTTTAGCTACTGAGTTGGCTGAGACTTGTAAGATTATTATTTTCTCATTTTAATTCTTTTATCACTTTCAAATATTGAATATCTCACCTATTTTTTTTCCTAGTAGTAACATTTTTGGTCCACTAAAACAAGTACCTTAATCAAGTACTTTTTTTGAATCGAGGTCTATCAGAAACTATACATTTTACATTTCAGACCTTTAATTTTGTGACGAGCTTTTCAGTTCCTCACCCAATAAAACTCAAAAAACATAGTTTTATAGTTGTCACAAAAATTCATATGTAACTATACTTGTAAGATAACACTGAGTATGCTATTGTTACGATAAAAACAAGTACCATGTGTGTATGCACTAATGCTAGACTCTTTCCAAGATTTTCATTTCATGTGCCCTAAAATTACAAGTAATTGTATCATGAAAAACACTACATAAGTAAATGATCATACATCATCCATATATGTTAGTGTATAAATAATTTATTCAGAACGAACTAAGCAAGTTGTTTTTCTTAAAAACAAAATTCATAATTCATAAATTTAAAATTCTGAGTATGTATCTTATTTTCAACATTACGTATATTTGAGATTTGTTGTAGCTAAGAAATCAGAAAACAAGAATGAAGTACATGAAGCCCAATATGGTGGATATCCTGGTGGTGGTGGATATGGACGCGGTGGTGGTGGATATGGACGCGGTGGTGGTGGAGGATATGGACGTGGTGGTGGATACGGACATGGTGGTGGTGGTGGATATGGACATGGTGGTGGTGGATATGGACACGGTGGTGGTGGATACGGACACCGTGGTGGCGGTAGTGGTGGACGACGTGGTGGATACTGCCAGTATGGTTGCTGTGGCCATGGTGACAATGGTTGCTATAGGTGTTGCTCCTATAAAGGTGAGGCAATGGACAAAGTTACTCAAGCTAAGCCACACAATTAATTAATTATGTGTGGAGTACGTAGTATATTATATTAAAACTTTTGTAATGGCAATTATGTAATATTATTAGCAATGCTCTTTCTACTTTAGAGCTTGCTATAATATTAGTAAAAATGTATTGAATAAAAGCCATGTTGTAGTAATTTTATTATCAATATTTTATTATGATATTCATATTTACTGTATTTGAACTAATTAATACCAAAAAGTTCTAGTTCTTTTTAATTGACTTGACCACTAGTCTAATTGGTTGTTAAAAATTTATACTTTGGAATGATTTTAGCTCTTGTAGTCTTATTTTCTTTGTATTAAATTAATAAAGTGGGAATCTTTTAACAAGTTCAACGAAAAGGCAAAATTTTAATATGAAGTCTTTGATTGTTAAATTTAGCATATGATCCCTCTCGTTTACCTGATAAATGAATCCAAATTCGAAATATATGATTAAGGATGGAAAATTTTAACAGCCGATAGCGATGCATATAAGGAGATACTTATAGCTTATGATTTACGAGTTCATTGAGATTCAATAGTTTTGGTTTGGAATCTTGGACTATGTGTATGTGTTAAAAGATTATTTTCTCCGTCTAAATTTATATGACGGAGTTTGATACTTGACACAGAAAAAAAATTGAAATTTGTGGCTAAAACAAAGACTTACACTTTTGTGTAGTTATAAATTATTTATTTGAGGATAAAAAGAGAATCATAAAGTTAAATGACACATAAATTAAAACAAAATAGAGTATACATACGTACAAATAATCATTTACATATAGTAAATCAAATAAAAACCGATAGAATCTTGAACTAGAATCACAAAGTTCAATGGTTACTAGAACAAAGAAAACAAAAGGTAATAACAGAGTCACAAATACTCCCTTCGTTCGGTATTATTTATCATGATTTCTATTTTAAGAGTCAAACTATAAAAACTTTGATTAATATTTTCAGATATATTTTTTCATCATATTAATATGCAAAAAAAATTGTAATTTATAGTACTTTTCATATAGTTTTAGAATATCTAATTTTTTTGGTTAAAATATCGAACTAATGTGATCTAATTTACCTTTAAAAATTAGTTAAATTGACTTTCGATAAGCGCAACATGACAAACAATTCTGGACAGAGGGAATATAAGATACTAGGAAATTAATCATAATAAAAATACTGAAAACTAGACGACGTTATTACTAACTTTCTATCCTAATCTTCGATCCCTCCTAATTATAATACTATAGGTTGATACATATCCTCCATAAATTACGTTTAGTTAAAGCAAGTCTTTATTATGCATATAATTAACTAATATAATATTTTATATTTCTCTCTTTTTGACCCCAAAAGAAAAAAGTTCTTTATGAAATCTTTTTATTTTTCTTGATGAATTCAAAGTAAGTCCTCAGTATTTTCCTCTATTTTTCTGATTGTTGCATGCAAGTATTATTGAGTTCTATAAATAGGGAAGAAATGCATGTCTTTTCTCATCAGAAAAAAAAAAGAAAAAAAAAAGAACTTGAAATAGTTTAATTTGCTAATCAAAATGGTTTCTAAAAATAATATTTTTGTTTATGTTTCTTTGGTTATTCTACTAATAATATCCTCACAAATTGTTGCAAGGGAGATGAATTCTGAGGCCCCTGCTCCACTTACCCAAGGTTAATTTACTGTCTCCATAAGTTTATTATGATAAAAAAAAATATTTTTATTTGTTTTTTTTGTTATATATAAATGATCGAATTCTCTTGATATCATGGAGATATCGTAGTAAAGGACGTTAAAAAAATGTTATGTTACATGTATAAATATTACTCTCTCCGTTTGCTTTTATTTTTCATAGTTTTCTTTTATAGAGTCAAACGATAAAAGATTTGACTAACATTTTATAATATATTTTTTCATCATACTGATATGCAAAAAATTGCAATTTATAGTACTCTTTAGTTAATTTTAAATAAATTGACTTTTGAAAAGCGTAACATGACAAATAAAAATGGATAGCAGGATGCATGTGATACTACTTTTGTATCCCTTTATATTATATGAATTTCTAATTTCACAACTGACTAATATGAAGCTCTACATACACTTTTTGATGCAGTAATGAATGGAAATACCACTAATGAGGCAAAGGGAGTGTTTTTTCATGGGCACCATTTACTGAGGAATCTTGGTAGGATTTTCAGAATTGGTCAAGTTATATATTGTAACTATTGCTCAACTTGCAATGGCCTTTGTGGCTATTGTTGTGTCTAAAGCTAAGATCAGAAATCCGCGACCTCCTCTTTAACCACGTGCTTTACGAAAATACATTTTAAGTTTATATATAATTAAGACTTATGTAACTGTATTGGTGTGACAAATAAAGGAAAGTTATGAATAGAGTCCCTATTCACTTTCCTGTAGTAAAATTACTTGTGTTTTGTTTTGTTTTTGTCTTGTCTTTAAAATTGTTGCAACTTGCAATAAGTCATGTTTATGTACTTTTTATTGGTTTAATGATCAAATGGTTTTATGTAACAAATTGTCTATTCATGTTTAAAATTTAATTATCTTTATTACTATTCTACCTATATATACAGTATAATTTTCAAACGAAAGGTGTTTAACTGACCTTTCTCGAGCCTATGGGAGAAAAGTATAACCAATTTTACAAGGTTCACAAATGACTCAACAAATTTTTCAAACCAGAATGAGGCATCCAAGAAAATTGTGTATCATTGAGGAATAGAACTATGGTAAAAATGAGGTGCAGCCTCTGTTAGCCAAGAAGGATCGATAGTATAACTTAATCGCCACAAAAACTGTAACTTGTTGCCACTAAAAGACTGTATTAGTGGCAACCTTTGTTGCTACAAATGTATAATTTATCGCCTCTAAAAGACTCTATGTAAAAAGTGTAATTGGTCGCTACGATAAAATTGTATTTGTAGCAACTTGTGTTGCCACAAAAGTATAACTTGTTCCCACTAAAAAAACTGTATTAGTGCCAACCTTTGTTGCTACAAATGTATAATTTATCGCCTCTAAAAGACTGTGTGCAAAAAGTGTAATTGGTCGCTACGATAAAATTGTATTTGTAGCAACTTGTGTTGCCACAAAAAGTATAACTTGTTCCCACTAAAAAAACTGTATTAGTGCCAACCTTTGTTGCTACAAATGTATAATTTATCGCCTCTAAAAGACTGTGTGCAAAAAGTGTAATTGGTCGCTACGATAAAATTGTATTTGTAGCAACTTGTGTTGCCACAAAAAGT
Organism: Solanum habrochaites; assembly: GCA_027704765.1. Classification (NCBI taxonomy): domain Eukaryota; kingdom Viridiplantae; phylum Streptophyta; class Magnoliopsida; order Solanales; family Solanaceae; genus Solanum; species Solanum habrochaites. The sequence goes on from JAKWJA010002497.1 coordinate 76,955,402, forward strand.
ATAACTTGTTCCCACTAAAAAACTGTATTGGTCGCCACAAGAAGTAGAATTTGTCGCCACCAAAAAATGTTTTTGTCGCCGCCAAAACATTAATTTATTAGTCCCAATTCATCATAACCTTTTTTTCCTCTCTAATTTGTGGAAATTGGCTTAAAGACTTACAAGTCATCGTCCGCTAGTTCTTTTTTTCCTTAGGTGGAATGGAATATTGATAGATTTTTCCAATGTGGAAACTATTGTGTACCTAATAAGTTTAAAAACATCGACAACTAATCACTAACTCATAATATTGACCTTTTATGATTATGTAAATTTCATGAAATAAATTATTGCATTCTTACAATCTGCACGAATATTTATTTCATTCAAACAACTTGATTTTTCTTGATTAAAAATTATCTCTTTGAAAAGTATCGTGAAAATAGAAGAAGAGATGTTGATGGAGAGTTGGAAAAGGTAAAGTTGTGTTACAACTGCTTTCCCAAAAATAAAGTGTAACGGCCTGATCTCGCCGTTAGGGAAAAGTCAATGGGAAAGAATTGGACTACAATTTTTTTTATTTTTGATAGTAATGGAAATTCCTAACTAGTAGTTCTATAAATAGGGAAGAAATGCAAGTCTTTTCTCATAAGCAAAAAAAAAATTATAAAAAAATCCAAATAGTTTAATTTGTTAATCAAAATGGTTTCTAGAAATAATATTTTTGTTTATCTTTCTTTGTTTATTCTACTTATACTATCCTCACAAATTGTTGCTAGGGAGATGAATTCTGAGGCCCCTGCTCCACTTACCCAAGGTTAATTTACTGTCTCCATCTATTTATTATGATTAAAAAATGTTTTTATTTGTTTTTTTTGTCATATATAAATGATCGAGTTCTATTATCATCACGGAGACATCGTAGTAAAGGATGTTCAAAAATTGTTTGTGTTGCATGTACAAATACTATACGGGATGCATGTTATACTATTTCTTGTATTTTGTACCCGTTGTATGAATTTCTGATTCCGCAACTGACTAATATGAAGCTCTACATACACTTTTTGATGCAGCAATGAATGGAAATACCAATAATGAGGCCAAGGGAGTGTTTTTTCGTGGGCACCATTTACTAAGGAATCTTGGTCGGATTTCCAGAATTGGCAAAGTTATATTTTGCAACAAGTGCTCAACTTGCAATGGCCTTTGTGGCTATTGTTGTGTCTAAAGCTAAGATCAGAAATCCGCAACCTCCTCTTTAACCACGTGCTTTACGAAAATACATTTTAAGTTTATATATATTTAAGACTTATGTAACTGTATTGGTGTGACAAATAAAGGAAAGTTATGAATAGAGTCCCTATTCACTTTCATCTAGTAAAATTACTCTGTGTTTTGTTTTGTTTGTGTCTTGTCTTTATAATAGTTGCAACTTGCAATAAGTCATGTGTATGTACTTGTAAGTTATAATTGGTTTAATGATCAAATAGTGTTTTATGTACCAAGTTGGCTATTCATGTTGGGCTTGGTTTAAAATTTGAATCATCTTAATTACCTTCAGTACAACAAAAAAAAAGGTACTATTAGACCTATATATATATATATATATATATATATATATACAGTATAATTTTCAAACGAAAGGTGCTCAACTAACCTCTCTCGAGCCTATGGGAGAAAAGAATAACCAATTTTACAAGGTTTAAAAATGACTCAACAAAATTTCCAAACCAGAATGAGGATGCCAAGGAGCATCCAAGAAAATTGTGCATCATTGAGGAATAGAACTATGCAGCTGCTTCTGGTAAAAATGAGGTGCAGCCTCCGTTAGCCAAGAAGGATCGATAGTGATGACATTTCGCATGTACTGACGATCTGTTGAAACGAGAGAATGGTACACGATGAACTTCGGGTTGACCCTGTCAAATATGAGAACCACATTATATAAACTAGACATGCAAGTGATGTAATACACTTCTACTCCCCATATTTATTTGAGACTAACAAGGGAAATGTGTAAAAAATGGATGCTACAAAACCACACATCTTTCATGCACACATAAGAGGGAAGATGGCAACGAGAAAGTTCCTGACCACGCCATGCTACAATAGGATGCAAGAAAAGGGAATGTCACCGTTTCCTAATTATGGATTTGATTCGAGAATGATAGATCTTCCTAGTTCTTAGGGTGTTGGTTTAGTGGTAAGGACAGTCCGTGATGCGTGATTCAGGTGCACGTCAGCCGTACTCCATGGAGTTCTAAACCTGTGCCTCAACTGAAGTTGGGCCAGATGCCCACATGGGATTTCTCCAACTTGAGAACTTGAGCAACAGAAATGACTAGTACTCTTAATAACTTAGATAGTGGGACTATAGAAACCAGTTGTAGAAATATTCATACCTTTAAAATGGCAATAAATCACACAGATGAACGTAATTTCCTCATCTTATGACTACTTAGGGAAAGTAATTCATACGTCTCCGTAATATCAGCAAACCAATCAAGCTATCATAGTTTGAGAGAGACATTAATAGATAAATACCTGAACAACACAGATGAAGGATGAATATACACTTCTTGAGAAGTTCTGAGAGTCTTGTACATCCCATTGTGACTGAATGGCTGTTTCAAATATCAGCAACAGAAGTTATTTAATATGCTCATATCAGAAAAATGAAGCAGAAACAGAAAGAGTGTGTTTTAAGACAAAAATAGCTACGTGTACCAAACTTCATACTCACTTCTAAGCGGGCAGCATTGGCAAAAAAACCTGCTGTAATTGCCTTCTTTACTGCCTGTGAAATGACTAAATTTAGTTACGCCTATTACATCATAAAAGAAAGAATTGCCCAAAAAAGATTTACAAAATATGCTGCTACTGAGAAAGTGACTAAGCTGCAATCTCTAGACTGCGAATAATTCTAATTGAAGCCCTTAGCGGTGGTTGCAGCACTAATTTGACGGCTTTTCGTGGCAGAAAAGAATGACTCATGCAACAATATTAACTCAATGACAAGCAAGCAATCAGTTTTAAAACATGGGCAACTGCTCCACGGTCTGTTGAATGCTATTGACATTAACAACTGAGTCAGCAAATAAAGTTACCTGAATATCCCCTTCACAAGATTTCAATCCTATGCCCAACCTCTGTGTAATCCTTTTCAGCTGTTCCCTAACTTCAATTACTTTTCTCTACATAATGGGGAAAAAAATCAAGGATGCCCTAAGGGCACGTTCACGAAACACTGCAAAATGTAAAAAGTAGAACATCGTGGAAGTTGGATTATGACTTACCATGGCATGATAATTTATAAAATTCTTGTGACACCACTTCGAAGATTTATTAGACTGAATGAATCCTTTATACACATTTAAGAATGTGACATGGTCACCCTGCAAAGGTATATCGAAGTTACACATGAATTTACTTGAAGAAGGCTAAAAAGTAAATAACTAGAAATAAATAGGCAGCAATCTTAATTCCAATTAGTGACTGTACTGTCTCTACACAAACTTTCTAATTGTATGTGCTATTGGACTTCATCGAACACTTCTGCTTATGCAATGAATCAAGTTAATGGACAATTAAAAAAAGGGAAGTGCAAGATCCTAAGAAATACTACATTTCCCTCAACTTTCTTTACCTACTCTCTGTTAGTCCAACCCATTAATGTGATCCTTCTCTAAATAGAAATATTTGCCACCTCCAGAAGTTTGAACTTAGTCGTAGCCTTGGGACCTTTCATACAATTGAACGATCCTTTAATTAAATCTGTACTCACTCCAATAAGTAACTCAATACTAGAGTAAACATTTGTTAATCTACAAAATAGTCAGTCGGATGAATCAAATGACAATGGACACAAATTATATAGATTACTTTGCATAAATCTCAGGGAAGAACAAAAATTATATTTATTACAACAAGAGGAAAATACAAACTAAAGGTGATAGTGAAGCAGGAGAAAGGTGGATAAGAAAATTATTAACATCTTCTGTACAGTGTAATTTATTTGAGCTCTAAATTTTACCATTATCTATTATGAGACCCATATGCAAGTTGTCAAATGTGTTCTTCATTGTGTACTTTAAGTATAATGCAACTAAGTTATTACAGAGGTGAAATTAATAAGTGAAACAGAAGAAACCAAAAACCTCGGCAGCTGCAAATCTCAATTTAGCTTCATCCAACTGCTTCTGTACTCCTCTAACAGGAATCCAAATAGACTGCAAAATAAACAATATATTGGTCTGACAAAATATAGAGTTCTTGTTTTATTGTTAAATCAATTAGGGTTTGGAAGGCGAGGATTTACCTGTATGGAGAGTACAGCAGCAATGGTAATTATTTCCTCCGAACATCCAAACTCACAAGAAGCTAAGATCATTTTGGATATTAATGGGTCCTACACAAAAATACAAGTTTCAGAAACTGCGTGAATAAGAAAATTCCTAGATCCATGAATTGAGAGACACGTTGCATTATTGTAATGCACCGAGAGACATTCAACAAAGCATCAAGCATCTAGTTAATCAACTTCCTATTGATCTCACACCTATGGCACTCAACAACACAGTGCATCAGTATAAGAGAGCTATATATAGTATACAGCATAAGCTATCTTGGGGGTAACTGTTTTCATTCATTAACAAATAGATGTTACAGAAGAAAATGAATAAAGTCAAGACTGCATCTTCCAATTGCTAGTGATAACGATAGACTCCAACAAAGGAAAAAGAGTTCAGTGCTGCAGTTTAAGCAAGTCGCCTCAACCGCCACAGCTGGCAACAAATATCCGTACTCTAAATGTCTAACTATCAGCCCCAAAGCAAAGGCTTCTACAAAATAAAATGAGTATCCAATGGGAGTAAAAGAATTGTGCGTCTCCCTCTCCCTCAATTGCAGAACTCTATTACTTTTTCTTTTTTGTAATGGTGGTGTTAGGTTTACCATGTACCTGCTTGCTTATACCAGCACAAGTGTTGGAGACTTAAAGACAGATGTTGAAGAAATCACCTAGCACTTTTCCACAGCTGGGATATGAACAGGGTCTCCCTTGGTTTCATCTCACTATATCGACCGCTAGGCCACTCCCTTAGGTGTTACTTATTTTCATAATTGTGTAAATATTCCTTTGCTCATTACTTTTGTATGATGTATTTCCTTTTTAATGCTTTTATTGGAGAATGGGGAAGAGGGGTAGTGTTTGGTGAGAAATGTGATAATAAAGGTAACAGAACTGCAAATTCAACTGGAAGTCTCTAACTTGCAAGTCATACTACTGGAGCTGGCAAAAAAAGATTGCACTGAACAGCAAAGAAGTAAAAAGTGAGGAAATTTAACAGAGCATATGAGATGGCTGGTCAGAAACATACCAGTGGAATCTCTGCAACTTGAAACCCAGTAGGTGAAGTAAGTTTGGCGTCGTCATCCAGTACTCCAAGTGAGTACAATATTTCAAGTGCTCTGATCATCGATTCAGGTGATGGAGATGCTGGCCAATCAAAACCTAAAATGTTATCGATGCCCAAAGCCTTCAACTGGGACATAGACAAGAACGTTATTAGCTAATATCCAAGAAATTTCTTGACAGGCTGAACAGTAGGATGAGACTCATATTTGAAAATTTGACACCACAAAGGAGATGAAACTCATACAAAAGGCAACACAACAGTCCTTTCAACATGTTCTATTTACAAATAGAGGCTGAATAAGCCAATTACCCCCAATCAAGTAATAGAAGCTTCATGAATGAGCAAAACTTTGGTGGCCTTATGGAAAATAAAGCATAAAAGGAAATTTCATTTTTCATGAACAATAATTTTTATTTGTTTCTTCGACATCAGATGTTGAGTTATATCAAAGTATGGAAAGAGAAAGATTAATCAAAAGGATGATCTTTGCAATGAAGAAAAGAAAGAAAAAACACAAAATAATTGATATTGTCGAGCAAAAGCTCATATGCACATTAGGGATTTTTTTTTTCGAACTACCTCATGCACATTAGGGAAATTCTATTGATATTGGTCTCATTTCTTTCCAACCTTTCATTTTTGTTGGAAGATTGAGAAAAATGACGAAAATAACACATCAGGCATGAAATTTTTACAAGGCAGATGATCTAGCCAGCCTCCCTGATAAGGAGGTCATATTTAAAGCTCCACACACATCATGTCATAGCAAGAAAAGGCACGGCACTGGCATCTTCTTGGTTCAAGAAAGACATACCTGGATGACACAGGAAACGAGGTTTGACCTTTGAATCTCGGGGATTCCCACCACAGACATCTCATTGGAAAAGTAATCTTCTGTGTAGAGCCTGAACAGGAAAATAGAAGAGTCAACAACTACATTTATTACACGAAAGGTATTATAAACACCCAGGACCAGAGACAAATTAAGAATCCTGTACTTCCTAATTGAACATAGTCATTAGAAAAATAGAATCAGCGACACAAACAAGGTGATCTTATTCACCAACTGAGGTCTATGATGAGAACAGTAGGGCATCAATTTATTAACTTCACATAAAATGCGTTACAGACAAGTACTGACTATGTTGTGAATCAAATGACATGGTTTGAATTTGCAATGTCAAGAAAAGTTTGCAGAATAACGCATTGAATTGGGAGTTTTTTCTGTAAATTGTTTCACATGCAAAAAAGTGAGATGATAGATCTTTTTAGTTTATCCACCTGCTGACTAGCATAAAAAAGACTCCTTACATATAAATTATATTCTGTGCGTATTCTTAAGATTAATTAGGGCCAAACTAAACCAAAGATATGATACAACAATTTTGGACTTGGGGAGTGTTGAGCTTTGGAAAAAATCAATCATTACATAATGATATGGATTCTTCTGTGGTGCTTCTATGTGGTGAGACACCTACCTAAAACACTTTCCTGGTCGAACTCTTCCAGCTCTACCAGCCCTTTGTCGAGCAGATGCCTTTGATATTGGTGCCACTACCAAATTCTCAATATCTGAAATCTGATTTAAAGCAGATCCAAAATAAAAAGAAATATCAGGCAAAACATGCATACATTGCATTTCTTTTGGCATTTCTATATTGCAATCTTTATGCACTACTTACCAGAAAGGCAGAAACTGAATCAACAGAACTGAGGAAACAAAAGTATCGGATAGATTTCATCAGAAGAAGCAAGAGTCCAACATATAGAGCACATTCTTCATAGTGAGAGACTCAAATTACTTTCCACTTTTGCTCATTAAAGCATGTTTTGTACATCCATGTTTACATGGACCAAAGTGACCAACAGGAAGAACGAGGGAGCTCAAGGGTAAGAAATTCAAGCTTACAGAACACAAGCTTATTATCAATGTTTCTACAAAAGGCACAATCAGGAGTCATGACATCTGGAAACGGGTAATGCATGTAAGGTATGGCAATACTGATTCTTGGTGCACAAAACCAGAATGACGATTTAGAAAATTGCTACACAATGAGGTCCGAAATCGACATGGTGTAGAAATTTATCAGAATAACAGTAACATCATCAACCACGAAAATCTGAACAAAAAAGCATGGGAAAAGAGTCAAGTCAAACAGAGAGAAACAAAGTACCGGATTGTAGAAACGTTGTTTTGAGAACCCGCTATCAACAACATAGACAATACCCTGAAAACAAGAAAAAATAAATCAGCTCAGGAATATGATGAAGACAAACGTAATAACATGTATGCCTCAAAGATTTTGACCCCGAGGTTTCAGATTTATACTTCTAGAGTCAATGACGTCTCAGCAATATTTGTGGAAAATATCACTTTTCTCTTTCCTCTGGGAGTAGGGGAAAACACAAGGTCCTGTACAATTGGAAGAAACCGAACCATTTGGTGAAAGTTCAACAAAATCTTAACCTTTAAAACTGCATGATGTAGTACCCTACCTGATCTGCTCGAGGAAGTCCCGAGTATAGTGGCACAGAAACCAGTCCTGCAAGAAAAGTGAATTGAAAAACGTATGTTATCTATCTTTTCTTTTCTTTGATTTCATAGAAGGCAATGTATTTATCTACAACCACTTCTCTAATATTTGTCAGCAATTCTATTTACACTTAGCAATGGCTAAGAGGACTATTCAGTACCTTGCTTCCCACTACTTTGGGCTTCTTCAGTGAGCAATTGTATTGCAGTATCAATATCATCTTGACCAGTGAGAAACACCAGGATATCTCCCATCCGCTCCTACAAGTATAAATGAAGAGCCATAAATCAAGTGCTGTATGATAGTATATTAAGAACCAAAGATGAAAGAAATTATGGGAAGTTATCCTGGGGAAATCAAAAATGAATTACTACACTAGAGGCAGCATTGAGACATCACGGATTTCAATCATAGTCTCATTCAAGGACATCTAGTACAAGAGATCACATGCAACACATTGTAGACAAACAAAACAACATAACAAAGGCATAACACTCAGTTGAGTTTCTGCACCAAGAATTGTTTGAATAAGCCAACCCCCTCAACTTAAATGGGTCTTTGGAAATTTATTTACCACGTGCTTCAAAATTTTAATTTGATATATCCTTCAGAGTAGCCATAGAACTCAATTAAGATAATGAAAAGAAGTTAGCTGGACCATAATTATTTAGAGGAGACGTGCCTCTGCTGAGAGCAAAGGTGCCCAAAAACATATGTTGTTTGGAATCTTAAAAATGTCAACAGGTCTGTCGTATTCTCCAAAAGTAGTATGTTTTTGGAGAATCCGACATGGGTGCGGCACCGAAAGTGAAGAGTCCTACGCAACTTAGCCAAAAACTGACTGTTGTACACACATTATCATCAAGTGGGAATCAAGGGTACAGAAGTGATTTCATAAATGAGAACCAAACTCGACATTATTCACATTTGAGCATGATGTAGCCAAATAGTTCAAAGAAGTCATGTTCTAGTTTGTACCTGGTCATGGATCGACATCACTGTTGAAACAGCAGACCGAACGTAATCCGAAACAGGATCATCAACATAGAATATCTCCACATTAAATCCCCTACCCTAGAAGATCACAGTGTAAAAAGATGATATTTCAGTAAGGTTTGCAAATCAACCAAAGAAAATCATAAACAAAATCCTCTACCCTAGATGTTCACAGAGTCTGTAATGATTCTATAGATATGCTGCAATTCAACTAAGCAATCTAGTTAATTAACTTTATTGAGTTCTGGTTATGCAGACAAAGCAGAATCCAAAGAACAAATCTGTATACCTCAACTGACAGAATAGCAGGTTCTTTTGTTGGTCCTTGCTCCTCCTCCCGTCGTCTTCTGCAAATTCTTGGTCACATGTAGAAGTGTTAGTGCACACAGTGGAATTAGTCGAGGTGCATGCCAACTAGCCCAGACACCACAGTTATTAAAAAAAAGTAAATCACATTTTTCTATAGCTAGTAACAAATCAACCGCTTCTTCAAAAGTCATTTCTATCCTTACCGTAGAGTTTCTATCATCATTTTTAATAGCATTAATAAAATTCTACTAAGCATTGCTCAGACAGAGGCGGGAAGCATCATTCTCTAATGAACCAACTACTATGACCATTGATCGTCCTGTTAACAAAATTTACACACATAGAGTGGTCACAAATGGGAGAAGTAAGATGAGATCACTTAATCTTAAGCTTCACAAGGACTACTATATCATTGTGTCAAACCAATGCCAAAAGACTCAAGAGACAGGAACCAAAGGTGAGTGACAAAGCAAAAGTGAAACAAGTATTCACTTTATTTTAGTTCTCACTTGAGAGAAAGTATTCATTTAGTCCAAAACCCCAATGAATATTCATCAATTAGCTCTCATAAACAACTTATCAAAACTAATAAACAATAATCCTTGTTTTAATATGTTTCCAGAGTTTGCATAAGATCAGCTCAATCTCTATTCTAAGGATTGTGTTCTCTACTCAATTCAACAAAGGCTATAGCCAAAACTTGAGTCTTGAGGAAAAGAATTGATAGCATGAGTTCAAACTCTTCCATCTATCATCGAGCAACTCCAAGATGCCAGGAGCATACCTCACCCCTTTTAACCCCCTTGGATAGAAAAGATCACATACCTCAACTGCCCACAAGGACCTCATGGAGAAGCCATCAGCGCTCATGATTTAATACTAAAAGGGAAGTGCACTGGGAACAATTTACCTAAATATGATCTGTTCTTAAACTTTGGACTAAGGGCTATAGCTCGGTTGGTAGAGCAACTCGTTTACACACGCGCAAATGTTTTTCAAGGGAGTTCATTCTGGTGCAAGAAAAGGTCACATTTTCCACTACATATTCAAAATAAGACAAGGCACTTATTCCAACAAGGTGAAAAGTACTTGATATATCCATTTAGAGAATACAACTCAAAAAAAGAAGCATAACCTACTCAGAAATTGCATGAATAGAAAGCATAAAGGAGAATCAACCTTTTTGAACTTTTAAGTATCTCTTATAAAGCTTCGGTAAACATTCGTCGCAAGAAGAACCAACCTCGTATTAAAGAAAGCAGCCATTGATTTTGCTTCAATCGTAGCTGATGATATTATAATACGCAGCTCAGGCCGACGCCTTTGAATCTAAATTTGCAGAAGCCATAGGAACAATAACATTTTTAGAGACAAGAACTAAACTTAGTGCACTCAAACGATAAGAAAATACGTAAAACCAGTCTAGAGTACTTCCTGATCAACCTTTTTCAGTAGTCCCAATAAGATGTCCGTCGAGAGAGACCTTTCATGAGCTTCATCTACCATAATCACACTGTATGATTATAAAGATAAATCAGAGTACACAATTTTCACCTTCCAGTAGACATTTTCAGTATCAGCTAGAAGTAGAAAGTGGATTATATTCATAAGCACGTCTGAGTTTTTGGGAAAGAAATCACCCTAATTCAAAGTTAAGACAGCATTCAGGACAAATAAGTGAATTTTTTTTCTTTATATTTCCCTGAGACTCTATACTTCTTCCCCAATTTTACAAGCTCGGTTTCTAAAGAAATGCTACTCACAATTCAGTGTTGAGTTTGACAAAGAAAAGAAACAAATTAAACAGCCAAGTGCTAGCGGAATTCTAAGCTCAGCCCATCATGTGCATTGTGAAGCTTAAACATTGATTATTAGATTAGCCAACACATAAATCTCCACTTTTAAAAAGTTAGATTATTGACTCCATGAAGCTTAAAAGTCAAGAACGAGGGTGTAAGTAATAGAACTAAAGCAGCACTACATGGTGAAGAAGATAGAAAAGGAGGCACTCGAACCCTTTCAAGGCATAAAAAGCATAAACAGTACCTATACTTGCTCAATAGAGGATCATCCATCATTTCCCTCAGCAAAACCCCATCAGTAAGAAATTTGACCCTAGTTAATTCCTGTAGTGAAAGAACACCACCATTACTGTTCCAGGTCAACATATTTTATCCCAAAAAAAAAAAGGAAAAAGCTATTTCAGGTTAACATAGGCCCATATAAACGCCAAACTAAACTTAATTTCTTTTCTAGAACATTACAGGACCTAACACCTTGAAATATGCAATCCCAGCAGATGTCAAAAGATTTATTTGTTCTTTTAGGGACTTATGAAGTATGAACTCTAAAAAACTGATCATGAAGCAAAAGATTATTTCCATTATCCCAAAACAAATGGCAAGTACAAAGAAAGAGCTCCACCTCATTCGTGATATCTTCAAATCGAATAGTATAACCAACTTCCTCACCAAGTTTAACATCCATTTCTTCAGCAACTCTTGTAGCAACTGCCTACAATATAAAAGATTGAGACTTGAAAGATGTGTTTCAAAATAAATGAACCATAACCGATATTATGGTTCAAAAAGATTATGAGCAGGAAGCTTGCATTGATCCTCAATATCATATGTGTAAAGATATGACACATGGGTCTAACTCAACCCCAAAAGCTAGCTTAAGAGGGAAAGGATTGTCCAAATCCACATAAGCAAACCACCAGTACATTACTCAACCAATTTGGGTCTAACACACACACACACACTTCACGCCCAGACCCAACTAAAGCATGGACCTGGAGCCCAAACGGGGATGAACCTAACAGTGATACCATGTAAAGATATGACATCTAGACCTAACTCAACCCTAAAAGCTAACTCAAGAGGGGAGGATTGCCCAAATCCATACAAGCAAACCACCAATCAATGTGGGATTATAATCCACCCTAACAATATGTTTGGGCCAACGAGATGTCAATAGTAGCGATTTTCACTTTCTTAACCAAAACAGAAGAGTAACTACTTTGATTGTAAATGCAAGTATCCAGGAGAGTCACATAAATAAAGTTACAAGTACAAATATATTTGTCCCTCACAAGCAGCCATATGGCTTGCATCTACTCTCGATTAGAATGAGATATCAAGACAAACATATAAGACACAAAATTTCACTTATTAAAGAGCATATAGAGCTCAGTAACAGAATACTACACCTGGACTGCCAATCTTCTTGGTTGGGTACAAGCAATCATTCGCCCTCCCTCAGCCCAACCAGCTTCTTTCAGGTACTGCGCACATTAAAATGTATCAAATACCATTAAACTTTTCAAGTTTCTAAAAGAGTTTATTTTGTTAACCAAACTAAAACAATATGTTCATTCACATGTTTTAGACAAACAACAAAGATACAATACCTATGGTTCCACTTGACAGTAATATGTTTAGCAGAAAAAATGGTTGTTTTGTAAATATTTCTGATGTTTGGTTGCCAAAACTATTGAAGAATTTTAAACCAAATTATGGAGAAACAATTCACTGCCATTATGAGGCTAAGCAATTTTCTCCCACTATATATCTCTTGCTCCTACAAACATAAGACATACTTCCACTCTTTGCAACTCAAAATTATTACTGATACCACCTCACATGCTGCATAACTCCCCCTCCCCCCAAAACCACAAATAAGGAAGTCCGTCTGAAAACTATATTGTGTAAAAAGGTTAAAACATAAATCTTTTTGTATGTATATAAGTTTTAGAATCCCCTTGATATAAGTGAAGTTGCAGTGACGAAGATGCATTCAGGCATATTTTTTAATCCCCTTATTAATTGTGCCAGAGTTACCTTTGTCCAAGGCGTGTCAACTGACACCTACACTGCATATATAGGTAAATCTTTTTCCCCTGCATACCTGTGTATATACTTAATACTATTATATATTATATGCTGAATTCTCATCGCTTCTTCGTGAGTTTTCTTCTTTATATTTTGAATTCCCTTAATGAAGTCATGGCTCCACCACAGTTCTGGTTAATGGAGGACAGTTCATGGTCTAACTATGTTGAATGCCTAAATACTAAATCACAACAGATACTGAGGTCTGAGAATTCATATAGCCAACCCCAACAAGTTCAAAACTGTCAAATATTATTCCAAGGAGGACATTTCACATCATACTAAATCAAAAACATGAACTTCACAGAAAATAGAGAAAAACAACCTGAGGAATTTGAGTTGTTTTTCCACTTCCAGTTTCTCCAACAATAATGGTAGTAGCATGAGTCTCCACTGAGTAAAGAATAGCAGTTTTGTACTTATACACAGGCAACCTCTGCCTTTGCTTCTCTAAACTCCCATACCCAAATCTTGAAATCACACAAATACTACATAAATAACAACATATACAAAAAAAAAAAAAAAAAAAAAAATTATAGAAAAAAAAAGGTTACCCAGAGGAAGATGAGGAAGATGTAGCATAGATAAGAACACCACCCTCTTCATCATCTACAAGACGGGGCCGTTCAGTTCCTGGTTTCCAAAATTGTGACATTTTTGTAGTATTAAAGCTTAATTGCCACTGTAATTATTCAGACTGAAGAAGAAGAAGAAAGAGTTTGGGTTTTACCAAAAAGATTTAGTTTTGGGCCCAAGTGTAACAAAAAGCCCATGTGTTCAATTTTTTTTTTAAATCCAATAAATATATCTTATATATTTTTATTCGATACGCTAAATGTTTTATGAGAATGTATCGACAACATTTTAATTTAGTGGACTTCCCTCATTTCGGAAAGTAAATTTAAAAAAAGAGTTATTTAATTCGAAAAAATAATGAGATAACAATCGATATGTAAATCTTCATTTGATTGATAAACTAAGGAAATGAACTGAAGAAAATTCAATTAATACGTTTGAAAGTTATCATTAAAAGATGTATGAAGTAAAATGTTACTTTTATCGTGATCAACAAAGTGAAATTTTTAGCGAAGATTTTGTATTATGTGTTAAAAATCAAATAAAGAAGTATAAATAATGTGGTATGAACCCAACAAATCAATCGTTAAATGATAATAGATTGAATCTGAATCTATAAAATTCAAATCCTGAATACATAATGATATATTAGAAGCTAGTGTTACAAAGCTAGAGTAGTTAGAATGAATACTTTGTAATTCAAAATACTCAAGTCGGAACAACAGAAGTTTTTCTAATTGATTCCTAAGATAGAAAGCTACAAATGAGAATAAAGCAAACTGTTAGATTTATTTCAACAAAGTAAAATACATTAAGAAACAAGATAAAACATTACTCATATTAAGGAATATAATGAGAAAGGTGTTATTACTTAGCTAACTAAAATTAGTTATAACAAATATAGTTTAGTTAGGGTCTGTTAGATTAGTTAGTTAATATTTTAAGTTCTATATAAAGTAGTGTTTTAGTTGTTTTTCAGTAGCTTTTGTAATCCTCTCTAATGAAATAGAAGTGAAGATATTTTCTTCCAGATTCTTCTTCTTCTTCTTCTTCTTCTTCTTCTTCTTCATCTTGTTCAATTGTTTCTACATGGTATCAGAGCAATCAGCCATTGATATGGTCTGAATTGAAGTTTAGCAAGGAAGAATTAAAGCTGTTGATGAAGTTCAACAATGGCTGTTACTGTCGACAATGAGTTACCTGAAAAACTTAGTCACAATCATCCTCTTTTTTTGAGTACTGCAGACACTTCTGGAGTTGTATTGATTTCCATTCAACTTACAGGTGCTGAGAATTATTTCTTATGGAGCAGATCGATGAGAATAGTCATACTTGGAAGAAACAAGTTGGGGCTAATCGATGGAAAGTGTAGGAAGGATGGATTTGGCCCTAATTTGAGTGATTTGTGGGAGAGATGCAATGCAATTGTCCTTTCATGGATCATGAATTGTGTTTTAAAGGAATTATTGGGTGGAATTGTTTACTCTACAGATGCATGTTCTGTTTGGCGAGATCTTAAGGAGAGATTTGATAAGACGGATGGATCAAGGATCTTTCAACTACATAGAGAAATCGTCACATTGGTACAGGGTACGAGTACTATCGCACAGTATTTCACAAAATTGAGATTGTGCTGGGCAGAATTTGATTGCATTGCGCCTTTTCCTGGTTGTAATTGCACAGAATCGAGAGGTTTTGTAGAATTTATGAAGCAGCAGAAGTTGTTACAATTTTTACTGGGTCTTAATGAGACTTATGAGCAGGCTCGAAGTCAGATCTTGATGCTAGTTCCTCTTCCTTCTGTTAATCAAGCTTATTCAATGATGATTGAAAGAGAAAGCCAACGAGTCATAGCAAACTCAGCTAGGAATGTTAATAATCTGGAGATAGCAGCTCTTATGACTGCTCGTCAAGTTCCTAACAAGTTTAAAAGGGACTGGAATGCTCAGTGTGATCATTGCAAGATGATGGGTCATACTAAAGCCAATTGCTATAGGTTAATTGGATATCCTTCCAACTTCAGATTCAAGAAGAAAGTTGGACAGCAAAATGATTCTTATGAGAAGGAAGGAGAAAATCGAAGTCATGCTCACAATGTAAGGGATGAGGAAAGTCGATCACACAATGATGGATCACAAGCTCGAGCAGCTCATGTGAATTTTCGTAATGATCAAGGTTACAATAACTATCCTAGAACTGATAATCTTCATGCTGATTGGAATAGATCACACATTCCTTCACAACAACACTTACAGATGATGCAACAATATGATAAATCATCACATCTCAATCAGTCTAATCTGGGACAGTACAAGGCTGATGATGTACCAGAACCTTCCTCCTCAAATATGTGCAGATTATCTGATTCGAACATGGGAGGTAATTTTTCTAAAGCATTTGCTTCCTATGCATGTAATGATGATAAGGAATGGATAATAGACACAGGTGCATCCAACCATATGATATCTCATAAAGAGATGTTGAATTTTAGGAAGCCTGTTACTGACTATAACAAACAAGTACATTTGCCAAATGGAGGGATCGTAGAGGTATCACATATTGGTAGTTGTGAATTGATGGATGGAAGATCTGTGAAAAATGTTTTATACATTCCAGATTTTAGATATAATCTGCTTTCAGTATCTCAGATCACTAAGGAACTACAATGCTCAGTTCATTTTTTTCCTGATTATTGTGTGTTCCAGGACCTCTCAAGTGGGAAGGTGCTGGAGATTGGTGAAGAAAAGAATGGCCTCTATATGATGAGTCACAGAGGGAGAGGTGTTGATTGCTCACCAAAAGGAATGGTTGCTTCCAAGAATAAGCTGGACATCCTTCTTTGGCATAGAAGGATGGGTCATGCATCTGTAGGAACTATGAGTCATTCTTTTAATATTGATCCTAATGAATGCAAAATGATTTTAGACAAATGTGATGTGTGTCCATTAGCTCGACAAACCAGATTACCCTTTCCTAATAGTGAGAATAGATCTTCTTGTATTTTTGATTTGTTGCACTTGGATGTATGGGGACCATTTCATGTTCCTACTTTTGATGGTTATAGAATGTTTCTGACTATTGTGGATGACCATTCTCGTATGACTTGGATATTTTTGCTGAAATTAAAGAGTGATGTGGTGGTAGTGTTAAGAAATTTCTTTCAGCTAATCAGTACACAATTTGGAAAAAGGGTCAAAGTATTGAGATCAGATAATGGCACTGAATTTGTCAATTCTAATTGTCATGCTTTGTTTACATCTCTTGGTATTGTACATCAGAAAACATGTGTTTACACACCACAACAAAATGGGGTGGTGGAGAGGAAACACAGATATATTCTAGAACTAGCTAGGTCTATCAGATTTCAGGGTTCTATACCTATTATATACTGGGGTCATTGTGTGCTTGGGGCTGTGTATATGATGAATAGATTGCCATCTATAGCTCTCAACAACAAGTCTCCTTTTGAAGTGTTTCATGGTGTTAAAGGGTCCTTAACACACCTCAGAACAATAGGTTGTTTATGTTATGCTAAGTGTTTACCACCTGGAGATAAGTTTGAAGCCAAAGCTGTTCCTGCAGTACATATGGGTTACTCTGAAGTTACAAAAGGCTATGTGTTATATAACCTAGCCACTCATAATTTTTTCATATCTAGAGATGTTAGTTTTAGGGAGGATTCATTTCCTTTCCAGAATACATCTCCATCTCCTACTGTTTTCTTGGACATATCTCCTACTGAAGATTCTCCTATTAATGACTCACCCTTGTCTCCTCCACATGATGTTCTTGATAGGCCTGACATTGTTCCTAATATTGAGGTTGATGATGTTGATATTTCTACTATGCCTGCTGGTGTTAACTCTATGCCTTTGAGACAGTCACATAGAGTTAGGAAACAACCTACATGGATGACTGATTTTGTCACATATGCTGCCTCTACTTCATTACATCATCCTTTATCACATTGTTTGCATTATGCCAATTTATCCTCACAATATCAGTCCTATTTGTGTGCTTTCTCTAGCATCACTGAGCCTAAATCTTACAAGGAGGCATGTTCAGATCCTAGATGGATTTCAGCTATGAAAGAAGAGATTCAAGCACTTGAGGCAAATAAGACATGGCTTATAGTACCTTTACCTTCTCACAAGAAACCTATTGGTTGTAAATGGGTTTACAAGATCAAGTTTAAGGCTGATGGTACAGTGGAGAGATATAAGGCCAGATTAGTTGCCAAAGGTTACAATCAGAGGGAGGGTCTTGATTATCAAGATACATTCTCACCTGTTGTGAAGATGGTCACAGTAAGAAGTGTTTTATCAATTGCTGCAGGATCTCATTGGCATATACATCAGATGGATGTGTATAATGCTTTTTTACAAGGTGACTTACATGAAGAAGTGTACATGTCTTTGCCTGAGGGTTTTTCTAGCCAGGGGAGACTTCAGGAATGGTGTGTAGGCTAGTAAAATCATTGTATGGATTGAAACAGGCAAGTAGACAATGGAATGTAAAATCGACTGATGCATTAGTTGATCTTGGTTTTAATCAGAGCAGTCTAGACCATTCATTGTTCATAAAGAAGCATCATACACAAATAATAGTGATCTTGGTGTATGTAGATGATATGTTGATAGCTGGAAATGATTTGGTGTTAATAGAGCACACCAAACAAGAGTTACATGCTAGATTCAAGATTAAGGATCTTGGAATTTTGAGATATTTCCTTGGCATAGAATTCAGCAGATCAGAAAAGGGCATACTGATGAACCAAAGAAAATATGCTTTAGAATTGATAGAGGAGATGGGATTGACTGCAGCTAAACCATCTTGGACACCACTGGACATCAATTTGAAGTTAACAAATACATTGCTAGATGAAGCCATGAATGTTACAGATGATCAAGTATTGGCAGACAAGGGTCCATACCAAAGATTAATTGGAAGATTGTTATATTTGACACTAACTAGGCCTGACATTGGATTTGCACTACAAACCTTAAGTCAGTTTCTGCAAAGTCCAAAGAAATCACACATGGAAGCAGCTCTTAAAGTAGTTAGATACATAAAAAGAGAACCTGCAATGAGAGTGTTGATGAGCAGCAAGAAAGACAGAGAATTAATAGCCTTCTGTGATGCAGATTGGGCAGCATGTCCAAATACAAGAAGATCAGTGACAGGGTTCTTAATCAAACATGGAGAGTCTTTGATTTCTTGGAAGTCAAAGAAACAAACAACAGTATCAAGAAGTTCAGCTGAATCAGAGTATAGAAGCATGGCTTCTACTGTATCAGAATTAGTCTGGATCATTGCATTATACAAAGAATTAGGAGAAGAAATACATCTACCTGTAAAGCTTTTCTGTGATAGCAAAGCAGCCTTACAGATAGCAGCTAATCCAGTCTACCACGAAAGAACAAAGCACATTGAAGTCGACTGCCATTTCATCAGAGAAAAGATACAAATGGGGTTGATTCAAACACTATATATAAGGACACAAGAACAGCAAGCAGACATTATGACAAAGGGGTTGGCAAGAGCACAACATGAGCATTTGGTTTCCAAGCTTGGAGTTTTGAATGTATTCACACCTACCAGCTTGAGGGGGAGTAATGAGAAAGGTGTTATTACTTAGCTAACTAAAATTAGTTATAACAAATATAGTTAGGGTCTGTTAGATTAGTTAGTTAATATTTTAAGTTCTATATAAAGTAATGTTTTAGTTGTTTTTCAGTAGCTTTTGTAATCCTCTCTAATGAAATAGAAGTGAAGATATTTTCCTCCTCCTCCTCCTCCTCCTCCTCCTCCTCCCCCTCCACCTCCCCTCCCCCTCCCCCTCCCCCTCCCCCTCCCCCTCCCCCTATTGTTTCTACAGAATATTTTGATCAATTTCTCGAAAATCTTCTGTACATCTTTCAAAGACATGTCTATATGCATTATTTGCGAGAATTTTATTCTAGTTATTTTTAAATTATAAGTCAAACTTAATAGAAATATTCAATACAAATAAAAATTTATCAAGATGAAATATGCGTATATTCCTCGAGTAAATATAAAATACAAAAACAAAAAATTGTTGCTTGCAAGAAGGTATGAATTTATTCATTCTCTGAAAAAAATATCTTAATTTAATCAATATTTGTTATAGTACTATAAGATTAATTTTATATTTAAACATACCCTTATTAGCAACAAAATTGAGGAAATCTAATGTACAAATGTAATGGAGTCCGAGTTTGGTTATATCCGAATCGTGCAATAAAGATTAAATAAAATTTTGAAATGTCAAATACTTGAATCTAACACTTCAACTATTTATATTGTGGTCAATATTTAATATGCATATTTTATATTTAATCGGTATATATAAAAAAATTAAAGCAATTAGAAAGCAAATAGCTAAATATTCGAAAAAAGGATTTTATTTTTTTATAATATTTTATTAAATCAGTTTATTTTAAAAGTGATGGCTAAAATTTTGAATTAATTAGGTTTATGAAATTTAAAATATTTCCAAGTTATTTTTATGTAATTTTTGTCAATTCTATAATTTTTCAAAATGAAAAATATGTTTTTGTATATCATCACAAAAGATTTTACATTTTGCTTAAATATGTTATTAATTTACTTTAGTTTAAGTTATAGTTATAATTATAATTTCAAGTTAGTTAGTTTGTAATTAAATTTATTAATTTATAATTAAATTAATT
The DNA here is from genome assembly GCA_027704765.1 of Solanum habrochaites. Classification (NCBI taxonomy): domain Eukaryota; kingdom Viridiplantae; phylum Streptophyta; class Magnoliopsida; order Solanales; family Solanaceae; genus Solanum; species Solanum habrochaites. The sequence continues at coordinate 76,975,819 of JAKWJA010002497.1, forward strand.
ATTTCATTTCGTTGAAATTAAAAAGGCTCATTAATTAATTTGTCTTATTTAAAATCTAGACAAATTCTCTAAAATCAACTCAATACGGCTATATTCTAAACTCTCATAGTGACTATGATTTCAATTCATGAGCCCAGCTTTTAATTGCAAGCCTATTCCTCTTATAACCGTCTTTTACACCAATTTTCCAATCCATTTTCGACCCAGCCCATAAATTCACTAATAAAAAAATAAAATTTATATCGATTTAATTTATCGATTGATTCGATTTTTATACCTCTATCTATATCTCATCAAATTTGAGAATTTTACATATTCAATCAAGTGAAGTTTTAATTTTATTTTTAATACTTTTAGAATAATTTTGATAGATTGTGTAACAAATTTGATTTAGAAGCATCATATTAATTTTATTGAAAAATTTTGGTACTTGATTTTTAATATCACAAGAATTACGTTTAATAATATAACCAAATAAATTAGAAGATGAAATTGAAAAGTTTGCCAAATACTTAATTAATATTTCTCATTTTTCTTTCTTTGAACAAAAAAATATTTTTTTATAGGAAGTTTTTTTTATGAAATAAATAATAAAATGTTATCATTTTAAAGAAGTAAAAACAGAAGAAGATAGAAATTGAAAATGTATAAAGATAGAATCGATATTTAAAAAGTCGATTAGAAAAAAAAAGGAATAATACCTCTATCTCAAAGTTTGAGGAGGCGTTTGATTTTAAATTAAATTTACTTTTACTCTTAATATAGGTAATTAGGTATCGAATAGAGGATGAGTGACAAAAATCTCCAACTTAAATGACATAATTATCAATCATAAAAGTTTCTCTTTTTACGTGCAATTAATTTTTTTAGAAAAAATATATTTCAAAAAGTCTGATTAATTCAACATGAAAAAAATCAATAAACATTTACCTCCACACCAAACACATTAACAAGGTTGTGTGTTTTCCATAATTTATAATTAACCCTTCTCTGCCAATATGAGTTATACGCTGATTCCGTGTAATCTAGATATCAAATTTGAGTTTTGAGTATAAATTTTTTTAATTATAAATACTACCTTCTAATTGATAATGTAATGCGCTGTTCAAATTGATCAAGACTCAATTACAGACACATGGAAAAATATAAAGGAAAAAAAACACTAATTAACCTCTTTGGTTATGTAGCTATAGCTAAGAGCTCATGATTTTAATCACTACATTAGGTTTTGGTATATTTTGGACGAGTCATTAGAAAGATAAAAATAAAATTTTATTCCAACTTTTAAATAACTACTAGTTTTGTAAATGTTGTTAGGTTTTATTTTTAAACTGATAGTTAAGTAAATAGAGAATTTATAAATGATAAATATTCACTATCCGAAATAATTTTACTTTCAAAATTTCATGAGTTCATAACTTTTAACTTAAAATAAAAGATAATTGTTATCTTAACCTAACATATAGTCAGAATAAACAATATTTCTGATCACTTAATTATGTAATCGTGCCATCAAACAATTACACGTTAATTTTTAAATAAAATTTATTATGAAATATTATTTACAATTAATGAAATTTTCTTTTATATATAGCACAATATATTTCTTTGGACCATATGTTTTGATAATATTTAAAGTAATTATTCCAAAATCATGTCTTTTTTCATTCAAACTTAACCTAAAACTTATAAATTTTAGTAAGTTCAATGCACCTTCGGAAAAAGGAAAAAAATATTGGTACTTTCCGAAAGAACGTAGAAAAAATAATTTATTTCCTTGGTAACAGTATTACATATATTAACAATATCCAAAGTAATTATTCCACTTTATTAATTCAAATCTTAATCCAAATCCCAACAATTCAATGCACCTTAAAATTAGAATAAAATCGTACATTCCCATAGCATGAAAAAAAGTAATATCAAACTTTTCCCTTTATAAATTAACTTAATTTAATAAAGATAGCCAAAAAGCGATAAACAATCTTTAATTTTTAATTACGTAAAATATTTTGAGTGAAAATTATATTAAATATAAAATTATTCTTGTTAAAATACTTTATTCTATATTTAAATTTTAAATTTAAATTTAATTAAACTTTAATATAAATATTGAATACGAAATAAAAACGAAGCCTAAAAAAAAGGGTTTTTTATCTTCTTTTATCAACCTAACTAGTCGACCATTCCATCAAATTATTACTTCATTCTTACACGCAAACTTTTTCCTATTACGTGTCGATTTATTCATGGACTTATTTAATTGCAAAATTATTATAAAATTACAATTAGCAATATGACTTCTCTTTTTAAATTGCCACGTGTTCATTTAATTTTATTTTTTAACATAAAAATCACAAATATTAGTCCTTTCTGTAAAACAATTTTCAGCATGTGTAACATGATTATTGGTGCCCTATATGGAGGGTTCATGAAATTAAAATATATAAAAATACGATCCCCGCAATTTGCTCCTTTTGAATTATCGATAATTTTATTAATAAAATATATTTTGATTTGTTCGATCTATTCAATAGTTATGTTAAATAAAGTATTTTTATGCTTTGATATAGTATATATAGATATATTAATAAAGAGAAAAATTATTTTTAATATATTTAGAAAAAAATAATTTCTCTTTCGATAATTTTTTAATTTTAATTTTTAAATAACATATTTAAGATTGTAATAATTTATTTTAACAGATTCAACCTATCTTTAATTTTAAATTATAAGATTCAAATTCTTTGCTATTGTTTTTATCCTCGATATCTAATTAAAATTAGACAAATTAATTAAATATAAATCATAAATATTATTAAAACGGACTTAATGACATATTTTTTAGAATATTTCATATCAACTCATATAAATTCATTCAATTAACTTTATATGTGTTAATAATTCATATTATATAAAACATGAAATTAGGGATTTTCAATTGTTTACAACCACTATTTTTTTCACACTTCTATCATGTTCTTGTGAAATGACAAAAGTAGTCTTAGTTTCACACGTGGTCTAAATTCAGCCATGTTTAAGTGGGGAAAATTAAAGTGATTTAAGTTATGTAATTATGTTTATTGTAGTAGTAAATTTTTGTAGATAATTTTTTTAAAACATCATTCAAGAATTAGTATTTATCTTTTCTCAATATAAAAAATACATTTATCAAGGATAATTTTATCACTTCAAGACAAACTTAAATTTAACCGTCCAATACAATATACTATACCAAATAACATAAGCAAATTTTAATCGTTAATTACAATTTAACTATTCATCTGAATTTATAATTTTTAACATAAATACATATATGAAGAAAAAATTAAAATCGTTATAAAAAAGTAACTGTGATATATTTGATATAATCCTAAAACTGGAATTTAAGAAACTTGTTGTATACGCAATAACATAAATTTTAGTCTTAATTGAGAGTTTGAAAAATTATTTTTGAGAGATTTTCGATTTAAAACGAAATAAAAAATTAAATAAAAAGAAAAAAAATAAGGGTACGTGTCGCACTACACAGTTGTCATATTCGAGAAGTCGCTTTTTTTGAACAGTAACACATTATCTGACAACAAAAAAGCGGCTTTTCTTTTCGCTTTATTTTATTTGTTAATTATAATTAATTTAATTTATTACCCCACAATTCAGCTCTTCACATTTTTTATTCTCCTTTTTCTCATCGGAAAAATATAGTATCTGCTATCGGAGCTCCGGCGGTTTTGTTTTTTCCCGGTGGTCGTGATGTTGTCGCTGCAAACCGATCTCCGGCAGTACAATCAGCAGCAGCAGCTGTTGATCTCTAGGGTTCCGCCGGATGACGTTGCCGTCGGTGATCAGAAGATCGATTCTTCTTTTCCGTTCCAGTCGGAGTCTGCATTATCTTCAGGGAATATCAAGTCTGAGTTGTCTCGTGAAGGTTAAATTTTTTTTTTCCTTGTGCAATTTGTTTTGAAGAAATCAATTAGTCCATAATTTTTGCTTTGCTCGTGTATATAAAAAGATTGAATTTTGTATTTTATTTATCTTAAAAACTTAAATTGATCTTGAATTGAGATAGATATAGATACATGTTCTATGTATATGTGGATTTGTAAAAGACTGTTCGTTTTTGCTTGGTTATAGGCTATGAATTTATCTGCAATTAGATGTTGTGTGTTTAAACTTACCAATTGGTTATTTTGGACTTAACCAGTCAAGTTGATTAGTTAAATGTAGTGATTTTTGTTTTTCTTTTTAACTCCTTTTGCTAAAGGAAGTAAGGAACATGTATGTGGTGTGGTGTTGCCATATTGAAGTTGCTATGCTCTCATGGTTCGTATACATAGTTTATGTAGCTACAGCGTTTGTTCTTTCCTGGTTGGGTTTTTAATTGTTTTTTTCCGTTAATTATTTGGAGGAACAAATGAGAAGAATGGATCAGTTTATTAAGCTGCTTTGTGCAGTCCAATGGGTGTGAAATCATCAAAAGAGTTGGCAACCGGATCGGGAAAATGCATGAATTAAAACATCAAAATAAGTGAACACTTATAATATTTTTAAAATGCATGAATTGAGTCGAGGGTCTATTGGAAACAACCTCTCTACCTCCAATGTAGTGTAAGGTTTACGTATACTCTATCCTCCCTAGATCCCATTTTTGTGTGATTACATTGAGGATGTTAATTAATGCATGAATTAGCCGGTGTGAAGCTTATTTTTCCTGGACTTGCCTGTTTCCTATTAAATGCTGGTATTGACTTGACCTGGAACCTACACTAGGTTGGGATCAATGGATGGCTATTGGGATTTAGGAACTTATTTTTTAAAGAAGTAAAACATAGACATCGGGTACCACCTGTTGAAAGAATGAAGACCAGGGTAAAAACAACATTTACTGCTTCCCTTGTTCCTTCCGATCTCTATGAAGAAAGAACACAAACATATCAGATGATAATATGTACTTTATTTTTAAAATAAAGAAGAGTAAAAAACATAATCGTCGGGTACCACTGTACCACCAAGTGAAAGAATGAAGACCAGGGTTAAAACAACATTTACTGTCATCCTTGTTCCTTCTGGTTTCGAGAAGAAAACAACCATGTCAGATTACAATATGTGCATGTACGGTGAGAGTTGAGATGAGGGAGAAACTAACTAGGTTTTCTTTTTATTCTCACTTGTTATTCAGATATGAATCAGGCTTGTGCAGTCAAGTAGTGAGGCATAGTAACATTTTAATGAAAAAAGAGGTCATTTTGGATTCACAACAATATATACCTGATTATCATATATCATACTTCACTTACATATTTATAACTGTATCCCTGTTGCATTATCTTATATTTACTAGCATTATCCAATATTTCATTGCATCAAAAGCGAAAGGCACGAAAAGAGTCCAAAATCTGTCGAGCTTTAAGCGCAAAACAGTGGGCTTTAAGCGCAAAACAGTAAAGCATGGGCTTTAATGGAAAAAGGTGCTAATGAAGCAAATTAAAATCATATACACTATGTTACATCAAAATTATATTTGTATTGCAGGTAAAATTACGAAGTAGAAGTGTATTTAGTAGATTCAAAAGGCATTGGAGTTTTATTAGGGAAAAGCCATTTCTTGATTTAGATGAAAAGATATGGTTATATTCTCTCAGTTAGTTTTCTTATTCTAGATTTTTTAATATCTTAGTCCTGATCACTACCAGTTTCTTCGTTCATTTGAATAGTAACATATTCATTTAATAATTATACTGTTGTCAGTCCTATTGCTATCTTAAAGACGGAGCTCATGAGTAATGACACACACGCCTTAGTGCCATAGTGCATATGCTATAGCCAGGGGAGGAACTACGCAGAATGGATAGAGGGGGGGAGGGGGTTGTCAACGCCTCGATTGAAATTCTCTCCGTCTGTTTCTATATATGTATGTATGTATTTAATATATATTTATTAGGAAATTAATTTATGTTAACCATGGCACTCAGAGAAACAATGAGTCTTGTGGTACAGTGGTTAAACCTCAAGTTTAACACCTTGGGGATGCAAGTTCGAGCCCTGCTGCGCGAATTTTCTTGATACATAAAAAATTGTGGATAAGAAGAATAGATCCCTAGAGCTCTTCTTACTAAAACCTTGACTAAACTAACTATACAAGTCTAAATCTTGTGGAAGTTCGCTAATAAATATTATGGAGCCAAATCCTGGATCCACTTCAAAATATTGTCACCTATGACAGGCGAAGTGCACAACCTGGCTTTGACTGGGCTTTAGAGCTTAAGCGCACCTCAAACAAGCCTTACAGAGGAGTCTAAAGTTAATGATTTATCGGTATCCCTCAAGCATTGTTGAGAAACAGACTAGCATAAATGAACACATAAAAGAGGGAAAACTTCAACTTCTCTGTAGCAAATAAGAGATTATTTTTTTAACCGAAAGCCAAGGACTAACAACCTACCTCAAATTATCAAATCAATTGTTATGTGTTGGTAAAATCTCTAGGAACCCATGTAGGTTAGCTAAGAGAACAAAATAGAAGTTAATGATCCGCTTAGAGTTGGTAATACATAATGTGGGCACAAGTGTGGGTGTGTATAAAGTTGAAGTGGTATAGATGAAGGATTTATACAGGTGAATCTTTTGGATTTGCGATTGGAGCTTCCCTGTTTGATTGGTTGATACTTATTATCTATGATGATTTTGATAAATATCTGAACACTCTGTCTACACTAGTGCACTGGACTACTAAAACTGTTAGTAATTCTAAGAGGTCCATTAATGGTTTACCCTTCTGTTTGAATTGTACTACATCCCTTTAGCTTTGGCACAACATGGGATGAAGCAATGTGTGATAAATAGGTAAACCGAACACATTCTGCAGTAGGATTGTATTTGTAAAATGTAATCTCGGCATCTTCTTTATGACTTTTAATGACATTTCACTTGATAAAAATAGGATTATGTTTTGTAAGACCTCTGAACCTCAAGTACTAAATATTATAGTCTCTTACATGATAGATAATAGTAAGAACCTTAAGAATGTGAGTTACCATTATATAGAAAAAAAAGAACTAAAGGACGTGAGACTTCCCATGCCGCCAAAGAAATGGAAAATGAATAATTTGTTATAAGATACGAAAAATGATAGAGAAAGCTGAAGGGAGTTATTGATTTGTGGCCTTATGTATTAGGAGGCAAACGTGGCATCAATAGATGTTTTCAAATACCGAGGACATCACCCTTAATAGGAGGGTGTGGAAGTCAAGGATTCTGGTAGAAGGAAAATAGTATTTAGTTTGCGTCTTGTCTCTTCGGCTATTAATATTATTTTTGGTATGATATAGGTAACAAGCTTTTATATAAATCTTCAGCACTAAGGCTGGGGTCCCAAAAATTTACATCACAGAGCTACTTACAACTGAGTAGGCTCAGCAACCCAAAAAGAGAAATCTATCTCTAGGTCCTATCTCATCTTACAAGTCCTAAGATGTCTACAATCGCTACAGGATTGTATTTTTTGGTATTACTTTTGGTGTTTTTATTAGTTTTACTACTTCTGTATTTCTCACTCTTAGTTTTCTATTACTTCTTTTTGTCTGGTACACCTTTATTTTCTTACTATTCTGCTATTGTTACTGTTTAAGTCTTCATAATTAATGTGTTTTTGCTTTCTTTGACCCGTGAGTTTATCGGAAACAACCTCTCTACTTACCAAGGTAGGGGTAAGGTCGTACACTCTATACTCCCCAGACCCCACTTGTGAGACTATACTACGTATGTTGTCATTTTGTATATATTTTTTGAGGTCATGCAGTCAGCTGACAGCCGAATAATTTCTCTATCCACTGAGGATTGCTATTAGCATCAATTTCTGACATCTCTATTTTATATACCACAGTCGATGAGGATGCTCTTTTAACTCTTGCTCATCAGAACTACAAAACTGGGAACTATAAACAGGCACTAGAGCACAGCAAGGCAGTTTATGAGAGAAATCCAGTGCGCACTGATAATCTTCTTCTTTTTGGGGCTATATATTATCAGGTGGGCTTTCCTTGCACTAATGCTTACAGATTCTGTGATTTCTCTATCTTGCATTCTTTTATGAGTTCTTTTGTTGTTTATTTTCTATGTGATTTGTGGATCTGAAGTAAACATGCTTCCATTTCCTTGTTTTAGTTGCATGATTTTGATATGTGTATCGCAAAAAATGAAGAAGCCCTAAGTATCGAGCCACATTTTGCTGAGTGCTATGGAAATATGGCGAATGCTTGGAAGGTATGGTTGTACTAACTCAGTAACTCATCTAGACGCTGCTTCTTCTGGTTTTGGACTTGGGCACTGATGAAGTTCTAATGGTGCAGGAAAAAGGCAATATTGATGTTGCAATACGCTATTATTTAATTGCAATTGAGGTTTGTCACTCAGCCTCATGCTTTCAGAATGAGTCACCTGGAAAGAACTTTTGAGGACTTCTGGAATTTTGGAAGCTTGCTTAATTATCTGTCTGGCTGTTCAATTAAAGTTGTGTCATCCTGTGGTTTTTTTAATGATATTTTAATTATAACCATATATATGGGTTGCTGAAGACTTCAAATTGGAGTAATATCACAGAGAATAGATGAGAATAGTTCAGATCCAAGGCATTTTTCCAGTTCAGATCTGAATTATTAAAGCGGATATTGAAACTGCGGTTATAGGTTCTAAATAGAAAGTAGATAGGTTGCTCTGAGGTTGGGGTTTCGTGATTGAATTTCTTGTTTTCTTATTATATTTGGTTATCTTTTTTATAACAATCTTTTTTTTTATCACAGATGATAAAATTTGCTTGAGAAAGCTTATAATGAGTCTAATAAAAAGAGTGCTATTTCTCACCACTGGAAAATGTCTACTCACATGATTTGGTAGAGTAACCAACATATTCCACATCAGAATAAAAAAGCTCCATCTATAACTTCCCATTAAGATGTGAATTTAAACACTTATTTTCATTTGATAGTGTGTGTTTAATCTCATTTGCAGAACACATCTATTATTGATAGAGTAATGAAATTATTTTGTTGCTACAAGCAGATGGTTATTTGTGATATTGAATTGAGTTGTAAACAATTCATGTATAATTTAAATGGAAACATCTAATACATTTTACTTATTAGATGAATATGTAGTCAGTTGCGTGAAATGACGCAAAATAATGCAGGTTGAAATTGTGAAAATTGTGACTACATAACTTTGTTTAAAGAAGGTGCATCCAGAGTTTAGACAGTTTCCTTGCCTGTGTACTGAAAGCATTTTTTCTTTTTTTTGGTTGAGGGCTGTGGGGTAATTTTTGGAGTTAGAATTTGAACTCAGGTTCATCACAAAACCTTGGAGCTCATTGCATTTTCTTAATGTCCTTTTGTATGCTGTATCTGTATGTTCATTATCTATAATAACTAAAACCTTTTTGCATGGTCAAGCTTTCTCCTATATAAGCATTTATAGTTTCCTAGGTGCATGCTAGGTAATATGACCTTAAATTATCTGGTTGCAGCTCCGTCCTAATTTTGCGGATGCATGGTCAAATTTAGCCAGTGCATACATGAGGAAAGGAAGGCTGAATGAGGCAGGTCAATGTTGCCGTCAGGCTCTAGCATTAAATCCACGTTTGGTATTAAAAAGTTATCCTTTTAAAAATTTATCTATCTGCTTCTTTCAATTGCACTTTCTTTACTGGTATTTATTCTTTTATTTTAGGTGGATGCTCACAGCAATCTCGGCAATCTCATGAAAGCACAAGGTTTAGTCCAAGAGGTAAAGGAGAGAGGACTCAGATCCACTTTGTGTTCTGATATATTGGTGACTTGAGATTGGCTATTCATGTTCACATCTGCCTTAAGGATGGTTTTGGGGGGTGGGGGACTATTCTTCAACACGCACATAGTGTGCCGATAGTACATGTGTTTGTGCATCGTATGTGGGCCAGCATTGTTCTTTCATTCCAGGCACCCACTCACTTTGTGCAGCTTGAAAATTCTCTGTGATTATTTGTTGACTATTGATGTATCTATGTTGATTCTCCCTCATCACTTGTGGAGGATTGTTTTGTATCCTTCTTTGTCTTGGGAAATCCTCCCCCAATGAGCTAGTTTTTGGGGTTGAGTTAGGCTCAAGATCCATTTCTTATCATGGTATTAGAGTCAGTCCCATCCCAATTCATTGTTTACTGTATGTTGGGCTCTATCTTGTATTGTCCATGCTCCAGATTTCTGGACTCTTCGCTCTTGGGCATGCAGGGCGTGTTGATTCTCCCACATCGGTTGTGCGTGGGTGTTTGGTCTCCTTATATAGTCTTGGGAAATCCTCCTCATGAGCTAGCATTTGGGGCTGAGTTAGACCCAAGATCCATTTAATATCAGTTGTTATGATTTTGAGTTTCTTTTTGCACTTTCCTCTTGATAGATATATGCCATTACTTTTCACCTCTGAGTATTTCTTTTTTCCTTTTGGTAGGCATACAATTGTTATGTTGAAGCACTGCGTATACAGCCTGCATTTGCCATAGCATGGTCCAACCTTGCTGGCCTTTTCATGGAGGCAGGCGATCTTAACAGGGCTTTGCAGTACTACAAGGTATGAGTAAGGCGTAATTGGAATTTACTGATCAAGTGTTGGATGTGTTTTTCAGCTGAATGCTGTCATGTTTGATGCCCCTTTGTGGTTTAATCCCCTCCAGGAAGCGATCAAGCTGAAACCGAACTTCTCAGATGCATATCTGAACCTAGGAAATGTATACAAGGTAAGCTGTCATGCATTGTGCTAATTGCGTCTGGTGGCTCCAAGTGCCTAGACGAGGATATGGAGAAATACAAGCATCTTCTTTGCATTTTCCAGGCTTTGGGAATGCCCCAGGAGGCCATAGTGTGTTATCAGCGTGCGCTCCAAGTACGACCAGACTATGCCATGGCTTTTGGTGAGCGACTATTTTCAGTCATGTCTTTAATTCAGTGCATAATGCAAAGTCGCTGGGAGAGTCTTTTTGATATCATTTCTATACTTAGAGATGATTGTATATGATTTTTATTGCAATACGAAGACACGAGTCTTCATCTTCAGTGTGGCTAGGCCACCCTAATAATGCATTCACACGTGAATCTCCTTTCTGCAGGCAACTTAGCTAGTGTGTACTATGAACAAGGAAATATGGAAATGGCAATATTTAACTACAGGAGAGCTATTACATGTGATACTGAATTCTTTGAGGCATATAACAATCTGGTTGGTACTTTCTTTCATCTTTGTTTATAAAATTCCCATCTTAAATTTACTATTTGTTTCGATAGTAATACTATCTTTTCTCCAATTTTTTTATAGGGTAATGCTCTAAAAGATGCTGGTAGAGTGGAGGAAGCAATTCATTGCTATCGTGTAAGCTGAGTTCCCTTGTTTGTTTGACGGTTCCTTTGTTTGATGTTGCTTTTGTGCTGTTTTCTTAACTCATCTGACGATGCATGCAGCAATGCCTCTCTCTTCAACCTAACCATCCACAAGCGCTTTCTAATTTGGGGATCATTTATATGCAGTGGTAAAGTTAACTTAGTCGTGAAGATTCTCTTCTTAACGCTTTCAATCAAGTAATTTTCATGAGTTGCTTTCCTGTTCTCTAGGAACATGATGAGTGCGGCTGCACAATGTTTTAAAGCGACTTTAGCTGTGACTACAGGGCTCTCAGCTCCTTTAAACAATCTAGCCATAATATACAAGCAACAGGTAATAATTTAAACTAACTTCTGAAGAATTCTTAATTTTTGAGTCAGTAGAGAGTTTTCTGGAGGTTTATATACCATATTTAAGATAGCCACGAGGGATTATTTTATTTTCAATTATCTTGCTGTTTCTCTGTCAGCGTTTTAACTAACATGAATGTTCTCTTCTTATGTGATGTAACTTCAGGGAAATTATGCAGAAGCCATATCGTGCTATAATGAGGTACTACGTATTGACCCCATGGCAGCAGATGGGCTGGTCAATAGAGGCAACACATACAAAGAGATTGGTAGGGTTAATGAAGCTGTACAAGATTACATGCGAGCTATTACCGTTAGACCTACCATGGCAGAGGCTCATGCAAATTTGGCTTCAGCTTACAAGGACAGGTATGTTGTTAGGTTTATAAGCTTCAAAAGGATGAAGGTCCAATTTGCTTGTTCTCCTACATGTCCACTCTGTTTGTTTGTGATGTTTTGGTTAATTGTGTAGTGGCAATGTTGAAGCAGCCATAAAAAGCTATAGACAAGCTTTGATGCTACGTCCCGACTTTCCCGAAGCAACTTGTAATCTTCTCCACACGTTACAGGTACGTTCACCCTGTTAATTTCCACTGTTTTCTTTTGTCTTGGGTTTATCAGAGTTCACGCACTGTCTAACTACTTACTACTGAGAATTTGATGAGCTTTTTTATGTAATGTCTTGAAGCATGAGGTAAAATAACCTGCCTAATGAACTATACTTCTGCAGTTCATATTAGTATTTGTCTACTTTGTAAGTGTAGGCACACAATTCATGTCATGCTCGGTTTGCTTAATTTTAATCTTAAGCTTCTTATCGGTACTACTGTATTTACCTTGCGTTATTTATCACTGTTGCCAATCACCGTTTCGCAAAGAAATTTTAAAATTTGTTGAGCAATTAATCAAGCAAGCGACTCTGTAAGAAATCATGTGCATCACCTAGAACATATAATTGGTTTCATCAAATAATATGTGCTTTCTAGATTGTCACCAGGTCTTTTAGTCTTAAGTTATAGATTCACAATTGATGACTGTGATTGGGTTCTATCTCTTGCATACTTAATTTTCTCTTTAAATTTATTGCTGCAGTGTGTGTGTGATTGGGATAACCGGGAGAAGATGTTTATTGAAGTTGAGGGGATACTAAGAAGACAAATTAAGGTATCACAGTTACTCGCCGTACTGTTACATGTTTACTTAGTTGGATATTTTTTCATCCTGCAATACTGATTCTTTTTTTCTTAATGTTGTGCCGTCTCATATTTGTCCTTAAGATGTCCATTATCCCAAGCGTTCAGCCTTTCCATGCAATTGCCTACCCTCTTGATCCAATGCTTGCTCTAGATATCAGGTGCGGAATTTTCTTTTGAATCAATCACAAAAATGATGTGAGGTTGAAGCTGACTGTTTCTTTTGCTTGTAAAGTTGCAAGTATGCCCAGCATTGCTCTGTGGTAGCAACTCGCTACTCACTTCCTCCCTTCACCCATCCACTGCCGCTGCCAATTAAAGGAGGTGGCAGGATCAACAGGCTGAGGGTTGGGTAAGTTCCATAAGCTGATAAATACTTGCTTGCTTTTCCTCTTGAGGTTCAGATCTGCTGTAAGCTTTTCATAAATATTGCTACATGCTACTTACTAATAAGTTTCTTAAATGTGTCTAGATATGTGAGCAGTGATTTTGGCAACCACCCACTATCACATCTAATGGGTTCCGTTTTTGGGATGCATGACAAAGAGAACGTTGAGGTTAAGTTAATTTGTTACTTTTCCTTATCCTTATCCTTTGTACCATTCACGACTTCACCACTTGTTCATGCTAAATCTCCAAGTACTTCTTTTCCTAGGTGTTCTGCTATGCTTTAAGTCCAAATGATGGTACAGAGTGGAGGATTCGCACTCAGACAGAAGCTGAGCATTTTATTGATGTATCGTCCTTGACATCTGATGTGATAGCAAGGATGATTAATGAGGATCAAATACAGATACTTATCAATCTCAATGGTTATACCAAGGTACAGATTGGGACTCAATCCAGATCAATCCTAATTAGATTTTATATTTTTTTTTTGCTAGTGTTGTTTGTGTGTGCCCAGTCCATGCACAGGGCCCATATGCTAGACCCATTAACATAATGGAAAGAAATGGGATGGAAAAAAGTAGTTTCCTTTCTTGGAAATAATCCACAATAAACAAATAAATCAATGATTTCTGTTCCATCTCGGTTAAGCTAAGTTGTGGATATGAATGCAAACTCGAATACTTACCAATGAGAATTTGATCAGCCACGATTGGTTTGAGCAAATGAGTATAATAAGGATTTTGCCTAACTAAAGTGCAAACCTGTGAAACAGGTCTTCACTGTCTCATGAGGTGCACATTTTGTTGGTCTATATCCTATATTTGTTGTTTTAAGCCAAAAATATGTGTTACATCTTTCACCTTTTCGTAGATGCTGATTAATGTGCCCATATTTTGCTTTGCCTTCTATCCTGAGAGTTATTTTTTGAACGACTTCGTTTATCTAATGTGTCATCTTTGACTTCGGACTTGTGTGTTGCAGGGGGCAAGAAACGAGATATTCGCCATGCAGCCAGCTCCAATCCAGGTTTCATACATGGGTTTCCCTGGAACCACAGGAGCAACATACATAGATTATTTGGTTACAGATGAGGTAATTTGCTAATGACACCCTTGATATTACATATTTGCTGTTAACCTTTGCTCTCTATGGGTCCTTGATGCAATTTCCTTGTATGCAGTTCGTTTCACCTATGAAGTACGCACATATTTACTCAGAGAAGCTTGTACATCTCCCTCATTGCTATTTTGTCAACGATTATAAGCAAGTAAGTTTCCCGTGATCTTTCTGAGCTGTGTATGAATCTTATTTCAAAATGAATCAATTATGCCTTGAGCCCAAATTCATAGTTGGAGTAGGCTATATGTATTTTTTTCATCTCTTCTCGCAGTAGGTCATTTGTAGCCAATATTAGATAATATTTAGTTATTTGATCATGAACAAAAATCTTATAAATTTCTTAAAAAAAGATCTGAGGTATGTTGAGCTCTTCTGGATTTGTTTATTTTTCACTGCTGATGGGTTTCTTGCTGCTGTTTTTTGTAGAAAAACTGTGACGTGCTAGATCCAAACAGCCAACTGAAGCGCTCAGATTATGGGCTGCCGGAGGATAAATTCATATTTGCATGTTTTAATCAGCTTTACAAGATGGATCCTGAGATTTTTATTACATGGTAGTTACTTGGAATGATTTGAATTGGTCTACTTTTACCCTCACAAGCACTTGCTAAAAAACTTGCTGAGTTGGTATGTGCAGGTGCAATATCCTTAAGCGTGTACCAAACAGTGCTCTTTGGCTTCTCAGATTTCCAGCTGCAGGAGAGATGAGGCTCCGCGCACGTAAGTATTTTCTTCCACACCATGCATTTCTCTAATCTTCTTTTGTGAGACTTGCTGGTTTATGAAGAGTCTTCTAATTCAGCTCATTTTATTACAGATGCTGCTGCCCAAGGCCTGCAACCAGACCAAATTATTTTCACAGATGTTGCAATGAAACAAGAGCACATCAAGCGCAGCTCCTTGGCTGATCTTTTCTTGGACACGTAAGAAGATTAAGAACATTCAGCTTGTCTTTCAAGAATCTTGTTCCGTTCATTTCATTTACTTGAACTTTGGTGTGGTTTTTTCTCACTTGTAGGCCACTGTGCAATGCACATACCACAGGAACTGATGTTCTTTGGGCTGGTCTACCAATGGTAACCCTTCCCCTTGAGAAGATGGCTACTAGAGTTGCTGGCTCTCTGTGTTTGGCGACAGGACTTGGTGATGAGATGATTGTCAGCAGGTATGTGTTGTATACTTGATGTAATCACTGGGAAGGGTACAGTGTATGACCGATAGTACCTCGACTCAAGGACAAGTGCTTAATGACTGATATCATTATATTGACTTAGATGTTGCAACATAAATGAAAGTTGTCCTTTTTACTTTTTCTTTCCTTAATTCTGTTCCTTTTTTGGTTTACTTTGCATTTTGCAGTATGAAGGAATATGAGGAGAAGGCGGTGTCACTGGCACTCAATCGTCCAAAGCTCCAAGATCTCACCAATAGACTCAAGGCTGTACGAATGAGTTGCCCTTTATTTGATACAACACGTTGGGTGAGTAAGATCTACTCTACTGCACGACCTTGTTGATTCTAGAATTTTGAGTGGACTCATTCATTCTCATTTGCATTTTCAGGTGAGGAATCTGGAACGTTCTTACTTTAAGATGTGGAATCTCTATTGCTCCGGCCAGCATCCTCAGCCCTTCAAAGTGACCGAGAATGACTCAGAATTTCCTTTTGACCGCTAGATGTAGTAGGGAACATGGTTGTACATAAAACAAGAGAACTTAAATTCCTATTTTTATATACAAGTATATAAGTTACTGCATTTAGGTGTTTGTTGAAATGTGATTCAAGTCTCAGCATATTGCCCATTTTCGTGGCACTGGAAACTCTCGATGAAAGTTCATTAGTTGCTCAAGTGCAAGCAAATGTCAATACTCGAGACGAGACTTGTTTTGCTTGAATGTGAAAATGCACAAGAGTGCGAGAGAGACCGGAGGGAGAAGGGTGGTGGTTAGCTGTAGAGTTCAAAGTTTGGATGGTGAATAAAATGTATGAAGTCATAAACTTGTGTTTTGACATTTTCAGTCGAGTTTATGCAGTAGTAAATCAACACATTTGTGTTTGTTTCTCTCGTCTAGATATTGCTCTATAACTTGTTGGGTTTGGCCAAAGAAAAAAAAAATTAATAGTCTCCGCGCACTCTGTCGAAAATAAAATGTCTTGGGTTGGAAGTTGGAAAGAATTAATTATAATGTACCCTCGATTATGGATTAATCGATATTTTTCACAAATTTTAGGTACGAAACTCTCTTAATTATTATTTTTTAATATAAAATATAAATAAAAAATGTGACGTATAAAATCGGAGATATATCAGAATCTCTCGTTCCACATTGAGTTTGATGTCTATAGTTGTAGCGACTCGATAAAACCTCCATTGAAGCTTCTGCACGAATTTTACGGGTGAGTACCTTACTTCTCTAGGCTTCTGTATAATTGTGGGTTCTAGTTTATCGTGTGTAATTTATTTTAGCTCTAAATGAGCTTTAGACCCCCCAATATATGAATTTTAGCCCCCTAAGTGTTTGTCAAAATTCCTCACTGAATCAAATCTGTAATTTTTCATATTTTAAGAAATTTTCTGATGAGATACAAACTACTTATTTTGCCTTTGGTTGAATTGAATACCATAACCACATTCTTGCGTAAGAAAGTAGCCGCTAAAGGTATACTTCTAAATCAAACAATATGATCTACGGATTGAACTCCAATAGTGGATCCTTAGAAGACCAAAACCATAAAGTCCACTTCTTAGTGGTAATTTCTGCAGTATATAAGCTGCAGCTCTTCGATCTTTATTATCTGTTCAGAATTCTACCTGTGATTTATGCAGAAACTTACTCTTCATTCCTCTGTTTATTTGAGCTCATTAGAGCTGTCTTGTTTTTGGGAGCTGAGTATTAAGTTTATCTGATTAGTTGTATGAATAAAAATTGCAACTTTATTTGTTTTTTGTGACTTCATGAAATTTTGTGGTGAGTACTTACTCTCAGGTTGTTTACACAAAACCAACTCAATTATAAAGTGAAAATATGAATTAATAAACCATTGTTATTTGTTTTGGAAGTTTATATGCAACTATGAAAGTAGCTGACATTCATTTAATTGGTTTGGTGGAAACACTCATGCAAGTAGATTTTTATGTATTTTTGTCCAATTTTTGAAAATTTGGTTTGAAGGATTTTGCTGAATTTTCAATGTAATTTGTAGGACTCGAGTGTTGATATAGCTGCATTCTATGTGCTTTTAGCATAGTTGATTCAGCTGGAATTCCAAATAGTTGAGTTAGTTTATCTCAATTGGATTTGAACCAATTTGCTACTCAGGAATGTTTTCGACGTTTGCCAGAATCTTTCTTCAAAGGACTTTGTATTCGACTACATTCACCAACAATACCAGCATTTTTAGATGTATTAAAACTATAGCACCTTCCATCGACCAGTGCAGCAATCCTTTCAGCGGTAAAGGTAGTTGTGGCAGAAGTGTGCCTAATGATGACTACTTTGCAACAATTCATCATGTATCAAACATTGTACGGCGGGATATTTACCTGGAGCGGACTCTTAACAAGATGCATATTTCAAGAATTGTCAACTCTGAACTGGTGTACCGTGTGCTTCGAAGTTGTTGCCAACATGGTATCGAATCTTTTCGTTTCTTTAACTGGGCTCGGACTCAACACCCTCAGTATGATCCAACTACCGTAGAGTTTGAAGAACTTCTTAAGACCCTTGCCCGGACTGCCCACTGGGAGACAATGTGGAAAGTAGTCCAGCAGATGAAAGCCCAAAATATTCCTATCTCACCGTCCATTGTTTCATTCATTATTGAACACTATGGGAAGCGTGGTCTCATTGATCAGGCTGTCGAGCTCTTCAATCGGCTCAAGAACTTCGGCTGTTCTCAAACTACTGAAGTATACAATGCTATGCTTTTCGCACTCTGTGAGGTCAAGAATTTCCAAGGGGCCTATGCATTAATTCGGAGGATGATACGAAAAGGTACTGTTCCAGATAAGCTGACATATTCTATTCTTGTAAATGGCTGGTGTTCTGCCGGGAAGATGAGAGAGGCACAAGAGTTCTTGGAGGAAATGAGTCGAAAGGGCTTCAATCCTCCTGTACGTGGGAGGGACCTGCTAATTGATGGGTTGCTCAGTGCTGGATATCTAGAATCAGCTAAAGGATTGGTGAGAAAAATGACAAAGGAGGGGTTTGTGCCAGATGTTGGAACATTCAATTCTTTGGCAGAGGCTATATGTGAAACTGGGGAAATCGACTTTTGCATTGACCTTTTCAATGATGTTTGTAGATTGGGGCTTTGTCCTGATATTGAGACTTATAAGATTGTCATAACTGCTGCAGCAAAGGCTGGTAGGATTGATGAGGCATTTCAGATTCTTCATAGGTCAATTGAAGCTGGACATCGGCCATTTCCCAGTTTATATGCTCCAATTCTAAAAGCTTTCTTCCGGAGAGGACAGTTTGATGATGCATTTAGCTTTTTCAGTGATATGAAGCTGAAAGGGCATCCACCAAATCGACCTCTTTATACCATGTTGATAAAGATGTGCTCTCGTGGAGGTAGATTTGTAGAGGCATCTAATTATTTAGTAGAGATGACCGAGTTAAATTTGTTGCCTATGTCACGAAGCTTTGACATGGTGACAGATGGATTGAAGAATTGTGGAAAGCATGATCTAGCCAAAAGGATCGAGCAGTTGGAGATATCTGTCAAGGGCATCTGAATTATTATTGTGGATCGTGCAGTTGGTGATATCTCTCCGATAGACTCAAGGCTTTGCGAATGACCTGCCCTTTATTTGATACAACACATTGGGTGAGTAATTAAAGATTTACTTTTCTGAACGACCTTGTTGATTCTAGTGCTTTGAGTGGACATGGTAAACTCATCCTTTCTCCCTTTGCATTTTCAGGTGAGGAATCTGGAACGTTCTTACTTTAAGATGTGGAATCTCTATTGCTCCGGCCAGCATCCTCAGCCCTTCAAAGTGACCGAGAATCACTCAGAGTTTCCTTTTGACCGCTAGATGTAGTTGGAAAGGAAGAGAACATAAATTCCCATTTATATTGAAGTATATAAATTACTGCATTTAGGTGTTTGTTGAAATGTGATTCAAGTCTCAAGTGTTGAGCATTTTACCCATTCGTGGTACTGGAAACTCTCGATGAAAGTTCATTAGTTGCTCAAGTGCAAGCAAATGTCAAGACTCACCCAGTGTCTTGTTTGGCTTGAATGTGAAAACGTACAAGAGCGAGAGAGAGAGACTGGAGGGAGAGGGGTGATGGATAGCTTGTTAAGTTCAAAAATTGGGTGGTCAATGAAATGTAAGGAGTCATTGTTGTGCATCAACTTGTCTTTGACATTTTCTGTTAAATTAATGGAGGGATCCAATGCCCATAGTATATCAACACTCTGTTTGTTTCCTTCATTTTGTTGTCTAAATATTGCTCTGTTCTGTGGCAATGGCATCACCCAATGTTGTCTAGCCAAGATTATCTATCAATTTTAAGCTCAAATCGACCACGGGAAACATTCCCATTGTTTTTAGCAGATACTGATAGTAACGAATGTGTTTTTTCGAAAACAAGGCCTGGAGTTGTAAGAAGCTACATGGTGAAACAAATATGTTGAATTGCTTGAAGATGGGATGGTTCTTCTTATATGGCAAATGTCTTTTTCTCAAGGAAGTTCTTGTGATACAAATTATTATTCAAAGCTTATAAAATAATCAATAAGACGCTTAACATTTTTACTACTATATGGGCCAGCTTTGCACTTTTTTGTTAAGAAACTTTTCAGTTCTTATTTAGTTGACTATGGATTTTCTGGCTTCTCTGTCGTTTGAGTTTCTTTTTGTATTTTGTCTTTTAATATTTATATGCAGTACCATTACACATTGCATGCATATCTAATCTTGTTATCCCTTATGGAGAGAACTGATCTTATCAAGGCTTTAAAGGGCAACAAGGTATGAATAAAGGGCTAATATTTCGTAAAATTAATCGAGATTAAATTGGCGTTCATATAGTAACTAAAAATAGTAAAATACAACCATAATTTATCTATAATAACATACTAAAACATATGTCATTCATTGATTATTGCATCACATAGTACACAAGAGAACTCAAAATAGGTTAAAAAAATAAAAAGGCTACAAATTAAAGTACTTCAAAATTAGATGAACAACATTAGCACTAATAGAAGTTTTAACTTTTAGCCACTACCAAACCATCGAAAATTCACTTTGTAGCCGGTGAAGGAGAAGGAGAAAACGTAAGCAATTCCTTCTTCTTCTCCCAAGCTTTAACAACAACAACAGCATCGAACGATTTTGGTGAACTAGATGATTTAACAATAGCTGAGATTTTTAGATAATATTTAACACCAGAAACAACTTGTTTTTCTGCTTCAACAACTTGAGAAAAACTCAATAAAGAACTCAAAGCACCATTTTTATACCGCAAATTTCTGTTGTGTTCTTCGACGCAGTACTTACCTAGATCTTGAATTTCCTGATTTGTTTTCACGTCTTTGATTTGTGTTCTTCCGCCGAGCTTTCCGCCTAACGCGTTTGATGAAGAAAATAGAGTGAAAATGAAGAAGAGAATGAGGATTGATGAGAGAATTTTTGTGGATTTTGCCATTGGAGATTGGGGATTTTTTTTCTTTGATGAAGAAGAAAGGAAGAAGGGGGATTATATATAGGAGTTTTTTGTTGGACACGTAATTGGGGTGGTGGCAACATGTACGTGATGCTGCGTATTTTGTAAAAAATAGGACAAAATAGTCAATTTGGAGTGTTTGTTTGTATATTAAACGTATTAAAGTCTAATTAATTTGAAATGTATTGACTACTATTTTGTTTGAAAAAAATAATTTTAATCGAAAAATATTTTATATTTAAGGTTTGAACTTGATTTATAATTAAAAGAAAACCATCACATCTATTACATTATTGTTTAATTCTTTAATAAATTATAGATTAGTTATTTAAATAATGTCATATAAACTGAAACATAATAAAATAATGTGTATATGTTTTCTCCTTTGTAGCTATGGATGACTAAAAGGTGAGTGTGCAATTGTGGACAAAAGCAATTTGCAAATGTCATTTTTTTCTTTTTAATTAATTTTAGATGTTATAGGAATTTGTTTTATCCCTTTAGCTTTTCTCTTAGGTCATTATTATATTGACTTTCATGACCACAATATTTAGGTACACAACACTTAATTAATTATATAAGTAATTAATAGTATTAGTTGTCTTATAGTACTTTAGTTAGCATCATAATCATATTAAATATAAAATTAATCCACTTGTCATATATAATTAACTATGATGCTCCTATTTTTCCTTCTTTTAATCGATTATCGTCAAATTCAAACAAACAAATAATAAAAGTAAAATTAACTTAGCATAATTTGTGGCCTAATACTTGGAGCTACTTTGGTGACATATTCAGCAACTTGATATACTATATATTATATTTTCATTCTTTCAGTAATAATTGAAAAATAAAATAATTACAACTATCCACTATATCCATAACATAATTCTATATGTTATCAACAAATAGCTTTTGTTAGGCACTATAGGCACATTGAGGTGTTTTTCTTAAAACTAATAGTTAATGTAAAGTATTGAAGCTTAATATCATTAATCATGTTTATTGTCGAAAAAAAATATTCAGTATCCTGATTCTTAATTTATTTTACTATTATTTTCAACATAACTTATATCTATGATAACTTTTGCTTTATGATTATTAGTTTAGATTTGATGATGATATATAATTGAGTTGAACACCATTTATTTTTTCAAATTGAAATCTACTATAATTTGTAAGCACAAAACATTTTTAAAAAAAATCCAAATTAAGATGAAACTCAAATTTAAATAAGTTGGATTCACTTAATTAATCACGACTTTGTTATTCAAGAATTATATTATATTTTTTTAGTATTACATATATATTTAGTTTAATTTTTTTTATTTTTCTTACACAATATATCCTCTGATCAAAATAAAGAAAATACAGTAGGGTATATAATAAAGTGCCCACGTAACACTGGATGACAGCAAAAATCAAAAACAGGTCTTGGAATCCGTGATTTCTAAATTCAATAAACGTCTTCTTTTTTCTTTTTGCAGTCATTTTCATATAAATATTTTATGAAATTCAATTTAACATTCCTATAATATTTTATTCATCATGTTAACAAAGTTTCGCATTTAGAATAAATATTTTCTGATAAAAATAATTTTGTATCCAATGATACTCGAACATGAGAGTTACAACACTTCAACTTAGAGCAAATTAAGATTACTATACACGTAAATAGTCACTAATACATACGTAATTTTATTTAAATTCGTTTGAAAGTTTCAAAATTGTTTTAGTAATTTATGAAATGATTTACTTTTTCTCTTCTTTAAATCGCGGTCCAGAGTCACACACTTTGGGATAATATTTCTAATTTTATTTGTTCCTTTAAGTGTAAAGGAATTTTTTTAGAAAAATATTGTTTCTATCACAAGAGTCAATTTGGAAATGTACACACTATTATAATCACCACACAATTCAAAACAAAGAGGTATGGGGAAAATGTGAAAGATAACATAAAAGTTAACCAAGAAGACAAAATATTGTTTCTTTAGGTCTAATAATTGTAGCTGACACATAAAATGAACTTTTTTTTTCCCCTTGCAGTAGATGAGGAGAATCGTTGCCGCTTGCTTTTTTTGCGCATACCAATAATACTATTACATTGAAAAACAATATTCGATTTTCGATATTAGATATCTCAGTTCTCGCATTGATGAAGAATAAAACTTAAGTGAGCTATTTGATGTAAAAATTGTAGAAATTCATGAACTATTGAATTTTTAAACGTAAGTTATGTCTAAAGTCATTAGGTTGAGGGCGCGTCTGTTTTAATGTCACATATATCTTAAAGGGGCGTGAATACGTAGAACAACTCTTTAATGAAAAAGATATAACTCCAATTTCAAATAGAGACAATTGACAATTGAATTCAATTTTGATCATTATTTTCATATTTATAATAGTACAAAAAGAAGGTCCGGCTTCAAGTTGTTCATATATAGTAATGTTGAGTTTCCTTGCCCTTTGACTTAGGATCAGTCAATTCCTTTTCTCGATGGGGCAGGCATATGAGATATAACTCAATGATAGAGTGTCACCTTGACATGATGGAAGTGATTAGCAGTTCGAGTCTGATTAATTCTAAGCTCAACGTGAGTTTTTCTACTTGGATTTGCTCCCCTGCCGTCATTCAATGAGAATGAAAAGACACTTGTGGGATTGACGCGAGAGGCAAAAATGACTATACCGTACTTCTAGGAGCAAACTCCGAATGAATATAAAATGCATGGATACAAGTTGTGTCTTGTAAACGAAAGACAACTCTGAAATCTGCTTTGTCTACAAACAAGGAGGATATAAATAATGCAACTATATATGAATCTCATAAAGAGTTTAATCCTGGTTCGGGATGAACACCGACGGCAAACGGGTGAATAATGACTAAAGTGTAAGAACCTGTCATTGAGACACGGGGTGATTCATAATATTTAAACTAAGTAAACTAACTAAATAAATAATAGAAAAATAATTAGTCAGAGAAGACACCTTTCTAACTTTTAAAATTAGTTTTTTGGCAAAGTATAAAGTATTACTTTCTTTGTTTTATTGTATGCATCAAATTTTTTTTTTATATATATTTTAAATATCTTATTTGATATATTGTTTAAACATATGTACATAATTAATATAAGCATAGTTATACACGACAAGAAAAAAAAAATTAAGGCACCAAATATTAATATTTAATATTATGATCCAATGAGCGCGAATATAAAAACTATTGCAAGTATGACAATAACAAAACAACAATAGTAATATCAGAACCATTGCATTTTGATTTTGGATTATTATTGGTCATTCTCTTGATAAGAACAATAAGAATAATAAGTAAAAGAGTAAAAGTTCAGCACAATGAGGTTGGTTGATAAAGTTGATCGATGAAATCGATTATTTAGTATCTGATCTGATTTAAGGAATGACAATCGTTCTAATTTTTTTTAAATTTTAATCTTTTTTCTTTTAAAGGAGGTATGTTATTAGATAATTGAGGAAAATCACTTAAATATACGGTTAGTGAAGGAAGTTATTCTTTGTAATCAATCTAATTCGTATTTCCAGTATTATTGTGTTCTATTGTGTCCATATTTATATACTTCAAATAACCCAGGATTTATATTTTTTAAATGGCTTAAAATTTGTTAATTTTGTCATAAAAATCTGAAAGTTTGCTATGAATCAAATCTTTGTTAAGAAAAAGAGAATTAATTATATCTTTTTTACAAAAGATAATTACTAAAATATTTTAGATTTTTAAAAATTAACATCATTTTATAATAAGTTGAATTTTAGAAATTATCAATAAATTAAATATTTAGAAGACTATTTATTAATTGATCGCGCAAGAGGTGTATATACTGATACATTATAATATGATACGTACTGACTAATCACCATTCAAAAATATTCATCTCCGGTTCAAATCCAACAACTTGAACCGTTTGATCAAAATCAACGGCTCAGATAGTTTCATATACCTTTTTACCCCTTCCCTTCTTTCCCCTATTTGAATTCAAATCTCATCACTTCATAACGGCTAGTTTTTCTTTCTTCCTTAACCCTAACCCCCAAAATCCACCATTTCTGTACAAACAATGAAGCATTCAGTACAACCAAGAAGCACAATCTTAAGGGAGAATCAAGAAGCAATGTCGAGTCCAAACCCTAGCTCTGCGAGGCAGAAATGGCTGACGCCACCGCCATATCGGAAGAACAAGCCGTCTAAAGAAAATGCTCCTCCTTCAGATCTGAATTCTTCACCGGCTGTTACCGGTATGAAGATGATGAAGAGTCCGTTACCTCCTAGGCATCCTAATTCCAATCCCTTGAAGCGGAAGCTCAGTGTTGAATCCGGTGGTTCGGAGATTGGCGCTGTTGCTGCTGGATCTTCAGACTCTGGAGTTAAAGTAAATTCCATGAAATTTATTTAATTTTCAGTTGAATTATGAATTGCAGTTTTTGTGAATTTGAATTTGTTGAAGAAAAATCTAATTTGACTTAATTGCTTTATAACTAAAATTTTATCAGTTTAATATTTTCGTATTTGTCACTCTTAGTTTTTGTTCATTAATTGTTGTGTCGTGTGATTATCCTGTTATTGATACTGCTAATATGTTCCGTAAATGCTGTGTTTTTTCCCTTTGAACTGAGTTAGGGATAAGACCCCACTTGTAGGACTATACTGTGTATGTTGGTGTTGTTGTTGCTTTATCACTAAAATCTGATTTTCAAATGATGATGGAAGCCCAAAGGAACTAACTCATTTGACCTATAAGATCAGTTTACTTGAAATATGCGATAAAGATAAGATTTTTCACGCTTGGTAGTTGTTTTCATTGATAAAAACATGCATTTCTATCTGGTATCATGCTTTTGCTTGCCGTTTACTACCATCCGCGTTTTTCAATTTCTGGCTCTAACGTATTCCGTATGTGAAGTCGTATAATTTGTGAGCTTATGATCCTGCCATGATTATAGGTTATAGTGAGGATGAGGCCACCAACCAAGGATGAGGAAGAGGGTGAAATTGTTGCACAAAAGGTCTCTAATGATTCTTTGTCAATAGCCGGACACAGTTTTACATATGACTCTATCGCTGATGTCCAATCAACACAGGTAAAATGAAACGTTTTGCTTGTTGGGAGATCAATTTGATTAAGTACTGCATTATAATTGAAAAAATGTGTGCTTTATTCTTCCTTGTTGATTTGGATTTTGGTACTTAATGTTTCTGAATTTGATAGGTATGCATAGAAGTACGATATCAATTAATTTGAATGATTCTGCTTTGTTTTGATCTTTCAGCTAGATATATTTCAGCTTGTGGGAGCTCCTCTCGTTGAAAATTGCCTCGCTGGGTTTAACAGCTCAGTATTTGCTTATGGGCAGGTAATTTTAGCCTTACGTTTTGCAATATGCTAAATATAAAGCGCAGGATTCTATTGTAAAGTACTTTGCTGACATGATGTCCCCTTAATGGTTCATATGACTTGGAGTAATCAGACTGGTAGTGGAAAGACATATACAATATGGGGACCAGCCAACGCCTTGTTGGATGATAACTTGGCAAGTGATCAACAAGGGTTAACACCACGTATTTTTCAACGACTTTTTGAACGAATTGAGGAGGTAATATTCTGTTGTGTCTTCTCTTATATGTATGTTACCTTTTCTCAATTGTTCTGTAGGCTGTATAAAATGTGTATGACCTTAGGGAATTCATTTCCTCTGCAGGAACAAGTTAAACATTCTGACAAGCAGCTTGCCTATCAATGTCGGTGCTCTTTTCTTGAGGTAGGCAACTTGAATGATTCTTTGCATGGTGAATATATAAGGTCCTTACATAACTCTTCTAAGTTCTTGAGTACTCATAACTTGCAGATATACAATGAACAAATCACTGATCTGTTGGATCCTAGTCAGCGAAACCTCCAGGTAGAAGAAAACTAACATACAGCGATATTGATTCATTATCTAATATCTGAGAATGTTATATTAATAAATTTTTATTGGCTCACTTTTCAGCTAAGGGAGGATGTGAGAACTGGTGTATATGTCGAAAATTTGACCGAGGAATGTGTTTCTACCATGAAGGATGTGACAAAGCTCTTGATGAAGGTTCAGACTGCAACCTTTTCTTATAACATTGTATTTGACAGATGAATATTGCATTCACATCTAAGTTAATTGTGATAAAAGACCAAGAAATGATAACTGTTGTGCAGTAAATATTCTCAGTTTGTGAGGTCTCTTCCCCACCATTGAAAGTTTAGGCTAAATATTCTCACTGCCTTAGACATAGTGAAATGTCCATATATTTGAATGAAAGAAACTTGATCTTATCTTATTTTCTTCTTTTTCTCCACTCTCTCTCACTGTTGTGATTTCCTCAAAGAGGAAGTGCAAGAGTCTTAGTTTCCCTTAACTTAATGCCCTTGCTTTGTTGAACCTCGCTGCAGTTTGTTGGTGTCTTTTTTTTTTCCTTTTTCCAATGTTGTGCTCCACATGAAAATAGAGGGGGTTACATATTTTACTTTTTCATCATCTCTCTTCTTCGAAATTCCTATCCAGTAACAGTGAAAAAATCTCTGGTTCCAATCTGTGCATTTATTAAGTAAAGCCAGTTTTTTACCAAGTAATATCTGAGATCAATGACAAATTTTCTCATCTTCATTCTACTTCTGTTTCTTTTACTTGTATTATTGGAGCTGCCTCCTGAAGATGGCCTGACGTACTTAGAAAAGCTAATAGAACTTGCTCAATGAATATTACAGGGCTTGTCAAACAGAAGAACTGGCGCTACTAGTATAAATGCTGAGAGTTCACGTTCTCACTGTGTATTTACTTGTGTTGTTGAATCACATTGCAAGGTAATTCAATTCCTTATGACTATCATCTGATCTATAATAATTCCATAGAACTTTTACCACCCTTTATTACAATAATCTGATCTCTATAAGAAATACTAATTACCAAGTTGTGCATGGTCTGTTCTTGTCATTTTTTGTTTTACATAGTAGTTTTGCATATTCGTTGTATTTGAGATCTGAAAATGTTTGCTGTTGATCTCTTATAAATTTTTATTTTCAGAGTATGGCCGATGGCTTAAGCCGCCTAAAGACGAGCAGGATAAATCTCGTTGATCTTGCTGGATCAGAAAGGCAAAAACTAACTGGTGCAGCTGGAGAGCGTCTGAAGGAAGCTGGGAACATCAATCGCTCCCTGTCACAGCTGGGGTATGTTCTTAAGTTGGACAAATTCTCTGTGGTTTAGACATCTACTCATAAACATGCATTTTATATTTCTCATTAGCTAATTGGATGAAGAATAGAGGAACTTAGTCCATTTTAAGATGTAACGAGTTTTACTTCATTCAGCAATCTTGGCCTTGGCACCATTACCATTGCATTGATCCATCTAGGGATCCTTTCTCTTTCTGGAAGTTTTTGCTTTCCTGGTATGATCATGCACACCTTGTAACAGGAAAAAGAGTTATTTTTCTGCAAGTGAAAGCCATACACATAGTGTACGATAATTATTTGAAACTAACCATATGAATATTTTTCCCGCATTCTTTTCTTCCTGAACTGTTTTTTTTTCTAAATGGTATGAAATGGGTTGTTAAGAAAAGTCTGTGCTTCACACAATATCTGATAAAGGAAAGTAGAACTCCAATTGCAGCTTCCTGGAATCTGGGCATTTAAGACATGCTATATAGTACTGTCTGCCAATTGAATGCGTCAGATATACCTTTATATTATGAATGAATGTGGGGGGAAATGTACTAGAGAGAGAGAGTGCATGAGAAATTCATTTCCTTGACACTAAGGTCGACGGTTGCCAATAAATGTCATACATCTTGGTAAATCTCAAATTTGTGTGTTACTATGTGTGTGCCTGGCTGGTTATACTGGTTTTTTCTTCTATAACTAAAATCATTTATAAGGATTGACTTAGGCTGACCATTTTGTGTAATAAAGGAACACTTCTGTTCCTTCGTATCTCCTACTGAAGCTTAGGCTTTTCCTTTTTCTGTAAGAGTTTTGCAGAATTTCAGTTCTTGTCATCCGTAGGGTGTCAAATCTGTAACCTTGTCATCTCTTTTCTCTTTTCTTTAGTTTGAAATTATTTTCGCCTTTTGCTTCTGATTACACTATTATTCTTTTTGAGATTTGCAGGAACTTGATAAACATTCTAGCAGAAGTTTCCCAAACAGGAAAGCATCGGCACATTCCCTATAGAGATTCCAAGTTGACGTTTTTGTTACAGGAGTCTCTTGGTGGGAATGCAAAACTTGCAATGATATGTGCCATTTCTCCAGCCCAGAGGTAGAACCAGAACCATATTTGCCTCAACTGTATTTCATTCTTGTAAAGTTTACATTTCAATATCTTTAACTATTCTTGAAG
The DNA here is from genome assembly GCA_027704765.1 of Solanum habrochaites. Lineage (NCBI taxonomy): Eukaryota > Viridiplantae > Streptophyta > Magnoliopsida > Solanales > Solanaceae > Solanum > Solanum habrochaites. Next base: position 77,005,365 of record JAKWJA010002497.1, read on the forward strand.
TTCTCCACTCGTGGGATTACACTAGGTATGGTGTTGTTGTTGTATATGTAATTGTTGATAATTTGGAGTCCTTTATTCTTCTTGATAATGCAGTTGTAAGAGCGAGACTCTCAGTACCCTGAGATTTGCCCAGCGTGCAAAGGCAATCAAGAATAAGGCTGTTGTTAACGAGGAGATGCAAGATGATGTAAACGTCTTGAGAGAAGTAATACGACAGTTAAAGGCAAACACCTGAACCCATTTTTGTTTGTATCTGTCCTAATAATTGGCTGGCGTATTCCTGTTTTTGTGAGTCTTGGTGAAATGAATGCCCTTTTTTCCTCTCTTTACAGGATGAACTGATTAGAGTAAAGGCCAATGGATCTCTAGCAGATCAAAATGGAAATCATTCATTGGGGTGGAATGCGCGTAGAAGCTTAAACCTTTTGAAATTCAGCCTCAACCGTCCAATGACATTACCTCCTCTAGATGAAGATGGAGACACAGAAATGGAGATCGTTGAGGAAGCTGAACTATTAGGTCTCCTGCCGGGAGGAAGTAAAGAGGTCGGTATCTTGCGAAAAACTCTTTCCAAGAGTTTCTTGGTTGGTCCTTCTGAAGGACGTAACGAGGAAAAGCACAGCTCATGCAACGGAGAGGTAGGTTCTGAGGATGCAGACGTCACCATGGAGGAAGAGGTACCTGAACAAGTTGTCCAACGTGAAAACAAAGTTATTCATGGTGCTGGGCTGCAGAACTTGGAAAATTGTTCGATGGCTGAAGAATCAATTCACCAAATTTGCGAAGAAGAAAATGTTGAGGCTGGTTTGAAGAAATCCATGTCGAAGCGGCTTGATAGTGATTCTTCTCAAGAGCCCATTGAAATTGATTGTTTGCCATCTCTGGCCATTAATTTGATCAATCAAGGAGTAAAAGGGGAACTAATAGAAGAAATAGCTTCGGAGCAATGTGAAGGCTACAATGAAAGAACTCCTGCAAACTCTTCTAAATGTTCAGAGGGTGATGCAGCCTGTAGAGACGTTAGTGTAGTTACAAATGATATATCTCCTATTTTGAAGTCTCCCACTCCAAGTGTTTCACCAAGAGTTAATAGCAGTAGAAAAAGTCTAAGGACATCATCAATGCTGAGTGCTTCTCAGAAGGATCTTAGAGAGAGTAAGCTGGATGAACCACATTTTTCCTTCGCTAAGCCTTCAAACAGTATTTGTTTGGACTCTCAAGCTAATCAGAGAAGTAAAAGATGTTTTACATCGACTGAACATTTAGCTGCTAGTCTACATAGGGGACTTGAAATTATAAGTAATCGCCAGAGTACATCTTTTAGGCGGTCCTCGTTCAGATTTTCTTGCAAACCTGCTGATATTAGAGCAATTATTCCAGTTGCTAAAGTAGATGTTGGGGTCCAAACTATTGTTACAGATGATCAGTCACTTGAAGGAGGGTCAATTTTCTTGTGTAGTAAATGTAAGGAAAGGAATTCCCAGCAAGAACTTAAATATGTCAATGATGACTCAAACATGCAATTGGTTCGTGTCGATGAATCACAGTTGGTACCTGCTGATGGATTACAGTTGGTACCTGCTGATGGATCACAGTTGGTACCTGCTGATGGATCACAGTCCTGCGAAAAGCTCAAGATTCAAGTACCCAAAGTAAGTTTGAAGATTTTATGAATTGTTTGGCTTTTGTACTCTGTTGTATTTATTTCTGTGCAATATTTTTACAGGCTGTAGAAAAAGTATTGGCAGGAGCAATACGGAGGGAGATGGCACTTGAAGAAATATGTGCCAAGCAAACTTCTGAGATCATGCAACTCAACCGCTTGGTAGGTTTTGGTTGGTCAATTGAGCAACTTGCGACATTCATTATTTCCTTCATATATTTTACATTTATTGCAATCAATGGGCAGATTCAACAGTACAAACATGAGCGAGAATGCAATGCCATTATTGGCCAAACACGCGAGGACAAGATTGTTCGTCTTGAGAGCTTAATGGATGGAATTTTACCAACAGAGGAGTTCATGGAAGATGAATTGTTATCACTCTCTCATGAGCATAAGGTATGTGTCTGACTTGAACGTTGTCTATTGATATATCCAATTTTTCATCTTGCTATACATGTCTAATTCACGATTTTCAGCTTCTGAAGGAGAAATATGAGAATCATCCAGAAATCTCAAGTGCGAAAATTGAATTAAGAAGAGTTCAAGATGAGCTGGAACAGTATCGAAACTTCTTTGACTTGGGTGAGAGGGATGTTTTGATGGAGGAGATTCAGGATTTGAGAATCCAGCTCTACTTCTATGTAGATTCTTCACCGAAACCATCCAAGAAAGAAAGTTCTCCTCTGCAATTAGCTTATCCATGTGAGTCAAGTGAGCCTTCGGCTTTATCTACTATTCCAGAGTCAACTGAGGAGAGTGCTGAACAGAGAATTGAAAAGGAGAGGATTCAATGGTCCGAAACAGAGAGAAAATGGATGCGTCTTGTAGAGGAATTGAGGTTAGACTTAGAAGCTAGCCGCAGCATGGCTGAAAAGCATAAACAAGAATTGAATTTGGAGAAGAAGTGCTCGGAAGAGCTGAAAGAAGCTATGCAGATGGCAATGCAGGGACATGCACGCATGCTTGAACAGTATGCTGAACTTGAAGAGAAGCATATGCAATTGCTTATAAGGCATAGGAAGATCCAAGATGGTATAGAGGATGTCAAGAAAGCAGCTGCAAAGGCAGGAGTGAAGGGTGCTGAATCTAAATTTATCAATGCTCTTGCTGCTGAAATTTCAGCTCTAAAAGTCGAAAGGGAAAAAGAGAGGCGCTACTATAGGGATGAAAATAAGGGGCTTCAGGCCCAACTGAGAGATACTGCCGAAGCTGTACAAGCAGCTGGTGAATTGCTTGTGCGGCTTAAAGAGGCCGAAGAAGCTATCACAGCTGCTGAGGTGAGTTTTTTGGAATCAATTGTTTTCCTAGTTTTGCTTTATTCTAGCATGTATTTTCTAGTCATTGCAACACCGACGCTTGCTTTCCTAGTCCTTTACAGTCAAGACTCATTATGGCGCTATTATAGTATGTATGATCCCATCTTCTTTTACTTCTAATTCCAATTCTACATAGAGGTCTCGCATTTTCAATGCTTTTATGTGAATATATATCCCTGTAATTACAAGGCTTTGTCATGTAGATGAGTTAACACATCTTCTAAAATACCTTACCAAGTATTGTGAGGAGTGTTTGAACTAACCTCACTGCAACCAGGTTAGATACTGGCACGTCTTGCTTTGCTCTCTTAACAAGGAAGCCGTTCTTATTGTCTTCCACTTTCTTCTCTAAACAAGGAAACATCTCTTATTATAATCTTACTGAAACAGATGACACTCTTCCTCTTAGTTTAGACATTCATCCCTCTAGTGCTAGTTCACCTCGAGCAAGTACAATATATAGCCTGACATTTTCATCTGAGTATAGATATTATTTTCTGTTGTTTTGATATCCTACAAACTCCTTTCTACAGTGTTTTATATCTTTCATGTTTTTCATGAAATTATTATGTCTATGTCGAATGAGCATTTGGATCTGTTTTTATGTTTGCTTACTTGGTCCTCTAGAAGAATGTCCATACTCATTGACTGTGGATAATGTAGTACCTCCACTGGATGTGGAAACTAGCTATGTAGGCTTGAGCTACTAGTGTTAAACGATTAATTGTGTTGTAGAATTACTTTAGGTGACGAATATTTTGAACTTTGCTTTTCATGATATATCATATGATTATTTTTGAACTTTGCTCATAGTGCCATTATTTGGTTGTCATGAAGCACGTTACCCTTCTTTTGGATATGTATTGTTTGGCCATAGTTATCTGATAAGTTCTAATCTTGTGCAGAAACGAGCTAATGAGGCAGAGCACGAAACTAGCTCAGCTTACAAACAGATTGATAAACTGAAGAAGAAACATGAAAAGATAATCAACAATTTGAATCAGTTACTCGAAGAATCCCGTCTGCCTAAACAAAGATCAGAAGTCATTGATAATTCTGAAACAAACACATATGATGCAAGGGAGATGATGACTAATGGAGGTGATCAGCTGAGCAGAGAAGAATTTGAGTCATTTTACAATAGAGAAGAGGAGGAGGAAGACTTGTCAAAATTAGTAGAGCCCTCTTCTTGGTTCTCTGGATATGATAGGTGCAACATATAGACTAGACAATATGTGATGTAAAGGTGGTGGTGTTTGTTGTATGTACCAATAATAGTGTGTTTACATAGTTTTGGAAAGGTGTAGCTTTTCTCTTCAAATTTCAATGATAGGAATTGTCTCACCAATTGTGAAAGGAACAACTTAATCTATCAAGCTCTTTTGTATCCAATTCCTTGTATTGATCAATAGGCCTAATGATTGGGTTTTTTTGTCCAATGGTTCAAAAATTATGTGAGGCTTCCAGTGGTTCGAATCCCATTCGTCGTATATCTTCCAATTTCATTAAACAAAATGATATGCTTTTTTTTTCTCTGAGTCTCAGGTATCAACAGGATCTTGCTTCTTACTAATGTGGGCTTAATACAAGTGTGGGATTCAAGAGTCATCCCACAAAGGTACATTTCATAATCTTCCCAGTTTTGAATTGGTATAGTAAATTATATGCTGTCAATCTATTCCCTCCATTCATTTTTGGCAAGTCCATATTTCTAATATTGAAAACTATATGTGGATGTGGAAGATGGTATATGTGATATTGTTTATTATTTTCTACACAACATTGAAAATCATATGTTGAGGAGTTTGTGGAAGGTATCCATTGTTTTTATTAATTAAAAAAATTGTAATGTGCATTATTTGGATAGGGTGGGACCTAGAAGTAGAGACAATAGGAACAGTAGAAAGATCCCAAGGATGTTTACTAGTAGCTTAGATCATTTATTTGCTTGGTTTTGGTGTCAAGAGGATAGGGGGCAATCTTCAAGTGGCTCAGACTAGTATGCCCATTGCATTTTGTTGTATAATATTTGGAAGCCAAGAACAGACAGTCCATTAGTACTTTGGAAAACTTTGTTGATATTGTAGTCTATCATATCATGGAGACCATTAAACAAATAGCTTGTGGGATTGTCTACTCTGACATGTAACTCTCCCTACTTGTGGACCATTTCTCTCTCTTTTTTGCATAGTCACTTCTTTTTCACTCAAACACAAAGGATAGGAAGATACCATGTACACTCTCATTCCCTAGCCATATATTAGCCATGGAATTGTTGTGGATCCCATAATTGCTTTCATAACACCATTCAGATCAGCTTATATGCATCTCGAATATTTCAATAAGTATAAATTGTGTTTTCATTAAGCATGAAATCACCTAACAAAATCGTATCTCTACACAAGTCCGGCCAATATGTGATTAAGAAACACTACTAGATATATGTTATCCTAAACCATGATGATATATGTATGTATATAACAAAAAATTATCATTTTATTATAGGAAGGGATAGGTACCTCCTTCAATAAAAATCAATGGGGCAAATGGTGAGGAAAATGACATTAGTAGATGAAACCTACCATTTTAAACAGGAAAGGGAAATGGAACAGTAACATGGGGCAAGTCTTTGTGGTCCATTGTAGATAAAATTGTTTGTTAATTACTCTATCTCATTTGGCCCATGGAGAGAAACAACTCTCTGCAAAAATAAATTGCAAAAGAAAGTGACTGTTTTTATGTGGCTACAGTGTTAAACAAGTTACCAAAATTGAAACTTTTTGCATCATGTATCTAAATGAAGTCAAATTAGATATAGATATATTGACATTTGCCCTTGGGACTTTGGTTAAGCGGTAAGAGTGTAACGCGTGATGTAGGGGTCAGGCCTATGTCATGGATTTAAACCTTACCATTGACAAATCACAAAAGCGGTTAAAATTTCACAAATAGACTTTTTCTTTTAAGCTCTTGTATATTGAAAATATAAAATAAGCATTTTCTATGGGGATCCCAAAATCATTTACAAAACATTTTTATATTGGCGATTCAATAAAGAGGCAAAATAGTGATATCTTTTTTGTTTATTATGAATGACACGCTTTGTATTCCCTCCACGTATCCACTCGCGCTCTTACCTAAGGGCGAAAAAGCGTAGTTTGAAGCAACATGCAAACTTCTATTACTACGTAATTAATATCAAGAAGTTTCATATTCCATTTGTGAAACTCCATCGCAAAATGCATAAAGATAGTGATTATTTTTTAATTACATTATCAGAAAGTGTCGACGTTATTTCTAATATAGAAATATTGTATTTAAGTAGAGAAGGATAAATAGAGTGGTCCATTACTCCCACCTAGTTTCAAAATGTGTGTAATGGCCCTCAAGATTTCTCAATTATATGAAAAGGGGAAAAAGATGTAGGTATGAGAATATTTAATTTATTGAGATTCCCCTATCATATTTGATCTTTGATTATAACATGATTTACAAAATCAAATTCAATAATGATATTGTTAAAGTAGTGTCTTATTAGAGTAAAATGTGCTTTAATAACATAATGTTAAGCAAGATTAGTTTGATAATAAAGCAAATCACTTTGCTATAATCCAAATCTATGTACTTGATATAGGCATATTTTAAGTAGAAATCTTGAGATATTCTTTTAAAGATTACAATAGATTTGATGAAATTAAATGAGGATGTAAAAGATATAGTTGGTGAAAGCAAAATGATGAAGTTGGTTATTCAATCTTCACAATCACAACCTGCTTTTTAATAATTTATTTTATTTATTTAATTATCATATGATAAATTTGCTGCTTAAGTTGAAAGAAAGAGACATAAAGTGAATGGAAGGTATGATATATACAGCATGATAGGGAAAATTATATTGACAGCCTGGTAATTGGACCCCTCTTCCAACCACACAACAAGGACTTAATAGTCCAAGTATAGTGCATATATTTTTTTCAAATTTATATTCGATATCCATATTGAGGTTCGATCAAAATATAATTATATATCGAAAAGTTCTATAGAGGTATAAACCACACTCTAACAAAGATAATCTATCTTATACTTAAAACTCGATTATGTAATTAATATCTGTAAGGATGAAGATGTAGTATTTAAACACAACTCCATCACAATTCAAAACCCTTACTGATATATACAAGGTTTCTATTTGAATTCACATCGAAATTTTTATATATTGGAATGTAAAACATGTCCTAACAATACGATTTTACATTCAGAATTCCAATACAAGACATCTGATAAATAAAAAGGAAGAGCATTTGTTACTCAATCACAATCCTTGATATATAGTAACAGACACTTCAAGTTGTTTGATTAGCATAATAGTTATATATGAATTAAAATAAAGTAAATTATTATGAGATAAATGATAATTATAGCATAAAATTTATTATATGATGAATACTATAACTTGAACTTGTGGATAATGCATAAGTAACAACATTTTCTAGCATGAGAGTTCAATCGCAAAGTCAAAAAAAATTGTTAAAGTGTTTAAAATTTAATACATATAAATAAAAAGTGATATTTAACCTATATATTTCGTATAATTTTTTGACGAATAATATTCGATCGATTATCTCTCACTACACGTGACTACTCCTCTACATTAGCTAGTATGCAAATGTCACATTCTTAACCCCCACCCTTATCTCCAAAAAAACAATTGGTTGATCAATAATATTCAATTATAACAAATTAATTCAATCAATCCCTCTCAAAATATTTCCCTTTCATTGTGGACCCTAATTTTTCGTTATGTCCGGAGTTAATTATGGAAAATGCTATTATTAAAAATCTATTCATGCAGTCAAAAATCCATCATTTTTTTAAATTTTTTTAAATTTATATGATTTTAATAGGTTTGGTATGATCAAAGGTGATTTAACAAATAACTGAATTTTTTTTATTTTCAACAACCAAATTGACTTTACTGAGGACTAATAATAAAGGAAGATTCATGTATCTTCTTTTCCAAAACTATTGAAAAAAAAATTAAAAAAATTAACGTTTCAATTGACTGTAATGATACATGGATATAAAATATACGTTTACTAACTAAAAGATATATATTAAATTTGTTTTGTCTATTTATATAAAAGAAGGAAAATAATATTACATACATTTTATATAAATCAAATGTTCTTTTTTTTAAAAAAAAATGGATTTTTGAACAGCCTCCAAAAACAAGTTATATGGAATGAAGATTTATTTTTGTTGGTGTTTATAAGATGTTAGTAAATTTGCTGACAGCTTTTCATGGAGAAAAAATTATTAAAGTATTTCTACACATCTGAATTCCACTACTTCTTTTATGCTTTTTCTACTTATCCATTTCTCCTTGTCTTTTTTATTTTTATTTTTCGTATTAAGTTTTAATTAATTTAAGTCGTAACGTATAAAATTTAAAGCGAAGTTAAAAGTTCAAACATAATCTCGTCTGTTTTAAATAATTTTTATTCAAATAAAAATTATAAAGTTGAAATTCACCTCGAATAAAATTCAAGGGAGCACTTTTATACTAAATTTTTTATAGTCGAGATCCAAATATTAGTTCAGCCAAAAAATATATATTAAAAAATTTATTAAATATTTATTAATATTTGAATATGAATCCACACACTGCTTGTAGGAGAGGTGGGGCTATTTTATTATTTAGTAATAGCTTTCTTTCTTCGTGTTTATTATTATTATTATTATTATTATTGTATGCGCTTTATTTATATCGTTTCATATTATTTTATTTTTTTATTTTATTCTTCTTCAATTTCTTTTTTTTATATTAATTCGAGATTCTATTCGAAATAATCTCCCTATCCTATAAAGATAAAAGTAAAATCAACGTATTTCTCATCCTGTCATATCAATCTAACTATAATTTGCAATATATATATATATACTAATTATCTATTTTTTTCCATTATTTGTTTCTTTAAGCAGAAGGGAATTTCATAAAAGTCATCTGATTCCTTAGCCAAGTCACAACTTCACAATTGCCAACCTGGTTTTACAATGTTGATTCTTTCTTATATATATATTATATATATATCGAAATTAGAATTTTCACCAAACAACAAATTATTTTAACAATATACAAATTATATGTAATTTTTCGTCGATCCTTCCCCTATTTCTTTATCTAACTTGAGTTTATAGTCTTTTGAAAATATATTTCCTAATCTTAATAAAATAGAAGTAAAATCTTTCTAAATTTTATTTGTAAAATCATATCGACTCCATTATTGTTATGGATTATTGTGAAAGTAAAATTTAAGGAGATTAATTAGTAGATGGGGCTTTGGATTCCAGCTGAATTACACTAACAAGACATAATTCTTAATCAAAACAACTGGAGTTAATCAGACACAATTTGTTTTTGTCCCCACTAACAGCTGTTTTCTAATAACAACAATCACGCTACTTATTAAGGTTTTTTTTTAATCATTTTTTTTTTCAATTTAATTTGACCCCACTTTTTATGATTATGACATATAATATTTATCAATTATAAATAATAATATAACATAAGTAGCATAACTACTTTATTTTACAATTTTAGTCCTTAGTATATAAACCTTCTCACCATTTATTTACGCACAAGACAAAGTTAATTTTCAAATACCTTTTGAAAAAATATTTATTCGTAACCGTTATTTATATCATTTTGGAATTATATTATTCTTAATTATTAGGCCTCAATGTAAATTGCAATATAATTTGTTCAATTTATTTAGCATACATAAAGTGTATAAAATATATGAAAAATAAAAAAATAGAGACGTGCAAGTAGATTGGCGCATAATTTTGGAGTAAAAAGACAATTTTCAAGATGATGACTAATTTTTGTCTATTTGTTATTTCGATTTGTTTTACATAATTCAAAAATTATTGCACATGAGCGAATTTTCGGAGTTTCTAAATATAAAGAGGTAACTAAATGAAATATGACAATTTTGTCTTTGAATATTTGAATTAGTGATAAAATTAAAATGGTAAGAAAAATATGTTTTTGATAAAAGTACATATTCATCCTCCCAACACAATTTCTTACCAAATTAAATGAGACTACAAAATATTTTACAAAGTGCAAATCTTGGTAGAGTTTGCTAATTGCCTCTCCAATTTTTGTAGTAAGAATTACATGAAGGAGAGAAAATTAATTGAAACAGTAATAATAACAATAATCAGAATCAGCCAAATTAATCACTAAATAAATCAAGAATTTTTGAAGAGAAGAAAATATCTCTTTAATTTCTTCTTTCTTCTTGAATCGCGATATTTGGTTTGAATAGGTCTTAATCGCGAATTTTCCCTCTCTTTATGTACAAAGCCTTAGGGCCTCAAATAAATTTCATCAATTTTTACTGAGCTTTTTTGGGTCATAGTTCAACTTTCATTTGAGAATTAGGTACATTGCCTGCATTCAACAAAGAAAAAAAAAATGTTAAAACTATTTTTGTATAAAAATCGATAGGTGCGATTTTCTAATCTTTTGTATATTGACAATATAAAAATATATATTTATACTAATAAACCATTTAAAGAATAGATCATACAATAAGACAAGTTACCTGCTACACTCGGAAAACTTTGGTTCTGATTTTGGCCAAATCCCATTTGAACAACACTATTGAGATCATCCTCAAAGAATGTGGGGACCTAAAAGAAACAAATTAAACTTTCATTTAGTATGTTACAATTTTTTTAATAAATTCCTATTTTGCTCGGATTACCCTAGATAAATCTTCGATATTTAGATGAAACGACACGCATACAATGATATTTTTGAAGAATTCGAACGATCAGGATTAAATTTATTACCTGAGGGGTAGGTTCAGCAAAACCATCCAGAGGAGGCAATTGCATACTTGAATTTCTGATCAAATTAGGATTCAATGAGTTAATTTGGAAAGGAAACTCTGTTCCTTTATGATAATTTTGGTTTGGTTGAGATTGAAATCCATAAGGAAATGCTTGCGTTGATGTTTCTGATTGATACATGTTATGTCCCAATGATCCCCTAGATTGAAACATCTGAAAAAAATACGTAAAAATATTGTCAGGTACGTGTCGAATCATTTAATAATAGTTAAAAAATATCTCTAGAAAGTCTGAGTAACCGAGTTAAATCGACTTACATCCTTGGAAAGAAGTGCTTCCATATTAAAGTCCATTCTTGGATTCACAGTAGCTAATTTCATTGAAAGGAACTACAAAAATGACATTAAACAAGTATAAGAATTTAATAGTATAGTCTATAAATAGGACTCCCGTAAAATTTAAGTATGTTACGGTAAATTCGATCATAATTTACCTCAACTTGACGTTGAAGTGATTGTACATAGTTAATAATCTCATCAAGCATTACAGCTTTTCCAGTCACCTATAGTTAAAAAAAAAAAATTCAATTTCACATATTAAAATTATGAATCTGCTAAGTAAATCAACAAAATAATTTATTTATTTTTTCAAAAATTAAAAAATCACCTTATTGCAACCTGGTACAAGATCTTGTAAAAGCTTCATTCTTTCACTAATTTTCTCCCTTCTCACCTGTCAAGTTTGAATAAACGATATATTAGGGAAAAAACATAGTTGTACCACCTATATCAGATCCTCAAAAAAATTACAATATTTTTGAAGAATTCGAGCAAAAATCGGAGTTGTTACATACTCTTTCAGCTAGACTATGTGCATCTGTGGCCTGTCCCCTTCTAGCTCTCACATGAATATAGTCTTTTGGTGGTTCTGTTGCCTTTTGGTTATCTTTATTTTCTTCTAAAACAGCATTTTCCTCTTTTTTTGTTACTTTATTTTCATTTTCCTCAGACTTGCTTCTTTTGGCATTTGATTCATTTTTATCCTGCAAAATTAAGTACAATAATATTAGTACTACTAATTTTGTAATAGTTATTATCTCAGAAAATCGCGACGACTTTCTGACATACTAACACATTGTTTGAGTGACTTACATTGACAATCTTGGATGATTTCCCCTTGGAAATTGATTTTCTTTTTCTTGAATTTGTATCATTTTGAACAATCATTTGCTCAGAAAGTGATGAATTTTCTCTTGAATCTCCAAATTCAGAGTTTCTTTGAACCAAATTGACATCTTGAATCTTGATGGAATGGTTACTTTCTAAATTTGTAGCAAAACAAGAAAATCTAGCAGCTCTTTCTGCAAATCCAGGATCAGTAGTAAATTGTGTTGGTGGTAAATTTCCTCTCATTGAAAGATTCAATTTTGGTGGAGAATTTAAAGGGGTACTATAACAAGAATTATTAGTACTACTACTATTATTATTAGTATTAGTATTATTGTTACAAATACTTCCTAGTCTACCAATTAATTCCCTTAATACAAAATTATCACTACCACTATTATTATTAGGAATTGAAATAGGAGAAGATACCATTGAACTTAATGCTGATTCAAATGGATCAGAATTATTGTTATCTAAATTGGGATTAAAGAAACAATTTTGAAGATGTTCATAGGTAGTGTTATCATCATTTATGAACAAATTTCCCTTTTCCATTTTGAAAAGAAAAAAAAAACCAAAAGGCTAAAAATTCAAGAAGTAATCAAGAAGAAAAAAGGGTAGGAATTTTCTTGGAAAAAAAATGGACACAATATCTTTTGGAATAGTAACCAAATATTAGAAGAAAATGACTTTGTTGTTTGAAAGGAAAGAAAACATGTAGAGAGAATTGGAAGAGAAAATGAGGAAAGTGGGATTGAAAAATATAGGAGGAAAGTTAAATAAAATGGACAATGTGTGTTTGACCTTTTGTTAATAGGTGGTGGGAACCCACGTAAGGACATCGATATGAATGTGAATTTAATCAAATTTTAATATGAATATCAGACACTGAACGAGAAAAAAATAATTAAAAAATAGGCGATGGGGTATGGGGGAAGTAGGGGGGTGGTTGCCGGGCCTTAAACGTCAAACTAGCTGATGTTTATTTTGTTATGGGAATTAATGAAAAAAACTATATAGTATTTCAAAATGCCCCAAATTTAAGTATGTGGTACTAGAGTAATTTCTCGTATTTGTTTTATCATAATTACAAATTAATAAATTACTCCAACATAAAAATAGGTAAATTTCACTTGTTCAAATAATTTTATGAGAAAAGTAAATTAGATTAGGTCTTTGAACATGAAGTAGTAATATTTTAAGGAAAAAGATTATGATTCCTCTATTTCAATTGTTCCTTTTTGAGAAGAATCGATAAAGAAACAAGAAATATTTTAACGCGATTCAATTTTATAGTATAGAAATTATTTTAATTCTAGTGAAATTATAATATTAGAAGAATTTAGAAATTTTGATGCAGAGAGTTAACGTAATTAATCATTTTGATATTTTGAAATTGAATGATGAATTTAGTAAATCATTTTTAAACTGAGCTTGAAGTTAAAGTTAAAATATGTTATTTAGAAATTAAAATTGTGTTTTAACTTTATTCCACATTAAAACAAAAGTAATAATATTGCATTTCATTTTCTTGTTCTTTGCTATTTATTTCATTTTTTGTTTTGTTTAGAGGAAAGAGATAGGAAAAGCCTTTGTATTTTTGTCATTTTTTCCCCACTTTAGTTCCTTCTCTTTCTTCTAATTTTTAATTAAATAAAATATTTTTCTCTATGTTTTCTCTCTTCACTATGTATTTATGGAATCATTTTATTTTTAAATGAGAAAACTCCACTCATAAAGATGTCACATTAATGAATGGATCGAAGTTTTTTTTAAAATTGTTTTTAAATAATACAAATGTAGATACGTATTCATACGAGTTATTTTCGGTGTTATGACGAATTGACGATAATATTTCTCTACATATATCTTTATATAAATTAAAAAGTTCGAATTTAAGCCTAATATTCTTATTCGCTAAACATGGTAAAAAAAAATTTAATCAAAAACAATTTTTTTAAATTAAATGTAACGTGGAGAAAGTGCAATAAAGTCCCTTTTCAATTATTTTTACAGTATTTTAGTTGTTCTTTATTTCTCACTTTGTGGCGGCCTTTATTTTCCTTAAAGAATTATTTCTACATAAAAAATTAAGAGTCTTGGTTGGCCTATTTTTTTATATTTATTTTTTGTGAAAGAGTAATGAGGAAAACAGATCTAAAGGGGTCTATTTGGGACCCACAAGAAAAATATTTAAAGCAAACAAAAAGGTTTTGAAAAAAAAAACTATTTTTTCTTAAATCTTTATATTTAAGATTCATAGCACTTGGTAGTAGAATTGGAGTTTACTTCTTCACAAAGTAATTAATAGTAGTATATAGAAAAGTATATACTACTAAAATTAGGAGCATATTATAAAATATGTATTTAAATGTCTAATTATAAAGTTTTCCTTTTTTGTTTTTGAAAATAATTTTGTTCATCTGAATTTGAATATATCTATTCTTTGTAATATCGTCAATTATCATGATCGTGTGTTCATGAATAAATATAGTTTATAATAACATAATCAGATAATTACAAGCGATTTTTTTAATTTATCTTTTTATATTATTTGCACTTTTCACAAATATACCTATTTTTAAATTTGAATGACTATACTTTTACTTTGATTTATGTTTATTATATAAAATATATATACACACTCATAAAGTCCCTACTTTGTAAAAAAAGTTCTCCATGATTCAAGATTTTGATTGTTACGCTCCTTCATTTCATCAATTAACAAAATATAATACATATCATCATAATATATTTTTAATCACCTCATTTTTGGTATAATTGAAATTATTATTAATTAAAAACTAATCAATTGAAATATTTTGTACCATAATTTCTTTCTTTCTGGCTGTATTCAATATAATTATAGTGGCAGAGAGTTGTTGATCCAACTATTATTTCAAATAATAAAGTAAATAAAAGCATCTTCTAAAGCTTCTAAGGGAATAAGTGATTACAATATTTTATTATTAAGATTAAGTGAAAGTAGCAAGTAAGTCAAGATTGATTTAAGTGTAATTAGTTGTGTTTAGTTGAAATTAATTACTAAATTACTAAAGGGAAGAAGAGGACAATGATGTAGAATAACATAATACAAGACAAACATAGAATTATATATTGTATTTTTACTTCTATTATGTAAATTAATTATTGCTATTTTATGTACAAACTTATAGTGGTAAGTTTTTTAATTTTTAGTTTCAACTTGTACAGATAGATGATTGAATGTTTGATTTAACATGCCAAATGTAAATCCTTTTTTTATATTTTTCTGTACTTGTTTTCATCTTGGGAAATGTAAAGGAGAAAAAAATGGCTCCTCATTTCTGTTTTTATCCACCATAATAATAAAATGGATATAAAGGAGTTTTATGTTAATTATGGGTTTAATTAATTATTTGATAAAATTGGATAAGAAGGAAATTATTTATTTTTAATCTCGATCAACTCTAATCTATTACAATCTAGATACAAATTCATGTTTGTGGCATATTAAATTATAATCAATTCATCTGAAGAACATTAAAATCTAGATACGAGTTTACATTTGTGACATGTTAAATTTATAATAAAACTTTGAAGAAGTTTCAATAGTTAATAGTCTCTTTTATTTCCGATCAATTCAAAATTTCTTCTGCATAATCTTAAATTTTAGAATTGGTATTGATACTCAATAACTACTGACGTCTTTCAATTTTGATCAGCTCAAAATATAACATTTGCTGTACTTAAAATTTTATAATTGATGTGTACATACTCCATGAATGTAAATAGTGATTGGATTCTTTTTTCTCTCTAGTGTTCTTGGTGAAAGTTTATTATATTTTAAAAATTTTATGGAGTTGGTGATTGAAGAAGGTATTGTAGGCTAGAAAACCTATAACGATCTTGTACCAATTATATATAGAAAATTTTAATTTTTGTGTTCCATTAAATACTCATTTTCCCATAAAGTCTACTAGTGTCAAGTGTGGAAGCTCGATTACCAAGTGAAAGAACAAATGTTTTTGGTTAGAGCAAAAGAAAAAAATAACCAAAAAAAAAATACTAGAGGTGGTTTGTCTTAACATAGGCCTAGTATTTTAATATCAACTTATTAGTTTGACTAATTATTATTTATTTTGTTGTTATTATTATTGCATTTTTCTAGTCGACTTTGCACAATTTCCTTATACTTTTCTATAGTTTTTCTTTGTTTTCGTATTTGGATTCGTGCATCGCAGGTGAAAGTTTTTTAAAAATAATTTTTTATATGAAATAATGATAAGATTTGTATAAATATTTAATCTCTGAGTCTCACTTATAAGGTTTCATTGGATATTCTGTTGTTATTATTGTGTTCTTTTCTATTAGCTAGACTTTGTATAGTTTCCTTATATTTTGTTATATTTCTTCTTCATATTTATATTTAGAATCGTACAACTAAACATAAAGTATTTTGAAAACAATCTCTTTATTTCATTATTGTTATTGTTATTGATCAACCAATATTTATGTACAAATTATGTATAATGTTTATATAATCTATGAATATCAGGATTAAAAAAGTAAACAATAAATATACTTGATTATTCGTATAAAGACCTTGATTAATTATTCACATATTTTAATCTAATTAAGTATTATTTTGTGTAAGTTCATTTCATCTGTTTCACAAGTAGACTTTTTGACTTAAAATGACAAGTGGTTGTACAAAAATAACAAACAGAGTACTCTTTTTTTTTCAAGCGTAAAATGTGTGTCTTTTTGTGATTTAATAATTAAAATTTCTTTTAATTCATGAAAATATAGAAATTAAAAAAATAAATAAACTGTGAGTAGTAGCCCATAGAAATTGTAATTCTATTGGTGGATATTATAACTTTATTTTATTTTCTCCCTTTTAAGGTAGTTCTGCCAAATTTTCAGGATTGACCACGTGTTGTAAAGTTTTGGTCAATTCCCATAACCTGTAGAATCTGTATTTTTCAGTACTGTTACTAACAGTTAAAAATAGTAAATGCTATACGTACGTAGAATAATTATTTTTGACATGAAATCGATTTGTTTCGATTTTCGAATGATGAATAAAAATAGGAATGAAATAATTTTATTTTAGAGTCGGCGTTGCTACGTGACTTTTGGACCCTTCACTTGTATACATATTATTAGCGTTGAACATATATACATATAAGAAAATAAGAAAATTATTCATAGAATTTTGATAAATATTAAATTATGAACGCATAAGTAATGAATCTGAATCATTAAATTATGTTATTTTCAATATCTTCTTATTGACTTATAGTTACATCACTCATGGATATAATCGATAAGTTGAAGTGTCCTTAATGATTTGTTGATCTTAAATTTTAAATTCGTCTCTTAACACACATATCGAGAAATGATTTATTTATTTTTTGATATTAAAAAAGCAAATGCGTGAATGCATTGCATGGATTTGCATGGGAGTTGAAAGAACTATAGAGACAAAAAAAAATCTCATAATATAATATAGTAATAAGTATGGTTTTGCATTTAATTTATTTATATTTTTTATTTTGCTGACCAAAACCAACTTTTCCTCTAACAAGCCACCGCCCCAAATCTTTCATCTTACACGTTAATATTTTTTTCTCCAAACTCAATAAATGCAAGTGTGGACTGTATATACATTGATTGAATTAAATTCATGCATTATGTAGATATATGAAGGGACATATTAATAAGGTTAACAAAAGTCATTCTTTTTTAGGTATACATATAACTTCTAAAAAAATGACAAATATATATATACTCTTACATTCAACGATAATAATGTATTAAGTGTAATTTTGATTTAGTACAGTTTGGGGCAGGTGGTGTTAAGTGTGTGATAGCTTTATACTGACCTTTTGAAGATAGAGATCAATCAGGTATTTTTTTATAGACCCTCGAGCCTCGTGAGCTGATCAAGTAATCTCATAAGTGAAATCTTAAAAGAATTAAAGTTACATAAATTTTATTCTTATACCTCGTACTAAGATAAAAAAATTGTTTCTGAAAAAACCTCAACGATATATTATTAGTGTTATAGGTGACTATATATGGGAGTTTGCTTATATTGTTGATTTCAAGTTATTTTTATATGACCGATATGGAAACGGAGACGTATATACTATCATTGTTATTTAATAATCCATATGTTGATAATTAGTTTGAGATTCATAATATATGTATGTAAATTTAATTTAATTCATCTCTTACTACATATTATACGGTTATATATATTCTAAAATATTTTTCTTTAAAAAGGTACGTATTTCTCTTATTTTGTCTTTTCTTACAATAACAATTGATCTAGAAATCACATTTTTAAGTGTAACAATTATTTTTTTAGTTTTCGGTATTCAATATTCATAAAATGCTGAGTAAATTAGATTTGTGCATTGCAATTTATATATAATTCATTTTCGAGGGAATGCTCTAGAAATTTCTTTTTCATTTCGTTAAATTTTAAGGCTCATATCGACTGTAATTTTTTATTAAAAATAAATAAATCTCAATCATTTTATCATCACGAAATTGTATAGAAACTATTATTTCCTTTCACACGCTAACACATTTTTAAAAAAATTGACCAGCCATTGTTGACTATATATATGGTCTAATACATTAATTAATTAGCCACTCTTGTTCCATTCAACTTGCATTAATTTTATTTCAGTTTCAAACTTCAAAGATGCCTCTATGTCGGCAAAGAACAAAAATTTATTAGCCCACTAGTAAAAAAAATTACAAAAATAAAAGGTAAAACAAAATAATAGTTTTATTAAAAAGGATAAAATAAAGGCTCAATAAATACTTGAACAACTCTTTGATCCTAACGTGACATTCAATCATTAGAAAATAAAAAACAAAATTTTAGCTACCTTTTGACCTAATAAATATGTTATGTATCCTTTGTCTAGGGACAAGTGTTGCTTTCTTATCGGTACTTAGCACAAAAATCGAGGTAAAACTTTGTTTATTAGGGTATTAAGTAAGTTTTTAAATGGTTTAATTTATTGACATTGCAGGTTTTCTTAGAATAGATCGTTTTGTTTTCCTTAATTAATTTATTATACTAAAATAATACGTATGTAATTGCCTCTTGTTTTCTACCGGTGTTATTTTAAAGCTTGATTAATTTAAAATAGGTAAGGAAATTTAATTTTTGATTTGACTCTGATTATATTTTCATAATTCAAATTGATTGAAAATTATGCTTAAGTATTAATAAGGATTACTTATCATTTTATCTTAAGTTTGTGTGATAAATGTGAATATATCACTCGCAGATTCGATTAAATCAAAAATCAACTCACAAGTTCTACTTTGCGATAGTTCTTTCTTTGTCAACATTTACTTATTCATATGTTGCGAATATGATTAAAATAAATAATAGTATTATTTCACTCTAATAACTTGAATTTTCTTATTTTTAGATATGACAATCATAAAATTGAATAAAAATATCAGAGCGTACGGACAAATTTTGAGATCAAGTTTCGCTGTCACGCATTATCAAATTAAAAAAAACTCTATATATACTTGTACCGTTAAAAAAGATTAAATCCATATACAAAAAGACATATTGAAATGATATGGTTACACATTTCAATACCGTGAACCTTCGAGTGATCATATGCATCATTTCTCCTTTGCAAATAATTTTATTGAAGCAATAGTACGCAAGATTTTGATCGATCTCATTTATATTTCCCTTATGAAAATCATTTCTAAAATAATTATCAATGAGTTTTTACTTTTTACTTAAAATATAAATTTGAATTTTCGCGATTAAGTACTAAACATGTGTGAATTTAATTATAACCAATAAGGTTATCTAGAAATTTCTCCTTGAACTTAGATAAAGATAATTAAATTGTTTTTTAAAAGTATAATTTTCCAGTAAATATTGAAGAAGTCTCTTCCAATCAAAGCCTAGAAGGAATCATTTGTATATGTATATGTCAGGAAGGTTAATGATTAAGGGAAGATTAAATTATTTTTAAGTGATAATTAATTAAATATTTGATTAAACGACAGGGGTGTCAGAAAACAGAAATTATTCGATTTATTATTGCAAATAGATTATTTTAGAATTGCAATTTCATTTCAATATTTAATGACCGACTTCTTTTGTTTTAATATACAAAGAGGGAGGGTAATTAATTAAATATATTATAGGTAACTTCTAATGTAGTATATTAATAAAACAATTTTATTTTTTGGATTTTGGTTAGTACTGTTATGTAATTTTCCATCATGACTCTGTAAAGTAAATTTTTATTTTACATAATATTAGACATATATGAATTTAAGTATATAGAATTTATATGAATATTAAGAAGCTATAAAATTGATCTTCACTTAGATGAGATTGAGATATGTTGTTATTCTTGTTCTTCTAAGATAGTCGTTAATATAAACTTGCTCCAACTTATATAAATAATGAAAATCGAATGTTAAATTCTTTGAGTTTGATTCAAATAAATTTTGTGCAACTCTCAATCATGTGATGATAGTTTATATCTATGATTCGTCGAATTTCAATCAAGTTGATATGAATACATGGAAGAATGTTAGTCTTTTAACATGCAAATCACCAGTATTTAAGCATAAAAATAATTTTTAGTCAAGCTTAGAAAGTCATACATATATCAATCACCTTGTTTACAAGTAAAGCAAATTAAAAGATTAAAAATAAAAACTTAATAATAAAAACAAAAGAGCAAAAGTGATATAAGACTTATGAGTGGGATTCCTCTAGGTTCCCATTTTCTTCTAAGTTGACTTTTAAATATTTTAAACTAATTTCTTTTATTCATCTTTTATTTATTTATTTTTATATTTATATTGGATTTTAGCTTGTCCCATAGACTTGTGTATATGTGTTGTATATCATATATGAAGTATGGTTAAAAGAAAAAAAGAAGGGTAAGTGATGATGTTTTACTCTTGCTTATTTATGCAAAATTTAAAGAATGAGAGGACGATAAAATACACATCAAAATGAATATAAAAATTCACTATCGATTGAATTTTTCGACGGTAAGTAATATACTTTTTAAATAATTATTAATATATTAAATTAGTGCTTAATTATGCGTTATAATAGTTTATGTTTTACTGTAGAATGAAATGTCACTGAGTCAAAATGATGAATCTTTAAGAATAATATGTATATTATAATGTTTTTAATCAATGGAAGTTCAATATTCAAACTTGAAAATATTAAAACAATTAACAAGTAATTTAATTATGTGGGATATTAATTAACAACCATCGAAGAACAACAACATCACACGTACCAATCATGTGTGGAAAGTGTACACATAAATAATAATAATGGTGTCGAAACAGACGATAATCTCTATAATAATATGCTATGCATAGAAGTTTTGTCCCTTTTTTTTTACAAAAATCATGTCCCTATATTTGTCCTCAATAATATTAAGCTATATAAAAAAATATTAAAGTTGACTGCATCATTTACATGTTTATTTATATATAAAATAAATAGTGAAAATAGAAAAATAAAAATAAAACAAAAAACACAACAACAAAATGATAAACAATCAGACGATTAAATAGATAATGAGATGATTAATTAAATAAAGGACAACTTTCACATATAGCAAACAAAAAATTCATATTTGTATGATATAACAAAGTTTGCATAATTGCGCTCCATAGCAAACATAAAACTGTATAATTCGCTGGCCTAAATTGTATAATTCGCTGGCCTATTTCGCTGCAATTGTATAATTCGTTATCCTATTTCACTGCAATTGTATAATGCACAATTGTATAATTCGCTGCCTATTTCGCTGCAATATTTTTATAAAATTTGCTTTGCATACAATTGAATCGAATTAAAATGTATGTATATTGCATAATTATATATGTATAGCAAGAAGATATATGTTTTTTCTCTCGCTTTATACAAAAACAGAAACACAATGTATACACTCTGTTGTATAAAGCTAGAGAAAATTGTATTTCACTGCAATTGTATAATTCGTTGGTCTTTTTTTCTGTAATATTTGTATAAAATTTGTATTTGTCTACAATTGAATTGAAGTAAAATGTTTGTAACTCGTATATTTAAGTGTATAACACGAAGATATATGTTTTTGCATGTGTATATACAATTTTCTCTCGCTTTATACAAAACAGAAACAGAAATTATACACTTCTGTGTATAAAGCGAGAGAGGCGAGCGAGAATGGGAGAGTGGCGAGCGAGATTTTTGGGAGAGAGGCGCCTGACAAACTTTGGCTAACGTAATATACAAATGAGGCGAATCTGAATGATTAAGATTCAAACCCCATTAAGTGCAAACAAATGGGGCCTAACATAATGTAATATTGTTTTGTCGATATTTATGATAATATTTTTAAATTATAATTTATATTTAATTTAGTAATTATAAAAATAAATATAATTTTTTTAAAAAT
This sequence comes from Solanum habrochaites, assembly GCA_027704765.1. Lineage (NCBI taxonomy): Eukaryota > Viridiplantae > Streptophyta > Magnoliopsida > Solanales > Solanaceae > Solanum > Solanum habrochaites. The sequence goes on from JAKWJA010002497.1 coordinate 77,027,839, forward strand.
GAACTGGCCCGGCAAACATGTAGCCCACGTACTTGTGGACTGGGCCGACCATTTTTTGGCCCACACAAAAAATGGAATAGCCCGATCTGGCCCGTAATATGTCAAAACCTTTATGGGTTAGCCCGGATGGGGTGAGCTAGCCTTTATTGATAGCTCTAGTTTTGTAGCAATTTTTTTTTTAATCTTAATAGATTAAGTGATAACTCAAATATATAGTAATTGTGCGTCTGGTATATATTTTATGCAATCCAATCCCCTATAGAATGTTAATGCGTGACAATATATTATTGAGAGTAAACAATAAAGGTTAATCTTCAAGTGCGTGTTGTTGTGTTTTTATATATAAAAACAAAATCAACTATTATATAGTCTAATATGAGCATGAAGGTTCAATTGCTGGTGTTATGTAACCCTATTAGGTTCCGCTAACTATTTTAATATTCTTACTGTGACTTGCTTCTAATTAGACAGGTTAAAATGATTTAATAATCGATGAATCAATTGTACAATAATGATATGATATATTTACAAATTAACAAATGATAACATTCAAAGTCGAATTGACCAACGCCTCATAAGATGAAGTGTTGCTAGAAAAGCTGAGTCTTTTTAATTAAAGACAAAAGAAAACTGTAGCTTTGTCTGAATTTTCTTTTATTAGCAACAACAATATACTAGCTACTAAATGAATATTGCCCCTCTAACAATGCAAGTCTTTTTCACTTCAACTGACTAAGTTTTCACTTATTAATTTACTTGCTTGAGAAAATTATAAACGACATTTTAGTTGGTCAAACTTCTAATGTTGAGATTGATTTATCACTTCCAATTTCAACTTATATGCGAGATATTCTTGGTCTTAATTCTATTAACCGTGATGATTTTAAAGAATATCTTAATCAATCTTTAGAATATTGGAAATCAAAGATGGCAATGAAGATTTATTAGGATGGTGGAGTAGGCGAAGCGATGCATTTCCAACTTTGAGCAAAATGGTTCGTGATGTTCTATCTATTCAAGCTTCATCAGTTGCATTGGAGGTTGCTTTCAGTGCAGAAAGGTTTCAAATTTGGTGATCATAGACATTCATTGGCGAAAGACAGTTTGGAAACAACAGTTTTATTTAGAGACTGGTCCAGTGCCGAAAGGAGGAATAACAATCTGTTAAAGTTAAGTAAAAAAGAAGCAAGTTGGGTCAAAACACAAATTGAAGGCAGTGATGATGAATTAGAGGCACAAAAATTTCTAGCAAGTTTGCCAACACCGGAGGATATTACCATCGATATGATGCGACAATTAGAATTAAATTCTAAAGGAAAAAAAAATATTTTTAGATTACATCCGAGAACTAATTGAAACAGAACCCTTCCTAGAAGGTGGCTGCGTAATATTTGTTAATTGTAACTTCTAAGTTCTATTGAATAAATTTGAAGGTTTTAACTTTTGTTCAAGTTTTTTTTTATACAATTGTTTTGCATTTTAATTTTAATATATACAATTAAATATATACTAAAGTACTAAACTAACTTTAAAATACTTAATTTAAAGTTTACAATTTACATTACTTTAAAATTTAAATTACAAATTTAAACTTCTCGAATTTAAAATTTAAAACTTTAAAGTTGAATTTGAAACATGAATCTTGAAATTTGAAAATTGAAACTTTAAATTTGAAAATTAAAACTTTAAATTTGAAAATTTATTTTGATATTTGGAAATCAAAAATTAAATTTAAAATTTATTAGCTAAAGACGTATAATTTCAATACAAATATATAAGTATTTAAAAACCAAAAAAATCCCCCGTCCCGTCCCGTCCCGTCTCGTTCCCCCAAATCCCATCCAATCTCGTATATATAGTGGGACGGGATGAGGCCTATTTTTGTCCCCCCAATCCCGTTCCGGTCCAAATCCCCTCTCCCCGTCCCCCTTCATCCCCTCCCCCAGTCCCCTTCCCCGTCCCCTTGCCAGCCCTAGCGGCAGCAGCAGCAGCAACGATGGCAACGGCAGTAGAGAGGAGCAGCAGCCTACGCGGAGAGGCACAAACAGAGAAAACTTCTTTACCCATCTAGGCTTACCAGTATAAACAAAAATATTTAAGTGTCATTGCAAAAGAATACTTCACTTTTTCAATAATATGTATTCGATGAATTTTCTAAGACAAATATAATGAATTTATACAAAAACTACTAATACAGATAGCCTCAATTAATAGCGATAACATCTCTCTACACTTTTTCACCCCTTTGCTTAATTTGTACTCATAAGTTCATCAAAAGGGCTAAAATACATGTCGAAGAAGCCAACGTCCCTAAACTTCTTTAGCAATTTGTATTCTAGCCCTTAATTATAAGGTACATATTTGATGAATTTTTTAAGACAAATACTATAAACTTGTACAAAAATTACTAATCTAGATAGCCTTAATTAATAATAATGACATTACGATACATTTTACCCTCTTCAAATACCATGATGAATTTTTAAATTGGAGGAAAAAAAAAACTAAATATCTTTAAAGCAAAGAAAAAGGAGTAGGATGTGCATACCTTGTACCCACACACAAAGATTAATTCAAATTTTATCCCAAGACTCGAATAAGTTTATTTAGGTAAATACAATGTTCCTTGTAACTATTTAGTTAAGATCTTTTTAATTATAGTACTATTATCATTATTGTCAATTAAATTAAATATTAAGTAATTATTTTTAAAAAAATTATAAAATAAAGAGATTCATTTATCAAATTTTAGAGATTTGACTCTATCTTTATTACATATCCCTTCTATTTGCTCAATTACATATATTTAAATGAATTATACATGTTATTTAAGATTTAAAGACTTAGATTAAGTTTTACTGTTAAGCATTTTAATCATAATAAAGGATAAATTAGGAAAAACTCACCAGATAAAGAGAAATCTCTTTCACTAATCTCCTCATAAATATCATTACTTTAATATAATTGATTTGATTTTTTAATCAATTTAAAAATTTAATCAAATGAATTATAAATATCTTTACATATAAATTTCAAAATACACATTAATAACTCTGAGGTAATCTCTAAGACTTCGAGTATTAAAGGAACCTTTGGCGCACAGGTCAGGATTTAAGCTCCAAAAGTTGGAGAAATTTTCTGCAAAAATGGCTCCAAAAGTTCTCATGGTAAGAGAAATTATCACCCCTTTGCTTAATTTGTAATCATAAATTCATCAAAGGCTCAATTTTATATTTTTTGTAGGTTCGTTAATGGTTATTGATTTAATATTTTGGGGAATTTGCAGGTAGCAGAGAAGCCTAGCATTGCTTTATCGATTGCCTCAGTACTATCTGGTGCTCAAGTATGATTCTTTCTTTCTGGGTCTGCAAAATCTTGCTTTTTTCCCCCTTCTGTTTCAGTCTGTTTCTGATGTGAATTTTTAATTGTAAAGAACTGTTTTTTTATCACTTCTTATATGCTTGTAAGTTTTTGGATATAGTGTCTGAGCTAAGATTTTCATGGAGGGGTTCAAAATATGAAGAAAATGAAAGGGGGTTAAGTGTAATTCTTTGTCCTTGGCCCTACTTGGCTCCGCCCTTAGTTTGATAGTCATAGTTGTTGATATGCTGAATGTGGGATTGTTAATGCATGACTAGCTATGCAAGGAAGAAACTTTAGGGGATGTTTAGTTTGCAAACTAGTTATACCAGGATTATAATGCGGGTTATATGGCATGGGGATTGTTAATGATGGAATTGTTTAATGGATATATGTTTTTAGAGTAGATATTTTGTTCATTGGATTAAAAATAGGATCTACAGGGTAAAATATAAAACAATTTAAAGTTGGTCTTTTTAAAGAACTATGGAGAAAGGTGTTTATGTCATTTGTTTGTTTTACCCGAGATTGGTATCCCATATTGAATGCGGTGTAAGAATAGTACCGAACTTGAGGTGTAGTTGTTTCCTGGATGCTTAGAAAGGGAAAAAAAAACATTCCAACCAGTCGGCCTCATAGTTTAGTTTTTAGTTTTACATTTGATTCAATTTAAGACTGACTGGAAGACTATACACTTCGATTGATTATTTCACTGAAGTGAAAGACAACATTTCAAGAGGAAACTACTGCTAGATTTTTGCCAGTCTTTTCCTCTGGGTTTTTGAATATATGCTATAAGAGAGACTTCAGTATATCAATGATAGGGTGTATATTTTCTGAAATTTCAGATTCGATAAATTGAGTTTGCAGCATTGGCTCAAAAGTTTCAAAATGAAATGATTTGAAAATTGAATTTAATGGTTTCCTCAGGTATCAACTACAATGTTTATTAGAGAAAGACTAATCATGATTAAAGTAAGAAATGGTAATGGTGCATGGCTCACAGTCTACTTTGACAACCAAAACTAATGCAGTTGCTGGAGTTGTGGCAGGAGTCATGCTGAGCAACTAATAGATTATAGTTTCTTTAAATGTTTTTTGGAGTATCAACAAATTTCAATTGTCTAGTGTGATTGAGCTCTATTTTAATGCACGAAGCAGATTTATTTTCTGCACTTTCTTGTAATGGTTTCAGCTTTCAGTTCACTAGATTCCTCCCTTATTTTGATGTCGTTATTCTCTTTGGGAAGCACCGATCTGGGGGATATGCTTCTTGAGATTTTTGTACTTCATGTAAATGTGTTGAACAGTACCTTTTAGGTAATTGATGATCTACTAGTTGGTTATCCTCAGTGCCTTTGATGTGCTCTTAATACTCTCGACATAGATGCATCTTTAATTTCTTCTAGCTTTACACCAGCAGCTTTATTATCTTGCTTCTTTATTTCATAGACTTTGAGTGTTCATGCAATTTTGTTATATATTTGCCCCAGATGTCAACACGAAGAGGTAGTACAGAAGTCCATGAGTTCGATGCGATGTTTCTTGGATCACGTGCACATTATAAAGTGACTTCAGTGATTGGTCATGTTTTCAGGTTTCCTGTTATCCCAGATTATAACAAGAACTAATTTTAACGTGTTCTTTGATTCAGTTAGTTCCTGTGGTTAAATATGTTTGTTAACATCTATATTATTGTGTTCTCCGTCAATGTTTTGGTGACTTCGTTTCTATTTCTCTAGTTTGATATTAGTTCTCTTCATTCCCTTTGAGCTCCTGCTCCAACTCAAAAATATGTATGAGGCTGCTTTTTGATGGGACTAAGTTAAATTGGCAATTGACTCTTTGGTCTATTTAATCGGAACGAAAGCCTGTACCTTCTTTTGAGATAGGTAGAATGTAAAACTGATGAATCTTTTTGAAAATTGATTCCGTTAGGATGTGCTATCCTATGCATGAGCTGATATCTAAGGATAGCAAATGCTTAGTTATTTCTTTTCTTGATGCCACTCCCAAACGCCTCCTCAGTAGGAGTTAAATAGAAATATAGACCCATGAAGAATAGAGTGCTAGCAATTCGTCCGTTTGATTACATATTGCACAGCCTGGTCGGTATTATGTTGCCTGTGGCTTACTTTCTTACTTACAGTTGTGTGAGCTGCAATAATCCATGTGTAACATGTTAATTTTTCTAAATGTGAATAAGAAATCTATTTAGCATTGGGAATACACCAAAAGACGAAGTACACATGACTTACTAAATAAAAGGAACCATATGGAGCCTTATCCTAGGATTCATCCAAGTGAGATTCTTTCTTGTTCTGGCTTTATCTGAGGCGGGAGTTAGATTACTTCCATCTTTTTCTTTTGAAAAGTTGAATCACTTTGTTATCTTTGAATACTACAAACCTTTCCTTTAGCTTCCCCATAAATCAGTAAGATCTTCATTGAGGTATATGTTTGAAAACCTTTTTTGGTCCTTGATGTTGTGATATAGTAAGAATATTGCTTGAGCTTCCAGCGATTGCTTTCTTTATATTTAATCCCATAACTTATTGGTTTGTTCTAGTATACAATCTGAATTTTCCGTGTCTGATAATCTAGCGTAGATTTTCCAGCAGCTTTTCAAGATTGGACAACTACAAATCCTTCAGATCTTTTCCAGGCACCGATACTTAAGAAGGAAACAAACCCCAAGGTAATATTTCTGCTTGTTCCTGTTTACTAAAGTTACCAGAGATTTTTCCATTTGAATAGCTTTTATCGTACTTTTGGCAAGACCATCTTTATGCAGCTGGGTTGCATTTGTTTCAAGCATATAAGCCTCATCTTATACTTTTGAGCTATCTACTTTTGTTTAGATCAGATATTACAATGATCTATTTATTTATTTGTTCTTTTGTTTCAATAGCAAATTCTGACAGACCTTCGTATACAAGGCTCATATTTGTAGGCATCTAAGCCAGGAAGCTCGTGGTTGTACACATTTGGTGCTATGGTTGGACTGTGATCGTGAAGGAGAAAATATATGCTTTGAAGGTACTTTTTGATTGTGACATTATTATTTGCAGGCAAAGACTTGTTACAATGGTCTTCGATGAATAGGCTTGGATAAATGTGTCAAGCTCCATGCCACATGGAGAGCATTTAATGTTTTGGTGTTGGTTTCAAGTACTTAAGATTTTTTGTTGATAAAATAAGAATAAGAGAAGTTAAAAACAATGATAATAAAATTCTGTTTCTTGGTGGTGTTTTTTAAGTAGTACCTTAGAATGAGAGTTCTTGCAGCTTCTTTACTATGGAAGGTTAAAGGGGTGGGACAACAATGGATGATCAATCTAAAGAAATTTGGGAATTCTAGAATTTTTGTTTGGATTGAAGAAATCATAAGACAGTAGGAAAAAGTACAGAAGCTCAAGGGATCATGCGTGATCCCGTTGACGTCACTCCTGTGAAATGACATTTTATTTTTTAGTGGTTGATTTCACTGTTTTGGAAGCATCAACATGTGATTTATAAAGCTCCCACCTATTTCAGAATATGTCTTCTCTACAAATCAATGAATTTATTGATTTGAGATCTGAACCTAGATTTTTGAATCAAACTATCCCAAAGTGAAAAAATATAAAAGATTTATACCCTGAATTGACAGATAAAAGGAGCTAACATGAGGCACTGAAAGGGTCAAAATAAATTCAGGATTTAATCAGCATATAAAACCACCAAATATTCTACAATGAGTGTATATGTCTATTTATAGACAAATTGATGAACTACTTCAACATCACTTGACAGAACTTCAAATTGCCCACTTTTTGAACCTTTGTTTGGTTGCTTTTGTTCTGCTTTTTGGAATATTTCTAGGTCATAATTCTTTATTCTTGCTTTATCTTATTGGTTCAGTTATAGAGTGCACTGGATTTCACACAAGTGACGGTAGAAGAATTTACCGTGCTCGATTCTCTTCTGTTACTGAAAAAGATATTCTGAAGGCAATGAATAGCCTAGCTGAACCCAACAGAGATGAGGCATTGTCTGTAGATGCACGCCAAGAGATTGATTTGAAAGTTGGAGTTGCATTTACACGTTTCCAGACTAGTTATTTCAATGGGAAATATGGCAATCTTGATGCAAGGGTTATCTCGTTGGTTCTCTCCACTCTTTTCAGTTTGCCTATCTCACAATACCTTTATTTTTTTAAACTGAACTTCTTATGTTTCGTTTGGAGAAATTGCCTGACAATAATGACATTCATAAATTCTCTTCCCATCTATATAGCTGCTTCTTCTTCTACTTTGTGCTGTCTTAAGCGTGTTATGTCCTTACAGACCTTGTTCTGGCAGAGTTTAATTTCAAATGACATGCTTTCTGCCATGTGTCACAGAAGAACTCTCACATCATATTTTTTGGTTTATTTGTTGATTATTTGGAAAAGCATGTTTGTCTGGCTTTTGTTTTTCTTCTTTTTTTCCTGTTAATGTTTGCACTCTCTGTGTAGTCTTCAATTGTACTTGAATCATGTTTAATGGTGGATACATTCTATTAAAATAAATCTTTGTTTGTATGAGTTATGACGTGATATAATATAGCCACAAGTCTCTGTGAGTTTCACCTTTCGTAATAATATCAACCATCAAGAGATAATCACTTTTACGGGTCAATACTTCGTGTACTCCTACAAATTACTTGTTACTTATATTATCAAATTATCACAAGTCTAAATGGAACACACTCCTACTTATAATTTCAGCTATGGGCCATGTCAAACTCCTACGCTTGGGTTCTGTGTGGATCGTTACCTGCAGATTACTATGTTCAAGCCAGAAAAGTTTTGGATGCTGCATCCATACATTATGTACAAGGGGTATGAACTCAAGTTAGAATGGGAACGTAGCAGGTTGTTTGATGCTGATGTGAGTTCCTCCTAGTTTAACCTTTCAAGAGGTTTGTCCCAAAATATCGAGTTCATGCCTTTGTTGCTAATAGTTTTTTAATTGATAGGTTTCTGCAATGTTTCGGAACAGAATAATAGAGGATGGGATTATGAAAGTTGTTCGTGTATCTGAAAAACTGGAATCCAAAGCTCGTCCTTCTGGTCTAAACACAGTAAATCTTCTGAAGGTTGGTAATATAGGCTTGCTACCTATTTTTATTATTGATGTATTTTATTCTATGCTGCTCGGATCTTTCCAAAAGTAATGCATTTTTGAAGGATCCGACATGGGTGCTGAGGTATCATTAATGCACACTATTTATAAGATAGGAGGCGTTAACATGATTCCACACTGGTTATAGCTGTTTTCGCTTTCCTGAAAGTGAAATGCAAGTGGTAACTTTTATTTGTTCCTTCCACATTTGGCACCGGCCACGTGTTATCTCACCCGCTATCATTAGCTACATAGTGGCTTACTGAAACCAAAGAGATTCTTTTTTAGATTTTGTGATTCCGTATTTGTTAAAATGCTAGAAATAAAATTGCACAAAGAAGCCAATGTGGCAAGGGTGTGGATTGCAAGTGCCCATTTGTCATATTTAATGTTTTTATGAGTGTTGACCTGTCAAAACTCATATCTTAAGTAGTATCTCAATCACTTCCTGCTAATTAATCATCTATGCACTACTAAGAAGGAAATATTAATTTGTCTGATTAACATGTAACACCCAGGTGAAAGTTGAAAATTTTCTTTTAATGCAATTCTAGAGCATGTGTCATCTTAAACTGTTTCTGCATGGAGTCATTGTTCGTGATGTTGCCTTCTTCTCTGCTTTAGACTTTCAAATAACTAGATGCCCTTTGTGTGTTGAAGAAATGAAGTTCCATCTTTTGTATTTTCATGTATATGGGTCAATATTTTGTTATCTTTCTAATACCTCGTACTCAGAAGTCCATAGATCTGAATCCTTGAGACTTTACTTGTTCTTTAATGATATAAATGTATTTTCTTTCCGGTTACTTTGGATCAAATCTTCTGGTTCTGATTTTCAAAATTTTCAGGTAGCTTCAAGTGCACTGGGCTTTGGTCCCCAGTTAACTATGCAATTGGCTGAGCGTCTGTATACTCAAGGTTTTATCAGGTTTTCCTCTGTTCTTCGACTACAGTGTTCTTCTCTCACATATCGCACTTCTGTATTTAATATTTTCACTCACTTTTTTTTGCTTGAGAAAGTTTTAAAAACATGTGCTATTTTTTTTCTTCTGAATACTAGAAAATATACATATGAGATTGCTTGCTCAGTAAATTTCGCTTATGTTGTACTAGTACTGTGTGATTGAGTTCCGTAATGCACTAAATGTCAGTTTAAACTTCCACACTGCACTAAAAGTATATAATATCTTTGCTGCATCACAAGTGTACCCATGGAACTGATGAAAATAGCTATGTTCTCATCTTAGTATTATTCTTAATTGTTTTCCTTATTTTTAGATTTCTGTCGCTACCTGTTATTTCTTTAGCGTCGGTATCTTATTATCTTGTTTTTGTTTCTGCTTGTTGCACCTACCTTTTTTTCCCCACTGTTCTGGATACAACCTCTCTACCTTCTCAAATGTTAGGCTAAGGTTAGGTTGATGTTTGATTGGTAAGATAAAATTCATTCGAACTCACCAAGGGATGCAATCCTTTTTTAGAGAGAATTAAAAATTAACAGACAGGTTACACTGATTTTATACGATCAAAAGCTTTATCTATAAAAAAATTAACTTGCATTATTGTATGCTAAAAAAAAATCACATTGAACAAGTATGACAAGCACATTTGGATGAAAGGACAGCTTATTTTGTTTTAGGCCATAGTGAAGGTAATGGATAGATTTCTTAAAAGAGAGACAAGGATTTTGAGGTTCCAAGTTGGGGAGTGCTCATTTATGTTTGATTTTTACAACAAAATTGTTCAAATTCTTAACTGGAAATTCAAAATTTTCAATTCCCTTTCAGTGAATTCTTGTAGGACTTTGCATGTAAGTTCATGTATGAGTTTGACATTATGAAAAATTGTACTTCCTGAAATTTCCAATGCATTTTACAGATCATCCCTTTTCTTTTTGGTTTATTTTTTCTTTTCCGTTCCTTCAGCTATCCACGTACAGAAAGCACAGCATATCCTTCTTCTTTTGACTTCAAAGGAACACTAGGGGCGTTGGTGCATAATCTTGTATTTGGTGCTTATGCGCAAAAGCTTTTAACTGATAGTTATATTAAGCCACGGGCAGGAACTGATGCAGGCGATCATCCTCCGATAACTCCGATGCGTTCTGCTAGTGAGGATAGTTTGGGGAATGATGCATGGAAGTTGTACCAGTACATCTGCCAGCATTTTTTGGGAACTCTCTCTCCAGATTGCAAATATAGAAGGTTAAGCTTTATTTCGTGATTAACGTCTTAGTAACTCCTCTTGCTTTGAGCTTATTTGCATATCTTTTAAACTAACCAACAACTTGGATAACTCTAATACTGATTTCTTCCTAGAACATGTCAAACAGCTCTTTTATGTATTCACATTATAGATCCAATTCAGATCCTGCTTTTAGTGTTTTTTCTTTTCTTGTAACTAGCACAGTACGTGCCAAATATAGAGGACTATAACAAGTTCAAATCTAGGCACTATTAATCTACTTGTCTTTGAAGAATCTTAGTTTCTGACTGAGAAGTTTAAGTCATGTAAATTGGGTATTTTCTCAGGATTAAAGTTGAATTTGAAAGTGGAGGAGAGCAATTTCAGTGCGTTGGGCAGCTTGCCACAGTCAAAGGATTCACCTCTATTATGCCATGGCTGGCTATTAGTGAGAAGAATCTTCCTGAGTTTGCTGTAGGAGAGAAAATCGAGATTTCTAAAGTTGAACTAGATGAGGTATCACATAATCTGTTCAATTGAACTTCTCATTTGTTCTTCAGCTCTGGATTAAATTGCTAGTCTTTGCACTTCAGTAGTATTTATTGGTCCATTAGTTAATTCTTTTGATTTAGGGTACAACTACACCTCAATCTCAAGTTAGTTGGGGTTGTCTATATGAATCCTCATTATCCATCATTTTACCTGAGACTTTGTTCTTTCTTTGCTATGAAATGACTTGAAACACTCGCAGCTTACTGAGTATATGACCCTATATAGAAACATATGGAGGTCGAGGATTAGGATAGAAGGTTAGTAGGTAGTCATGCAGTCTAGTTTCGTATATCAGTGGTATCTGTACTTTTTTTCTCTTACTTTCTTATACATCAGTTTCATTATTGCCTGATGTCTCCTTTGCTTCGTTTATCGTATTATTTGTTGGTGCTACTGGTATTCTATACTCATTACTATTCGCATAAGTCTTTTTACTTCACTTAGTTTTTCTTTGTAACTTGTAGGGGAACACTTCGCCTCCGGGTTATCTCAGCGAAAGTGAGCTGATCTCTTTGATGGAGAAACATGGTATTGGAACAGATGCGTCAATCTCTGTGCATATTAACAACATATGCGAACGCAATTATGTCCAGGTTTTGCTATATGCATTGATTTCCAATTCTAGCTGCTGTAGATTGTCTTCTCTATTGCTTTGTGTTATGGTTCTTTTGACGTGAAACAATCTTCTACTAGAAATTAGACTTCTGAGTTTGGCTGAATCAAGTTGCAGGTACAAGCTGGGCGGCGATTGGCTCCAACTCCCCTGGGTATCAGCTTGATAAGAGGGTATCAATGCATAGATTCTGATCTCTGTTTGCCTGACATACGAAGTTTCATTGAGCACCAGATCACTTTGGTAGCTAAAGGTCAAGCAGATCATTCAATGGTTGTGCAGCATGTATTAGAACAATTCAGAAGGAAGTTCAGTTATTTTGTTAAGCAGGTATAAGATATTAAGCTCTTACGCGATGGTTGATGGCGCTTTGCTGCTTTCTTTCTTTCTTTCCAAACTAGAAACAACTTGATGTTCACAAATAGACGACTGATTATGCTTTTTATCTTTACTGAATCTGTAACATGCTGATGCTCACTGATAAAAACTTAATCATGAGCTTCCAAATACATCTCTTAAGAACTAGTCATGCAAACATCACCTTGCAGTTGTGGATCTGCCCTGCTGGTTTCCATTATTGTTTTTCCTGAAAAGCTACTGGACATAAAATGATATCAGACTGATCCATAGAAATGAGTGTTTTTGGTATAAGAAACAACTACAACATACCCAATGTAATCCCGCAAAGTAGGATCTGGGGAGAGTAGAGTGTACGGAGACCTGACCCTACATCAGATAGATCCTCTGCTTAAGGAAAAAGTCCAAAGCAGCCTGGAAAAGTAAAACTTTAGTCTAAACAAAAATTCGGGATAAATTACTGTTATTGACACTAGAACCTAGCTAAGAATTGGAGGGCAAAAAAGTTCTGAAGCATGTTCTGCACTTTATCCCATTTTTCTCTCATTTTTGGCCCATAAATTCTTTAACTTGTATTATCTAATGCTTATTACTCACTGAATCTCGTGTCTGGCTTCATGTAGATTGATAACATGGACGCATTATTTGAAGCCCAATTTTCTCCACTTTCCGACTCTGGACGTCTCCTCAGTAAATGTGGCAAATGCTTGCGATATATGAAATACATATCTACTCAACCAGCTCGACTGTACTGTGGTACCTGTGAGGAAGTCTATTATGTACCTCAGAAGGGTACAGTCAAGGTAAGTGTTTTATTGTTATAAAGTTACTTCCGACCCTTATGAATTAGAACGGAAAGAACTACTATATATGCCCTTTTATGTTGCAGCTTGAGAAGTTGGTAATTTCTCTTTCGATTAGCACCTTATTGTATGATCACCCAATTTTCCAACTAAACGTTGAACTATAACTTTTTTTCAGCTATACAAGGAGCTTACTTGTCCCCTTGATAATTTCGAGCTGTTACTATGTAGCATGCCTGGTCCCGAAGGCAAGTCGTTCCCTCTCTGTCCTTATTGCTTCAACTGTCCCCCGTTTGAAGGCATAGATACATTTTTTGGTGCTCCTAAAACTGGTGATTCAACCAAGTTGGGAAAGGGAGTCGGAATGCCTTGCTTCCTCTGTCCTCACACCACATGTCCACATTCTGTGATCGCACAAGGCGTTTGTGCCTGCCCAGAATGCAGTGGTACACTTGTTCTTGATCCTGTCAGCGCTCCAAAATGGAGGCTCTACTGCAACATGTGCAATTGTCTTGTATCCTTGCCCGAAGGAGCTCATCGGATTTCTACAACTCAAGAGAAGTGTCCTGAATGTGATTCCACTATCATAGAAGTCGATTTCAACAAGAAAACAACGCCCTTAAAAGATGGAGCTACACTCCATAAGGGTTGTATTCTTTGCGACGAGCTGCTGCATTCACTTGTGGAAATGAAACATGGAAGATCGTTTTCTAGGCATGGCAGGAGAGGACGAGGTAGAGGAAGAGGAAGAGGAGGTTATCGCGGAAGAGGACGGGGCAGCAACAAACAACAAGACCCAAAAATGAGTTTCCGAGATTTCTTAAGTGTTGTTCGATTATCTTACTAGAAGTTTGTAATATGATTTAGATTTTTCTCATAAAATTTGTTAATTAGAGATCATTATGTCAGAGACAACACGTTACTTGTTTGAAATTGAGACGTAGTTGTAGGGAGGTCATTTTGTAGAACTAGGAACAATATATATGCTGGTTTATTTTAGAGAAAACAAAAAAGATATTGACAGTTGCACTGTTAAATCTATTGTAGTGAATATTCTATCAACAATGGAATATTAATACCCTAAATCTATCTGCTTATCATCTTATTTCAAGCTCTATATATTCTATGACAAACAACATATCATCAGAGATTTATATCGGTGAGTTTTCTATTTTTAATCAGATATTTTGGGATTAGTGCATAGGAGTGGGAATGAAAGAAAACATGTGAGTGGGACAACACTTTTCTTATTAATGGAATCTTATATTACACAATTCAAATTAATTGGATTTTAATGTAGATATTGATCATCGAACGATTTTCTTTTTTTAAAAAAATACAACAAACAAGTTGACTATTTCCTTTCTATCTCAATTCAATTTTCTTTGGAAGGATATGTTAGTGGGGGTGCGTAGATGGGGGACCTGTTATTGTGGTCCAATTTTGAGACAAGAAATCATGTTACGTTACATAGCATGGGAATCTTATTATTATGTCAACAATTGGAAAATAAAAGAAAAAAAGTTATTGGGTGAAGAGAAATGATAATATTAAATACCTAAATACTTAAAAAGAATAATAAAAAGGGATAGTAATATAAAATATAAAAATGCTACTCATAACTTAAAAATCCAATTTTAACCTTTCATTATTTAAAGCAAGAAAAAAAGATAAAAAGACAAAAAGAATTTAATCATGTCTACTCAGCCTCGTTCACGTAAAACTATTAAATGTATGTCACATAGTTGTATATACACTTTTGATACTTAACGATGGTTAATTACTATGCATTCACACCTCGTCAAATCACTCCACTAGTATAAGTTTACCAAATTTGATATAAACAACATATACGAATACCGATTTATAAGTGTCACACTCCAAAATCCCATTTGCTACTACATATAAGGCTACAAAATGCCTTTATGTCTCTTTAACTTATTCCACCTCAACATTATATCTCTCACAAGTAGTAGTTGGTTCTTATCATTTTCCCAAATAAAATTGAAATTTCAAGATTCCAAATATTTCAAGAACATTAGACATGGGATTGTATGAATCATGTTGTGTTATAGTCCTATATTTTATGTTCTTACTTTTGAATCCTCAATTTTCATGTTCCATGTCATGTACAACACAAAAGTTCACCAACAACAAATTGTATGAACATTGCAATGACTTGCCACATTTGAATTG